>CM019171.2:33880127-34182191 GCA_009739505.2 Apolygus lucorum | reverse complement strand
TTAGTACTCTATGAATGTTTCCTGCTAGGAGGTTATTGGACTAGACCTAGTACGTACATTATTCAAGTCTTTATTGAACCAAAATATAGTGCTCGGCACGAAAATGTTTAAAATAAAAAAAAACTCAGCTAGAATTTTAAATGGATCTTTAGGAAACGGGAAAATCGTTGTAGGAGCACTTCGGGCGTAGTAAAAACAACATGTGTTTAGATGAAAACAACGTTGACGTTTAGGATAAGCGCATGGAAAGAATTTTATAGGAAAAACGGCGGACGGACGGAAAATTGTTTATTCGATTTTCGGATTCTACATACCTTGAAACGTACAACATTAATTTTAATGGGGGTTAAACAATTTTTTTTCTTGGTCGATTCCTAAGGTTCATTATTGAAAATACTCGTAATAAACCAAAAGGTAATTCTGTATTCGCAAGCCACCCTGAGAGAATCCAAACATAACTAGGTGGTACAATTTCTTCTTTTGGTTGTAGGTTTGGTAAATTTATTAAACGAGGGTCCCAACCAATTTCACAATTCACAGGTTCATTTCGGCAATATATTGGGTAATCACCACTGTTCCTAGAATTTCCCTTTCACTCTGCATGGAATGGCGTGTTTTCTTCCAATAGATTCAATTTCTTCCATTTTTCTAATGTTCATTATAAAAGTGAAAGATACAGAATTGGACATGTCCTTAAAGTTTTCAAGTTTACTTTCACCTATTATTGCTTTTTCCCTTCAAAATTAAAATGGTCAATGGGAAAGAATTTTGAATTTAAAAAAATTTAAAAACTTTGGCATGGAAAGTGCATGAGGAAAAAAGAGAATTCATTCCCTTATTATGATATGTTTTGCTTAACATAAATTATTATAGACGGAAGTTTTGCCACTTTTCGTGAAATATCCCTCCAATGGATATTTCAGGGGTATGTGATGAGGTCAACTGATTCCTAGTGAGCGTTATCTTCCTCCGGAGTCAGTCCTCTAAATCCATTTGCTACCAACCTCCAGGGCTCAGCGATAACACGATTAGGGTCTACCAAACCGAAAAGCTGCCAGATTAAAGGCGGTCGGTCGTAAAAGTGGGTTCCGAAAATTAGGTTTCTCTGCGGGGGATCTGCAGGTGTGCTAAAGAACGAGGGGATGAAGGTTATGTAGAATATTCTCTACATCACATCGGATAATTTACGTATAAATGTATTTCCATCAAGGAGGTAATCCTGAGTATTGCAGGTCCTCTTGGTTGTATTAATAAGTGTGGCTTACCACGATATTAGGTAGGTATAGTCTGCTGAGAGAGACAACTGTCTACTGTGGAACTGTCTGCCATGAGGGTGAGGCACATAGTTTCAAGGCATGCGTGATACGAAGGTATTTCAAGTTTGAGCGAGTTTTTATTTCAACTTTGTGAAAAAACAATGGACGACAGAGGTTGCACCAAAAACCAAGACAACAAACTTAAAGTTCCATGAAATTCTCCATGTTGCAACGAAAATTTGACCTTATTGCTCAATGAATCTTTCGCTAAAGGATCAACATGAGTGGAAAACGCCCATCTATTCAGGCTGGATGTCCTTGAAGGTCGTGATCCAGGACCAGGGTCAAACCAGAGGTTGGCCTAGTTTTTAGCCAAGCATTCACCGACTTCCCACGTGCAACCCCCGCCGCCACGGGGGTGTTGGGCTGCGGCCAAAATTCTCCTCACACCCCCATCCTCCCGCTCCCTTTCAAAACATCTGGAGCATGACGTTACTTTCAATCCATTCGAAAAAACATCTTGTTTCGATAATTAATATCAGCGAATATCTCAGTTTTTGCCATGATTTCGAATATGGGTGTGGCGTCAGAGCTGCTGGTACGAATATTATCATGTTGTTCTACTAAGCATCGAGTGGTTATTACCACGCCAGTTCAATAAACGCACATTTACCTCCACCCTGGAAATGTTCACTGCTCCTACAGAGATAAAGTAATATGTCCCTGGTAGATGCTGTCTTGATGTTTCCATCTCCTTCGTAGTGTAATAAAGTACTGTTTTGGGGAAGCCATTGAAAGAGTGATTTTTCTAACAATGAAGGGCCTGTTTGTTTCGGCAGCCATTGCTGTCACTTTGTACGAGAATGTATCCACCCTGTTTCAAATCAGGTATGCGTGATGCCTTTCAAAGTTTCTTTCATCGCCTCCCAATACCCCAGTCCACCTACTCCGCCAAAAACACGTACACATTTCAAGGTAGAAATCAATATGTTTATATTACCCAACTCTTTTAACCCTAATTGGGCATGGTGTCACTAGTGTCCACCAAAACATCTTGGGAATTCCACAGCTGTCACCGAATAACCAAAATTAATATAAATTCAAAATTAAAGGATATAACTAACCTTTGAACCATGTTTTGTAAGTTATTAAAGTTAAAAAAAGATGTTATGAGAAAATTTTTTAAATGTTTTCATCTTTGGTAATTTTTGTAATAACTCTAGTTTGAGACAACTTTCAATGCCCCACAAACAATTTAAATGACCCACAATTTAAAATTGCAATTTAATTGTGGTTAATCCGGAGGCACTTTGGCACAGCTGAGGAGTTCCTGAGATGTTTTCGGTGACACTAGTGACACCATGGTCCAATTAGGGTTAAACTTGAAACTAAACATACAACATTATCACATTTTAATGCGATGGATCGTCTGTAATGTTGGTCTCGTTACAATAAATCAAAAGTGTTTAGTTGAAAACCACCAAATGGATATCGACATAGAAGGGAGCTTGGTGGGAAAAACGTGATACCACACCTTAGCTAGACAACTTATTAAAATGGAGAGTATTTGGTGGCGCCATTCCTGTTTGTAATGATTTGTGAGCAGGATTGTGTCGAAGTTTTGCGTTCTGGTCGATCCCCAGATGAGTAAAGTAAGTAACTAAGTAAAGGTTGAATTTTCGTTCGACTGCCATCCCTGGCGTCGCGGACGTCATCAGCTGTCTTTCAAAGAGAAGATAAGAATTTGAGAAGATGATTTCGCTCATGGCTCTCCATTGCCCCACCGCCCTGGGTTGTGACGAGGGGGGCGGCGAGCTGCAACTGCCCGAAAACACGCCCGGTGACCGAGACCCGAACTCACCATCTTTCCCGCAGAGATAGGTTCTTATCTCGGCCCCCAAAACACGTCGGCGAACGATCACGGCTACCGGAACCCCCAACCTGGTCGATCCCCAGATGATTTACCTTTCTCGGTATCACTTGCAATGGTTTTGAAGAGGTTATGTACCGAATTTCAGCGCCCTAGTATGAACTGGGAAGACGTCCATCACTATAATCTTTACAGTTGATCTGATTCCTGAGCATTACAAGTTTGAATCCTCACACTTTACGGTCAACCTTTAACCAATAAGTAGTCTGTTATGGAGGACAGTGCTGGGACCGTGGTCATACAGTTCGCGTCCGAAGCGGGATTTCACCGTACCTACTTCGTTCTATTATACGCGATCTGAACAGGACAGGCTCCCCAATATCACATAAAGGATTCAACCGAGTGAAATTCGACTGCTAACGCAAGCTCTAATTCCATCCACGACCAACAAAGGCGACTCACTCTAGCGCCAACTAGTTTCTGCCATCCAACGCCCCACAATGAAGTCCATCGAGGGCCAAATGGAGGAAATTTCATCATCCCATTCACAATTGCGTCGAATTCATTTCGAACCTAGGCGTTGTTTTCAAGCTACGCTTGGTTATTGAGGACGTTTTCACGTCAACTTGCCGCTGAAACGTAATTCTCTTACAAAACGCTTGGAGTTAGATGCCTAAACCATGATGGTGATTCGAACTGGTCAAACTATCCTGAAGAGAAACGAAGTTCAGTAACTTCCTCCGTGGACATTCATTTTGAGTGTTTGTAATTAAAACTTGAAGTTGAAATTTGAATTACAATTATGCCAACAGAATATTTATATGATAATGGGACACCGATATTCCACTAACAAGGAGTAAATAAATACAAAATTAGGAACAAATGAACACATCACACGGAAAGATTTTGATTGAGCTTAACTAAATGACGGCCCCATGCAAAGTGGTACCACAGGGAACGCAACATCAAGAGTCCTTCAATCCCATCGTCTCCACAGTTTTTGTCACTCTTAAATATATTTATAACGAGCATCTTCAACGGCGTTTTTCGTTGGGAACCCTCCTCAAGTACTTAGTGCATTCTCCTCTTCTGAATGACAAAAACACATTCCAATATTATTGTAAGCGTTTCTTCGAAATAATTGTATATTTACTATACTGCCCAAAACTTCCAATTTTCAATCGAAATAACATTAGAGTTGAGGTAAAATATTAAATCACTCCTTTAAGGGGAGAAAACGGTTGGAAGTGTTACTTCAGGGCTCTTAGAGGGAATGCAGTGCTGATTCCGAATAGACCGTACGATCCCATACCCAGAAAAATTTACCTCGTTTTGGGAAACAACCACAGAAAACATGGTGTTTATGACAATTTCGACAATGAATTATAATACTGGGTTATAATTATAATGGATAATAAAAGAATTAGACATCAATGAAAAACTTATAATCGTCTCAAGAAATTCGGATATTATCTATTATCAAGATAATGTATTCGGCGGAGTGTCAATAAACTCAATATCAAATGAATATGCCGAAAATCTTGTTTTTGAACTTCATAATACCCAAAAACCAGTAGAAGGTCTCTCGTGAGGGGTGTTGGGAAAACTTTTTCAGAAAAAGTTTTTGATTAGCCAAAAAACCAGTAAGAACGAGTTATTGTATTATTGTTATGTAAAAGGACATGGTGTAAATTGGGAATCAGTATGAAATCCCCTGAGTTGAGATAGAGATCGGAGTTTCGTAAGAAAATACCCATTTTGGCACCACTGCGCGGCGCAGAGTCTTCCTCTCCTTCAAGACCTACAGGTGTTGCGGGTCATTGCCTAGTGCCCCGTTGAGCACAAGTAAGCATCTAGCAGAAATTAAAAAACCAAGATGATTTATGGTTTGCTGCTTACAACCTGTCTTGCTTATTTATGTATTTAACTCACAAACCGAAAGCACGTAATACTCATATTAATTGGCAATAATTCAACTAAAGTTATACGAGTCCTTCCTCCTAATACTCTTTTGATGTTCATTGGATTCTGGTTTACTTCCTTCATCTCATCCGTTTCTTGAGATTGTGATATAAGCCAAATGGCAGTTAGGTTCACTGAGAGCTTCACTATCACCCGTCTCCACTAATATGTGGCGATATTTCTCCCTTATAGCGCGTTTTGTGCATTTGAGTTCTGATAAAGAGTGAGCACCGATCCCTTAGAGTCATTTCGATTTGCGAACACCATTTTTATAGAAATTGAGTTAACACTTTCCTAGGGTTTTAGGGGGGTAGTTCTTCACAAAAATGCGATCATTTTGGAGCAAAAGATTATCTATTCCATTGAAAAAACGAGGGTGAACATTCCGTTGCATTTCAAAAGGTACTATATCTAGCACATTGGCAGACTCTCATCCGTTTTGTTTCAAAAAGTACTATATCCATTAATCCGATATTTCAAACCTAGTTCAAAATTATTTTAACCCTTGAACTAATTTACCTTTTTTCTAAAAATATTTATTATAATTTAGAAATATATAAACAAAAATAACACCATTTTTGGAATCAAGCTCCTCAATTTTCAATCTTACAAATCGAGTGAAGCTTTCAGATCAGAAAGATCAAACACAATTGCCTCGCGGGCCAGTTCAACAATATCGCAATCTCAAGAAACAGAGAAGAGGAAACTGGTAAACATGAATCCAAAGATATTATTAGGGGAAAGGGCTCATCTCACACATATCAATCTCGCGCAAGATGCAAATAAATTTGAAAAACTACTTTCTAAATTTGAAATTTTCAGGAACTTTGCTCAAATTTTGAGGGTCACAATGAATCTACTGAGTGATGAAATGGGGTGAATATAGGAAGAAAAGAATAAATAACTGTAGCCTACTTACGTTGAATATTTACGTTCGGAGTAGTAAAGAGTGTGTTCTTACCTGAAACAGAACAAAATAAATCATTAGCTCGGTGAATTAACAAAAAATTTGTTAATATTATCAATCATTATTCATAGAAAATTCATACATACGAGTTTTATTGGATCAATCAGATAATCCAATTTACACCATGTATTTACAACTCATTTACTCATTTACAATTTGAATGGACATTTTGAATCCAAGGAATGGTGGCAGTTTTTCACATTGAAATGTATAGTGAAAAATGCAATAGCCCGAAAAAGTAGACATTCTCGTAGGTAACATATTTAACCCTGCAGTGGTAGGGCACGTAAACCTTACGTGTTGTCAGGGAAAACCTTCTCTCAACTAATTTTTTTTCTTCATGATTCATGTGGTTCCTCATTCTAATCCTCTCAAGGGTCTTTGACTTCCATTATTCTCTTCATCCTATTCCAACGCCTTCCAATGATAATCCGTTAATTGTTGGACCCCTTCACGTCAGGCTTAGTAGCGCTACCTGGCCACGTCATGTAAATATATTCCGAAGTTTGTTTGATGTAAACCTGAGGCATGTTTGTATGAAAGTGATGATAATTTTTCAAGAAAGGGAGGTGTAGTACCACTTTCACGTTTGGAATACGTAAGCTGAACCAGCTGAAGCTAAATGATCGACTATGTGAAAAGTGGCAGAAACGTAGGCTAACCCTCCCTTGTTTGAGCAAAGATCTGAAAAGATTGGTCGATAAGTCATTGAAAAAAGAATGGGGAAAAAAACAGAAGAGAAGACAGAAAGCGAATCAGACAGGTTCTAGAAAATATTTTACCTACTGCAGTTCCAAAAAAAAGATTGACAACGACATATAGTGCAAAATGCAATATGTAGATCACATAAATCCAAATTTTCTCGAATGAGTGTGAAAATTAATTGATTATTTTCGCAGATGATCTTTATTTGAGTCAATTATTTCATTTCCCTGAACTTAATCACCTAATTTGATAATAAATAATAATAACTACTTAAATAAAGATTTAAGTAATACTTGTAACATGTACTATTTGAATATAGAAGTACAAAGAATTATTCCGTGTGCCATATAACTTCCAACTAAAGTTTGTAGTAGGAGTGAGTCCTGGAGTAAAATACGTAGCGCAACCTCAAGATGTCTAGTAGAGGTCCCTATCACCCAGCTTAGACGTCATGGCGCTACCATAAATGAAATTATAGTTGTGCATCATTGATGTCACTTCCACTTACGAAACACCTGCTTGGTAAAATTTTATGAGCATATCCAGGCTTATAATCCTCAAAATAACTACGCTTAATGCTTTTCATCTTCCCACAAAGCCACAAAGCCAAAAATAATTCTCCAAATTGAATTAAATACATAAATATTCGTCTTAATGTACTAAAAAATGTATTGAAAGCGAATACATAAAATTTCAGCCCATTTCCCCACTTTGCAAACCACCAAGATTTCGTTAAGCAAGGAAAAATACGAATATCTCAAACAGTTTTATAATTGAAGGGTCTAAAATCAATGTTTTTAGGGTAACATCTGAATTGACTCATACAATGATACTTGATCGAAATCACCGCAAAATGAGTCAATAAAATAATCAAGTAAAGCTCGTAAACTCGGCGAGTGCACAGAACATGACAATATCGTTTGAAGAGCTGTGAAAATCTGGGAAGCGTTCGATGCATCAGGGAGCTCTACGATGTACAAGTAAGTACATTAACTCTGGAGGGCGGGTTTTAGCTCTGAAAGCTCGTTTGAAAGGTAATGGCTTCATGAGAGGCCTGAGGAGGTACCTACGAGCGCTGAGAGTCACTCAGCTAGCATGTTACGACCTTTTAGGACTTCAAATCCGCCGCTAAAGCTTATCAATTATTTCAATGCGGAGAGAAGTAGGAAATGGAAAGGCAGAAGCCGACCATGTGGAATATGTAAGTGCTCCACCAGGCAGCAAGATGAAAGGGCAATAGAAACGATGGGAGTGGGATCAAGGATTTGTTTGTATAAACCTTCGAAAGAGTTTCTTTCGAGTTCAAAAGCCTTTAAAAGTTTACCTGGCAATACATTAGAATACACAATGACGCTAATAGTGAAGATTCAAGCTTGAACGTAAATTTAGATCTTGACCTAATGGATTCACGTCTCTCTAAGAGGTCACGCAAGAAAATTGTGTGGGAAATTGTGACAGAGAAGACTTGGTGTGAGAAGGCCGAGGCGATGACTTCCCCAATCAGCTGAGAGCCTGCAGAATCTACATTCCTACTTGACTTGTACGTGAGGCTGGAACTTAAAATGTAGTCTCTGTATACTGCTAAGTAAATTTACGAGTGGTTTACCATAAATATAAACGAAATGTTCGTGAAACTACAAATCTCTGGGGGACTGACTGATGAGTAAGAAGATCGAGGTGGAAATTCGCTCATCAGTCAGCCTAGTTTGGGCGTAGCAGGAAAGAAGTGAGCTTCAGGGCTCAACCAGCTAAGGAGGGTCATCATCACGGTCTTCTTATTTAGCAGCCTCACAGAAACTCATTTCGGATTCCCCCATAGTAAATACGACAATTGGGAAATAAATTAAAGATGAAGACCCATCCGGAGCAGACTCGTTCAGGTCTAGTATTAAAGAAGTGAACTTCAGGTCTCACTCAGCTGAGGCACGTCACTTCTCTTCTCTCTTAGAGTTTCTACAGATGTTCCATTTATGGCTGAGTATGAAAGGAATTAGCTTGGGGGCTCACTCAGCATTAGGCTTCATCACCACCTCGTACTTGTTACTCAGCAATTTCAAAGAGGCTCTACTTAGAATTTCAGCGTATAAATTCAATTCTGTTTGGGGAGGGACACTGCACCTTGTCATTACTCAGCACTCTTACAGGGTATCCATTTCAAATTCCAGCCTAGTTATACAGTTAGTCAGATTGGTTATTTTAAGAATAGTTCCCACTGGCCCCCAAAAACCTAAAATTGATGCCTCCAACCCTTCGAGTCAACGAACCGCAGAAATAATGTTCCATACTTGAGTTGGTCATTTTCATCAAAACCCCAAAAAACCCATGTGGAGGTAATCCAGGAACACATGTAGGCGGGATCCATCGTTCTTTCACACCACCCTAACGGGTTTTTGCCGGAATGATGGACATCCCCGAAGAGTCCCGATATTCACTCATCTGGACGATCTCATCATTTGTCACGCTTTTTCCCTTCCGAGCAGGACATAAATCTCGCCCTTTATTTCTCTCACGCCGCCGTTTTTTTCAAAGCATAAATAATACGAAGTTAGATTCCACGTTACCTACTCCTTCTCCCTTCTTCACGTCAAACTTCCTTCATAATAAACTTAAAAAAGGATTTTTTGTTCTACAAGACTTTTTCATTGCAAACTCAGTGATGTTACTAACTTAGAAAACAGAAGTTAGTTTAGTCCGATGTTAAAGAAGTAGTACTTTTGGGTTTCATCGTCTCATCAACAAACTTGAGATTTTCGAATCTTGTTCTGACAAAACTGCAAATTAGTTCCTACAGAAGAATAAGAGAAGAAAGACGGTTTTAATCTGTGAAATACTGGCAGATTAAATCCCCGCATATTACAATGTTACGCCTCAAAGATACCTCTGAGAAGGTGTTTTCTGAATGTTGGAGCAATAGCAGAGCGGCATCGACTGGTTCGCCCTAGATCCGATAGATGGTACGAGCGCAAACCTATTTTCCTGCACATGAACGCGCACGGGTAACAAGATGAGCAACCAACAGGATAATTCTATCCAGCCTTCTTCCTCCCCTCCAGTCTACACAAAGATTCCGAAGAAAACGAATTTTGGTTTATTATTCTTGATAATGAACCTTTGGAATCGAGCAAGAAAAAAGTGACACCCCCCCCCCCCATTTGATTGATTAAAAGTACTTAGAATCTGAAAATAAAATACAAATTTCTGTCCGTCTGCCCAACGCACACTTTGGCAAAGTTCCCGTGCACCAATTTTGAAGTAATTGGTATAATTGGTGCATTGGCAAGCTTTTGGTTATTGATAATCACTTCTAAGGAGTAAAAAATGGGAGAAATTGTTTGCAAAATTTACTAGCTCGATAACTTGCGATAAACAGGTATTGTTTTTAACATGTTTAATGTTTTAGGGCTGGGGGTCATTCTGTGAATTCCGACACGCAAATCTGCAACGTTTTTTTTTCTTAGTTACCACGGACCGATTTCTTAGTTACCACGTTATATCGGCTCCATTTGGGGTCTAGTTGTACCAAGATGGTCACTGATCAGCTGAGTGAGCTCCAAGGCCATTTTCTCTCCTGCTGAACGCAGGAAGCTGAAATTTGAGAAGCAGGGTCAATGGAGAATGCTGAAGGCGCCTGAGTGGTCACTGATCAGCTGAGTGATCGGCAATCTAATTTCTCCCTTGCGAGGGAAAAACATTAAACATGATTTAATGTTTTTCCCTCGTAAGGGAGAAATTGAACAGTTTTTTCATTAATTCAAAATAGCGACGATTTTTAAGAATTTTGTGACCCACCTAGTGTGGGACCAACTTTTTTAAAAATAAATTTACCCAATTAGTAGATATTCATGTTTTCATATTTAAGACTCATTTAAGATGTTCATGTTCAATTTAAGATATTTTCATAGATTTGAGAAAGAATATAATCAATATCTAGAAACGAATTATGTCACCCAGACGGTCAAAAATGGGGCGTCAGCCAGGCTAGGTCCCTAGCTTGTAGGGTGCCAAAAACCTCCCCTGCCCACCTGGCACTGGACCTTCTATTAGAAGGAAGTTGCAAGTTGTCTCAGTTACCCTGTGTGGACGAATGATGAGTCAGAAACACGAGTGTGAATTGCACATGAACCTTCGCTGAAGTGATTCTGATAAAATGCCATCTTTTTTTCTTTTGTTGGTTTACTACTTTCTATAATGAATCTTTGGAATCGACCAATAATATAAATTTTAACCCCCCCACCCTCAAAATTTGATGGTTTTTCAATAAAATTTCATTTTACTCCCTTGTGTTCCCAACCAAGAATCAAATCAATTGAAGGCACCAACAACTTTGGGATAACAGTGTTTAGCTGGTAATATGGTTGACAGAATCTGTCACTATCAGTATCTGATACTTAGGGTATTCACAGTCGGGCCGTTCTCGACGAGTTAACGTGTTATACGTCGAGAATGTATTAAACGTCGAACGAATCGGTAGTTAACATGTAATCAAAGTGTGTTATCAGTCGTCTTAAGTTAACACACACGAATGGTCTGTTAACTTACGTGTTAAACGTCGCAACATCAGAAAGAAAATGGCCGACAACTTGCCAGCTATTTCTCAGTGAGTTTACTTGTGAGTTAGTTAATTTCGTCGATAGTTTTTTGAGTTGGAGTTTGTTCGTTTGTCTCGGTTATTTTGTGAGTTATTTGGAGTTGAAGGTATGGAGATCCCAAAAGGGAAAAGAAAAGTGGTTGGGAGGAGCAATTGGACGAAGGCGGAAACTGAGCTATTTCTCCAGATGGTGATGAAAGTGAAGCAAAAATTCGAAAATCTGTTTTCTTGACTAGTGTTCATCAACAAGTTCTTGTTTATAACTTTTCTTCGGCACGACTGCAGTGAGTAATTCTCAAATTTTCAGTGCAAAAAGTAAAAAAAAAAAAACATGTAAACAATGTAGGTGGTATAAAAGTTGTCTCCGGTAGTCGGTGGTTTCTTTGCCATAGAACAAGCAATGATAGACATCATGATATTCCCTTCTTGTTAACACTTCCTCCACCGAATCATGCCACACAACAACCATATGACCCTCATGGCTGCGGTCTAGCCACTATCGAAGAACAAGAAGAGATAGGACTTAAACAAACTTTAGCACATTGGGCGCGAGCCGACTGGGCTTGCTCACGCTTTTTTTTGTTTAACAAGTTTAGTACTTAACACGTTTAACACGATGAGCTCAACCGTGAATACCCCTACTATTAATAGAAAAATCCGTTAAAGCGTTTTCACTCTAGACTTTCCTGGTTGGGTTTTGAATCTCGCCCTGGCTGAGAGACATGAACTCCTTCAAATAATAATTTATTTCAATCTTAACGTGAAGTACCTACTCTAAACTCTACTTACGTATTCATACACGAGAACTACTTCAACAACCTGCGAATTTTCGATAGAAATTCAATAATGGAAATGCGGAAAATGTTGTGTCGACATTAATACTTTTGTAGCAAGGGAAAACGACAGCTGTACAACCAATGGGCTTGGCGACAAATCATGTGCAATGATATGGTTTTAGCCAACCTTTCTAGACTAGCTTAAGCAATAACTTTGAATTTAGCAAAAGCCCCCCTCTTCAAGAGAGCTTAGAGGCCTGCTGTCTCTCATTAAGATAAGAATTCCAGGAGGAAAAGTAAAACTTCCAAAAGGCTTAAACTGCCGTTGACAGGACAATGATGGTCGTATTTCAACCTAGAAATGCGAAAGTGCGGGAGGTAAGATCGTTCCGACCCTTTTTTTTTTTTATCGCGGTCCTCTCAACAACTCGTTTTTCACTTGCTCCGAGGCGAAGGAGAATTTAACGCTGAAAAATGGAGCAGAGGAGTGGAACACAATAATAAACAACAGCGTGGAGTGGAGATAAGGGAGTGTAAATCCTAACGACCAGGAGCTCCGTTTTGTTACTTCCTATATTTTTTGTGGGGTCCAATTCTATTGTTTCAAACTGTGGAATAATGACGAACCAAAAATAAATGAACAGTTAGTAAATGGGGATGTATTGCCTCCTAATGGATACTAGGCCTGACGTGTGACGTTGCCACGTTGCTGAAACACGATCAAACCACGCTCAAATATTAACATCCTCATAACAAGATAAGTACTGTAAGCCATGCTAAACGTACTGAAAGATGGCTGCCAGGGGTCAGACGCCGGAACAAAAAAGATATTGTTGCTGTCTTGCTGAAGGAATTTTCACCAATAACAGACGAATCGAACCAATAACGTGAAAAGGCTACCAATAAAGCGTACATACAAGTAAAATATGACCTCGGAGCAGACCGACGTTAAATTACTACGTTGTCGGAGAACCAATAGGAGTTTCGGTGGAAAAATATCGGGTTAAAGGAATGGCTAGTTATAGGGAGGAGGGAGAGACAGAGAAAGGTCACAGAAAACAGGGGAGAAAAAGCTAATGACCTCCCACAACAAGGTGTTTTCTCAGGGAAAGGACAAATTGGGTGAAGGTGAATTGGCTGACACCCTACCACTTCCGTCCATTACCTAACAGTCTCTGGCCGGCTGTCGGCGGCTATTAGGCCCTGGGGAATCAAAACGACACAATAATTGGTAACATTCATTGGACACGAGAGAAATTAAATATCATACAAAGAGCTAGATTTCCGGGGGAAAGCGAAACAATGTTTTTTGTTCTCTTGTTCCTTGCTTTTGGCTTGCAGCCCAATTAAATATACTTAATACTCGTACTTCAATAAATTTAGTTTGTGAATTAGTAAGTTCTGTTAGATGAATAGTTCTCTTCAGGCTGGTTAACTCTTCAAAGAGGGATGAATGAATTGCATCTTCTTAACCAGTAATAATCTTTTATAATGAAATAATCTGGCTCAGTTCGAAAATCCTCGAGAATAGGGTGTGCTCCTGGGTAGGAAAAACTGTTTATTGTTATTTTTAACCTAAGGTAGACCTCATTCTGAGAATTTTGGTACCAACCGCGATCTTCTAGCGTTTGTAAATCTTTTCCTATGAATTTTTAAAGTTTCGACCGTTTATGACGTCACAGTTGGCTGGGGGGTCCCGCGTCATAAACGGTCGAAACTTTGAAAAATCATAGAAACAGATCTACTCACGCTAGAAGGTCGCGGTTGGTGCCAAAATTCTCAGGATGTAGTCTACTTTCGATTAAAAACCTAAAAGAAAATCAAGGCGCACCCCCCATTCAAATTTAGGTAAAACTTTTAAACTTTGATCGCCGGTTCTTGAGAGATATATTAACCCGGAACGAGGATCTAACGGCGACCGACTGAGACCCCTTTGATAGGACCTATAAGTGCGTACTGTGAAGGACTAGGATATTCAAATACAATCTTATTTTACAAATTAAGTAGGTTAATTGTTGTATGGTTGTGCGAAGCTACATTTTATATAGTTCGTGAAAACATAGTTGAAATTAGCGTTGAAACGCGTTCATCTGCCTACTTCTAGATAAATTCTAGTACAGTTTCCAACCCCTTCAGAACAACGTACACGTATCTCGGGGTTGGTGGTAAAACTTTTGGACGTTGATTGATTCTTGTCGAGCACTATACTCGGTCTTTGATTGGTAAGCCGGTCGTTCGTGACTGCCTGGTCGATTATCTCGCCTTCAACAGGCCCCTCCTGTTGATTGTTCTCGTAAGACGTACGGCCACGAAACATCGGGAAACTCAATCACCTGACCCCCCAATAAGTGGTCTCAGTGAGTACGAGTAGTAAGTGTGATCCAAGGTTAAGAGAAGCTAGTAAATCTAGAGTAAGTAAGCCACTTGTATCGGAAAAATGGGTATGATCCAGTTCAAATTGGTAAGTCTCTCTGTGGTACTTTGAATGACTTTGGATGAAATTGACTAAATTAGACTGACTTAGAATTTACTCGACTTTTGAAGGAAAAGGAGGAGAGATTCGAGAGGGAAGTTGGTTAAACACTAGCTGTTTTCCCAGAGATGTCGACTGGCCTGAAAACGACAGAGGTGATGGTGGATCACATGGCAATGTGACGTGGTTGTGGTAAAGTGATCCTTCCTTCCCCGGAACTGATGGGTGATCGTTTTGAGGGTGAAGACTAGTATGGGTTGTGGTCCAATATAGAGAGGGTCTTATACAGGGTGTCCCAGAAGTTATGGTCCACCCTCCGGCATTTCCGTATTTAATTACGTAATAAAATGGGCCCAACGCCATTTTTCATATTTTTTTGTAAAGAATTCAGGAAAAATACTTTTGCGCAAAAAAATTGCGCGCAATTGTGCGCAATTGACACTAACTTTGTTTTTTCAAATGGGAACCCCCATTTTTTATTGCAGATTCAGATTCTACGTCAAATTTCATGAGAAATTCATATCCGAATCGATTTTTTTCATTGCGTGCAACTGGTACTTTTCGCGCGCAAAGTGACCAGGGTGCGCAAAAGTGAATTTTTTCAAACCCCAAGTGTGGCACATTTTTTTTCATTATTTTTGACGCTGAATCACGTGGTGAGGTCCTTTCTTCGATTTCATCGTTATTTTTCCAAATTTAGAAGGAAAATGTATGTTTTTGGACTTTATTTTCTCTCCCCCTTTCGCGACACGGGCTGGGGACCGGCTATGGCAGGATTAAAAATAAATTTAAAAAAAGTGTTGGAAAGTAGGTAGGTACTACTTTACTACTTTGATGTAAAAAAAAATCAAAAAGCTAGGTACTCATCTAAAAACTCGAAGAAAAAAAATCGAAAGTTACTTGTTACTTGTCTGCAGTCAAAAGGAGGTAATTTCCAGCAGTTGCTGTGATTTTTTTAATTTCATTGTTATTATCTTAGTTTCTTATTGAAACTTTTTTTCGGAGATTTTGTAACTTTTAATTTTTTTTTAAATTTTGAGATGAGAAGCTTTCTGATTTTTTTTTTTGTTTACATTAAAATAGTTAAGTAGGTACCTACCTACTTTCCAATATTTTTTTATTTGTGAGGAATTTATTTTTAATCTAGCCAGGTCCTAGGAATTTAAATTTATTTTTAATCTACCTACTTTCCAATTTTTTTTTAGAAGTGAGGAATTTATTTTTAATCTAGCCAGGTCCCCACCCAGCCCGTATTGCGAAAGGGTGAGGGAAAATAAAGTCCAAAAACATTATTTTCCTTCTAAATTTGGAAAAATAACGATGAAATCGAAGAAAAGACCTCACCACGTGATTCAGCGTCAAAAATAATGAAAAAACATATGCCACACTTGGGGTTAAAAAAAAATTCACTTTTGCGCACCCTGGTCACTTTGCGCGCGAAAAGTACCAATTGCAAGCAATAAAAAAATCGATTCGGGTATGAATTTCTCATGAAATTTGACGTAGAATCTGAATCTGCAATAAAAAATGGGGGTTCCCATTTGAAAAAACAAAGTTAGTGTCAATTGCGCACAATTGCGCGCAACTTTTTTGCGCAAAAGTATTTTTCCTGAATTCTTTACAAAAAAATATGAAAAATGGTGTTGGGCCAATTTTATTATGTAATTAAATACGAAAATGCCGGAGGGTGGACCATAACTTCTGGGACACCCGGTATACTCGTGTAAGACTGTGCTAGATAAAGGAGAGATAGGCGAGACGAAGGAGAAGCCAACTGTCACTCTAGGAACAGGCTCTCGGAGTAGAGCGCTCACCAGGTAGTTAATTGTAAAATATGACCGGTAAGATGAGGGCACAACACGACGTTAATCCTAAACCTAACAACTACCTTATATTCATGGTTGTGTTGCCTTTCTTCTTTTGAGATAGGTGTGTGGTGAGGGGAGGAAATGAGCGGCTGATCCTCAGTTTTCTTAAATTTTTTTCATTTGTCGAGCTAGCTTTCGAAGTAGGCATCGTCAGGACAACTTGGTTGGGTTTTAGTTTACATAGATCGTCTGATTGCTTTCTGTTCTTATTACTACTGTGCGTCTATCGTTCCAAGAAGCTAGTAATTTGATTCCCTGAACTTGTGGTGTGCTATGAAAAAGTTTTATCCCATCTAATTAAAACATACTGTTTAAAGGAAAAAACACCTCAGGTTGATAAGACCACTCAGAAATAGCAATTGAAAAGAAAGAGATGAAAGAACAACTGATGGTTCACTCCATCAAGAGCCAAATTTACCTTTTGAGTACAAACTACCTAAAACTACAGGAGAAATTCAATACCTCTTGATCTCTGGAGCTGGATTCAACCAGTAATCAGATATACTCAACAACACCACGAGCTTACATGTATATTGTAGAGTCCGAATTGCATCGGACCCTACAAGTTCATACTGGTAGAGAGAAAGGGGAAGGGAGGTGAACGCAGGCCGGCCATCTCGACAGTAGAGTCATCAGTAGTTGCTCGTGTGAGGTAAACTCGGCCACGTCACGCCGCCTCCACCAGAACTTAATGTAAAAGTGTCCAAATTCCTGTCTACCTTTTTTGTAATTTGAAGACCACCTTGAAGACCTTTTTGAGCGCACTAAATTATTTTGGAGTTCACAAGTTCTCGTGAACTCCCCAAACGTAGGTGTGGGCCACTTGTCTTTTCTGTATTTTGTTTGCAATTTAAAATTGGTTGAGCATTCCTGCCATATTTTTATTAATTTATTGGTTTTGTTTCTTTGAAAATTTAATATTAAAGAAGCAGAAAAAACAGCCAGCCGCTCGATAAATTGGTTTTTTCTTTGAACAAAAGAAACCCATAGGTACCATCTTTTGGAAATTCTCGATACGCACAAGGCACATTATTGCCCCTACGCCCGAGAAAAGAGACTTTACAATATCTGAAAATGCTACTCACCAAATGGAAATGGGTAAATCCATTTTTCGGAACGACAGACGAACAGTAGTAATAAGAACAGAAAGCAATCAGACGATTTATGTAAACGAAAACCCAACCAAGATGTCCTGACGATGCCTACAGCGAAAGCTAGCTCGACAAATTGAAAATTTTGAAGAAAACTGAGGATCAGCTGCTCATTTACACCCCTCACCACACACCTATCTCAAAACTTCCTTATACGTAGAAGTGCCTTCAATATGATGCCGATTCCAAAAATGATGAATCAGACACTCCAGTGGATGCAACATTCAATGATCCCGCATATTTGATTCCTCAAAACTCCCATCTCTCCAGTCTGGATTTGTTTCCTTTGTATAATGGTTTATACCTATTTCTGATCCCTCAATTTTCCAAAACGAACACACAATTAGGCGAATTAATAATTAATTCGTTTTTGTTAACCTTTCAGACAAATAGTAATTATTACTATTTGTCTGAAAGGTTAACAAAACTGATCAGTCATTTTAACAATGCGTTGCGAAAAATCGATTTTGTGCCGATTGCAGTTCTTTCTTGTTTAGCTTTCAGGAGGGCGAGGGAAGTAATCAGTGATTTTATTTGTACTGAAACCATACGAAGCCTCGGGGTTCCATTGCTGCAATAGAGCGCAAACAACAAGTAATTATCAACTTTGTATTACGAGGTATTATTAATTAAATCCCAGCAGACTTTATTCAGCGAGTGAAACCTGCAGTAAGCGCAACTTGAGTGGATTCAAACACCAGAAAGAGGAAAATAGATTGCGGAGCAAAACCAACCAAGCCTACTAAACAAATACCACTAAGAGAAGGACTCCAATTACATTTTACATTCAGATTCCCGACCCAGCTCCAACTTCGGGCTTATGTAGACTGCAAACGATATAGCTGCATCCGCTAGCGCGTGCTTCGAAGTAATAAATTGGTGTTACATCAAACTACCAACATGGAATATCCATTTGCAGATGAGTGGACGCGAAAACGCGGGGAACTGAATAATTAAGACATAATGGAAGAGTGGAGAGTCATATCATGAGTGGGTTTAGCTTGAAATTCTACTCGAAGAGAAGGTATTCAACTCCACCAACACAGAACGTACAAACTTCGAAACATTCCCAGATTCACACGTCGTCATTAATTCAACAACAAACTTTGGTTCGTTATCATTATCAAAGTTCCCCTTACTTTTGGATTGTTTAGAAGCCATTCCCTGCACATGAAACTTGGCTAAGTACGAATACTGATACAACAAAATATATAACATTCAAAGAAAAAGCCAATTTAAGTTAATGTTCACTTCAATGTTCACAAAAATGTTGCACTTCAATTTCCAAGTAGAAAATAATAAACCAAAATGAGCTCGAGCTCTTCCTGTGTCAATTTCGTTTCTCAGTTAAGCCGCCATCACCTGAGTAACTCTCAAATTTTTGTGATACTCTTTAGCCCGTCAGTTCCCAAAGCCACAGTCAGTTCCCAGGTGCCGTAGTTTTACTCGTATTTTGCTTTCTGTAATAATTTTGAGTTTTACGACACCTAGTGTCATCAGTAGGATCCTACAATGGGATGCATATGTTCACCACCGTGCGTCAATCTGTTATTAGTATCATCATGAATTGAACCTAATTGGAGAAATTACACAACTTGTTGATCCGAGCCGAGATTTCCTTGAAATTATGTAGAAAAACGTAGGTACAGAGCATGATGGGCGAAACTAGTGTTTACAGAAGTTTTAATTTTTGTGTTAACGAATAACTTTGTGTTTCACGTACTTAAGTTGAAGTAGCTGTGCATTTTGTGTTGAAGTCAATCTCACTTTGAAGCCCTATCCACTGAGTCAAGAGCGGATATAGAATCCAACTATCCACCACTATCCAACTATCCAAGTATCCACATAATGCTATAATATAGCATTATGTGGATACTTATGCTATAATATAGCATTATGTCATATTATGACAACACTGCCAAGAAACTTTCCGCCTCTACTTCTCATACTTAAATGATGAAGAGAAACGTGTTGTTCTCAACTCAAATAAACCTTCTTGCCTGCGATTCTGACTGTGAATCAACTCCCTATTACCCTACATTGCATCGACAATCATACAGCGAGAACCCTTGGAAAGTTAAGAGCAAGCTAGTTTAGATCCGGAACGAAAAAAAAAAAGTTTCTCGCTTCTCTTCAAAAGACGTGATTCACATATGAAAAATGGAATATTAAAAAGAGGAAACTGGCTCAAGTATATACAAATATTAGTCGACGCTGAATCTGATTTCGAAGTTTGAAACAGTTTCCCACCGAAAACCTGATAGGAACCTATTTGGCAACCGAATTGCCGACTCGAACGTTACATTATTGAAGGCAGCATCCCGAGAGAGCGCGAGGACGGCTGAGATTCTGATCGTAAATTCTTAATCCATTTCTCACTTCTGCGGTGCCGAGATTGGCACGTGAAGTTTTTCCCCATTCCTTTATAAGAGATAGGCTCGTACTTATCAAACTACTTCCAGTCAGAAGTTGAAGAAAAATTCCAAGTTCATACAAGAAGCAGACCTATTGAAGAAATAATGTATGGAATGGTAACTTCAGACATGAAACATATTGTTTAGTAATGCATGCATTCCAGGGGACGTCCCATTGGATAAGCATTAGATCAGTTTAACCAGTTGTTAAGTGATAAAACTGTTTCACTCGATGTAATTTATTTATTACTTTAGGCAAGAAATACTGACCCCCTCCCCCACCATTATCCACCTTAACATTTCTAGCGGCATGGGAGCCTCGAATCTGAAGAGCATTTTAAAATCCATGCTCTACGATACCCAACATGCGAATTCGAGTTCACCCCCCCCCCCTCCCCCTCCTCCAATGGTGCCGGTCTGGCACCAAAGCGGAAATACGTCTTAACATTGAACTTTCATCTGTTAGTTATGATAGGCAGTCCGTTAAATTCACATCCGTATTTAAGGTGAAACACAAAAAAAAAAAAAAAAAAAACACGAAATAAGCGGTTTATGGCATCATGGCACCATGTCCTGGCACCATGGTGGCACCAATATTAGTTCCATGGTGGTACAGAGAATAATTCATGAAAATCCGGAGGTATAATGAGAATTTTTCCTCAATTTCAAAGCTTGGGGACAGTTAGTAAGCAGTAAAGGAACCGAAATATTGAAAAATTGGATATTTTGTGAATATTATCCCCCCCACTTATCACCTCCTCTTGCGAATTTTGGTACTCTGGTGAAATCATGTACAACTCGGAAGTTATTTGAGTCAAACAAAAAAAGAAACACGCAAATCGGTTGGAAATTGAGGCCTGGGCAGAGTTTACAAGATTATGCCCGCAAACGCACGTTTTTTAAGCATTAACCCCCCCTTTCCCCCTCTTAAAAAGCAAAATCCAAAATTCCGGCGCCGTAGTGCACAACTAGATAGTATTCCGCGTCAAACGAAAAAAGAACCACGAAAATCGTTTGAGAACTAAGGCCTGTGCAGAGTACACAAGATTATGCCCGAAAACGCATGTTTTTCGAGCATTAACCCCCCCTTTCCGCCCCTTAAAAGGCAAAATTCGAAATTCCGGCGACGTAGTGCACAACTAGATAGTTTTCCGCGACGAACAAAAAAAGAACCAGGAAAATCGGTTGAGAACTAAGGCCTGTGCAGAGTACACAAGATTTTGTTACACACACACACACACACACACATACACACACACACACACACAGACATACACCTATGGTTTTTTTCGCGGATTTGGATTCAGAATGGTCTAAAACGGATTACTGTGTGGTTATTTTTTTTTTCTGTTGAGTGTTGTCCAACTTTACCCCAGATCGATCGCATAAGGACGCCCAAGTCTTACTGTGGGACGTCCTAAAAAGGAGGAGCGAATCGCAGATTCCTAATAATACGTTCTCATTTAGGTCTATTGTATTTCGACCCTTCCCCTCACTGATATCACCAAAATTGGGTGGGCATACAAATACTTCAATTTTCCAAGTACTTTTCTCTCAGAGAAAACATCATGGGAAAGATCTATTTTATTCCATTTTGGCCGACCCAAGCAGCCGGTGAAGTATCACACCGACCCAACTGGACGCATCCGCCTATGGCTGTTTATTTCTGCAGTCTAAAAATATAAATTTACAAGGCGACACTGCAAACAACTAAAAATGTGGCCTCAAGACTTACGGCTTTTCCGAAATCGGCCCAGCGGCACATAAATATCTGTAATCTATGGCGTAAAATCTCATGTTTCATAACGTATATTTTTCGATCTCGTATTTTCCTCGAATTCTGCGTCCTTCGTGTGACAGGGTTTCCACTCTACTAACAAAAAGTTGCTAATAATATAATAATTTTCGAGCTCATATGATTTTGAATTAATGGCGATTAATTATGAAAATACTATCAGATGCTCACTTATTTACTGGTTTTGCTCGAGAGTCCAGTGAAAAACAATTTAAATGTTGAAAGTATGTATTGAAATGAAACAGTACCTAGGTAACAAAACACCAAATATTGTGATTTTTACAATAAAAGTAATTTCTACCAAAACCTTAGGTTTCGAATGAGAATTAATTCCCATACGTTTCGTTCCTCAACATTTGTAGTGATTTGACGCCTAACGACGAAGTTTGATCAAATCATAGGATCTCCCTAAGTGCATTTTTCATGGAATTTGTTTCTTAGTTCTAAACGGAACTCTAGGCTCTAAGTCGTTTTTACTTTACAACTTCAAGATTTCATGGGCTGCTTAATGTTGGTTCAGGAGCTGATTTCAATCAGATAAATAGAACCTGCGCATTCCATGAGGCACGTATAATAACTGAACAACCTAGCACAAATTCAGAAGAAATTTGGAAACTGCTTTAAGGTACTGAAAAAACACGTTCTCATTCAAATTGTGAATGAAATAAACTCGGACTTGGACATAATAGTCAGAGAGGAGATGTGGTAAAAATCAACTCCCTCGATGCTTCCAAAACTAGTCTGTGGGTGGTTTTCACTTCGTAACTTCTAGACTTCACGGACTACACTTTGATCTTAGCCAAGAGGCCGAGAAGCGACGTGTAAGAATCGTAATGTGTTAAACGGTTCCAGGCTGAGTTCCAACGCGGGAGAAAAGGAGGTGTTTTTTTTAGTTGGTTTGAATCCCACATAACCTGAAAACGCGGACCCTCGTGAATCTTACGAGATCCAAGTCCACTCATTTATTCATTTATTAAACCGTTTATTCATTTTAGTGTTTCCCGTATTTCTCTGGCAATTATTGTTCGATTTTGATGATTCCAGCGGCAATCTATTAGTTTTTCAATTCCCTAGGTAGATGCACTAATGAATTTCGAAAATCCTTGAATATTTCAAATTTATGTACAACTTTCAAAGTTTCAGCCCCTTCAATTTAGGGAAATACTGACCCGTAACGAGGAACGAACGGCGACCGACTGAGATCCCCTTAAAGATTTCCTCAACTGCCTGCCGAAAAAAAAGATTTCACGGACTCTTCCAGCGATTCAATACGTCAATAGGGCAAACATTCAACAATTCAATTTTTTTCGTGAGATGACCTAGAATCAAGTAATGGAGGTTGAAGAACCTTCCTTTTCCCCTCATCCAAAAGGAAATGAGAGATTGGGCTTGACTCTACGAGTATTAATTGTCCTCAACGTTAGGAAGGAAAATTGTCGTCTAATCTTGCAAGTAGCAATCCTTGAGGTACGGTTTCCCTCTTTTCCATCCAAGATGTATACGCAGAGAGCAAATATTTTCACAGCAAGGTAATAACATGAACTCCAGTGGCCGGGAATCAATATGACTCCCGTCGAGGGAAATACACGGCAGACAATTCGAAGAAAAGTCAATCCGAGAGGTCAACTTGAGGAAGGAAATTAAATTCCGCGCTGAGGGATTCGGGAATGCGAAAACTTCTAGAAAGTGGCAGAATCGGGAGCGCACAATGCTCATAATAACGAGATGAAGGACTCATATCAAACAATATGAGTTTCTCCGTTCGACTCGAGTCGGCGAAGTTCCTAGATTATGACATTTACTCGTATAACAAAATCCAAAAACAGAGTGGCACAAAGTGGCACTATCTTCCTTTACTATAAAGTGCTATCATAACACAACTATGTACATTTCAAAGCTGATGACAAGGAATTAGTTTAAAATTATCAAGTTCACTTCAAGATGGCTGTATTGCACTCTCTTTACCCTTCGGAGAAAACCCCTTCTGATATCTTACAGAGATCAGTAACAACTAAACGTTAAAAATTTCCTCACCTACCCGGAAAGAACTCCCTATGAAGATTATAGGAAAATTCTGTTAAAATTTCAGGAACTTAAGCTTTAAGAGCTGTTTTTACTATCAAACTAATTGTATTCCGTGAGGCATTCGCGTTTTAGATTGATATTCAACACAAAGAAAATAGGTAGGTAGGTGACCATTTGAATAACAAAAACAAATCCAGGAGAAAAATAATAATAATTTGAACTTCATCAAAATCAGGCAGCTTAACCAAAATATACACTATTTTTTTCACCAGTCGCGGCCTGGAATCGAACCCGGGACCCCGTGTTAGGGCGACATACGTACGTACGGTTGGCGTTTTATGTATATAGATAGATGTATATAGATAGATTATACTTGAATGGATGAAAAAAACGCTGCAAATTATTACACAAAGGTTTATTATTTTTCTATATAGATCACTCGACTGCAAAGAACAAGGTTTTGCCATTGTTACCAACAACCAACTTGAAGAAAAAATCGATCGTATTTCGGTCAGCTAAAATTTGAACGGGGATTAGGCCTCTTTTGCGATTCACTTTCGTGTTTCTGATTTATCTCAACTCCAACCCTTAAATTCTCGTAGGGAGCGAACGGTTTGTCCTACAGGGCTCCGCGTGGTCTCAAAAAATTCTATACTATCTTAAATTGGTGGATAAACAATACCTTTATATCAAAATTGTTTGAGTTAGGGCGTTTTCAAAATTCATTTTTCAACCCTTAGAAGTGACCTACATCAACCAAAATATTCGGGGCACAACTAGACCCCAAATGGAGCCTACATACCTAATTTCATCACGCGTCCAAATGGCCAAATTTTTATTCGATTTTTGGATTCTACGTACCTTGAAACGTAAACCAACAAATTTTGAGGGGGGTTAAAAAATATTTTTTCTTGGTCGATTCCAAAGGTTCATTATTGAAAATAATAAAACCAAAACAAGGAGGAGAGGGGACCTTAGAAACACCTGTGTAACAAACTTGTTCATAGTAACGACTAATAGCCTAATAAATTCTTATATGCGTTCCTTTTCTTCATTAGTACGACCGACGGTGCATGCAAGCGACGGACCTTATTGCATAAACGTACAGCACGTAATATGTGCAAGAGGCAAAGTTGATAGCGGTTCTGGCAAAGTTGGTCGATTAGAAATTAATGAGACAACTTGCCAGCACTACAACGGACGACCGAGAGAACAAACTTCATCAGGGTTGATGAATAATTCCACGCACAGTGGTTGAGCAACGAACAATATCAGCTGAATGCGTATGAATAATACCGGAATAGATGAGCAGGTAGCAGTTGCAATATCGTGTTTATAGCCAGAGGGTGATGAGAAAGTACAAAAGAAGAATGTGACCGAATAATGCTGAATCCAGGGTTAAGTAGCAGCTGGCTAATATTTCCCAGTATTTTTGGCGGAAGCAGCAAAATTGGAAAAGAACAGGGACTATAACTCAGTTCCTGGCATAACATAGGAAACAAAAACGTTGACATAACTTCAGGGTGATTGTGAATGCAGGAATAATGGCCAGCCTCTGAACCACATACATAATCGTATTGTACAAAGATAGGTCAGTGATGAATGGTTTCTTATGGACATTGGAGGTCCAAACTTCAGATTTACCAAGTCCTTGCGCTCAAACTGAGCTTGAGGCAATTTCTGTCTTTCGTGATAAAAGTTAGAAGAGTTTAGAGCCACCTCTACCACTTGGCGCTGTAACCGTCGGAACAAGACGTTTGTGGAAGTCCAATTCTTGCATCATAATCATTCTAGAACTACGAAAATTATGATCAAACAACCCTTTATCATTTCCATGTGAAAGATGAAAACACTTGGAGTAAAGAGGCTATTAGTACGATTTTGAATTGGAAATGGGACTAGGTCACAATGCATCAACTATGGTCTCAGTTTCGAGGTCATCTATTATCGAAATCAAATCTACACAGCTGAAGCAAAAGAAATAGTGAGGATTCATGGCTTCAATCATTCAATTCGAACTCTATCTGAGGGCTGAGTCGAGCAGTCGGTCTGGGGCTATACATTTTCCAGCCTGGTTTATTGATGGCTATCAAGATACCTATTCGAGGCTAAGCCAATGTTCTGGGGAGATTGTTATGGAAATTGCGTTGGCAACCTTCCGCCCGCCGCTTTCTCAGATATTGTTCTTCGTCTTCTGTAACCCTTCTCTGCAGTAGTCGGTTGCAAATTCACGGTTCCTTTGCCCGTCAACCATTATTTCTTTCTTTGAATGTACAAAGAGAATAACAACCACCGAAATGTTTACTTTGTTGAGCTACAGGAGGAGCTGAGGAGTTCATCTACAAATATCCCTATATAAGTCAATTTTCTTCGTGGAAAAACTAGTCAAAAAGAAGTTTTAGAACTTAACTATCCCGTCCGCTCCCTACGATAACATAAAGGTTGGACTTAAATCAGAAACACGAGTGTGAATCGCAATAAACATTCGAAACTTTGAAAAATCATAGAAAAAGATCGACTCATCCAAAAAGAGAACGGCTGGTGTCGAAATTCTCAGGATCTACTATTGGGGTCTACTTTCGATTAAAAATTAAAAAAACAAACCCCAGTTTTGAAGTCAAAATAATTTATAGAGGGTTTTAAATCGGACCTAAATTTTAGGGACGTGGGAAATTCCATGTTAATCGCAATTTACGACCGGGAGTTGAAGAAATCATGGCAAAAACCTATCAACGTCACACAGCTAACTCAGAAATAATAAAATTGCGATAGCCATGGACAAAAATAAAAAATAATAAATCATGTTGTGACTCGAACACATAGCAAGTGGTATTTCTTATATGGGTCATTTACCTGGAAAGGGACAATCGGTACCCCAAGATTTCAAAAAACTTTCAAAAAAAGAAGTCCGACTCAAGTTCTGCCAAAAATCAGGGATTAACCTCACACCATACTGATTGAATTTCGACGAAAGAACACACAGTGGGACGCTTAATTAATTAATTAAAAATTAAAGAAGAAAACCTAATGAAAGAAACCTATTGGCGTGGTTTCCGCGTAAAGGAAAATACTCGGAACCCCATGTTCAAGAAGGAGCGAGAACTGGGAGTTATTCCAAAAATTGAACCAGGGCGGGACGCAGGTGTAGAAAAGGGTTAAACCAACGTGGGACACGGTTTTTCTGATAGCAACCTAGAAACCTCCGAAAGTAACCAAGTAATCTCGATTTATCGGTTTTTCGAGCCAAAACATGGTACCAGGGGATTTTTACGGTTGCTGAATAGTTTTGAGGTCGAAAAATGTAAAGTTTTTAAATCGCAACGGAAAATTCAAATTAAATTGTTAACAACTTGAAAAAAGTCTTTTTTTGTCTTTTGAAAAAGGCAGATGAAAGACACAAGTTCCTGGGTGGCACTTAGGTTTTTCAGATTTTCCCGCATTCTGGTGCTGTTCTGCTGGAGTGTAACCATATCGCTGGAACCAGCTCGGTAGAAACAAGAACTAGAGACCAAAAAGAAAAAATGATTTCGATTTCTTACTGTTTCACAGAGGGTAGATGAAAGACAGACGGTGACTGAGACACCACGTTTTTGCAACTGAAACCACTTGTTCACACTTCTACATAGAAGAAATACGATTCCCGCCGCTTTCTTTGATAACCTGACGACTAACCTCACCTCTTACAGTGGTAGTAAAACCGCGGGAAACGATAAAAAGCGGCCAAAATACGAAAACACAAAAAAGGCAGATTAAAGACAAAAACATCCGGTCAAGCACATTTTATCCTCCTGCTCGCTTTATTTGCTTCTGAAAAAATCTGCAAATCCATTTTTTTCATGTCTAGGTATATGCAATAAAGAATCACTACAAATTCAGGCCGCTGCTTTCATAGGTGATTCACAGTGTTCAAGTAAAGTTGACTACCTAGGGGCCGGACATGGCAGATTACTGGACATTTAGCAGTTTAAACTTTAATTTCTAAATTTTAGCGTAAATAAGTGCATATTTTATTGATTGCCCGAAGTAGAACAAAGTTGATAGTTTATGGAGAATTTTTTTTAAACGCCTAAATCATAAATGGGCATTCGGAATCTTCTCTGGACAACGATTGACCCTTTCTGGGAAAATGACCCATATACTAAACATTTGGTTACTCCTAGCTTTACAAGGGAATTACGGATAACTCGGCCTCTTACAAAAAAGGCGCCCATTATACCCTCTCCCTTGAGTAACAAACCACAGCAAATACTCGGACGAAAGGCTAATATAGGGCAGGGAATAAGGGAGTGTATAAGCCTAGGTCGAGAGCCGAAAAAAAACTTAGTTTAGGAATATAAGCCTAGCTTTACTTCACCCATTCGTAGGTACAAGAGTTCTCAAACGATTTATTCAAATCTACATCTCTTCGTGATCTACTCTCAAATATGTATAAGAAATATAAAGACAAACGGGCTAGAAACCTCGTTATTCTTTGATTTTTTTTAAATTACGCCTTATACGAGGCTCTGTTGCCATTCGTTCACGCGCAGCCCAATAAACGTTCGCTTTATTATGTCAGATGGTTTCGTCGTCTCCAATCTGTTCTCTTGTCTTGCAGGGCAGGACATGTGTCTAAATGCTGGGACGCCATATCTTCGGCGTGGCAAAGTGTACAGATTGGACTGTCATAGACACCGATTCTGTTTAGATGCTTCATGCAGATGCTTTAGATGCAGTCATGCCCAGTCTGAATCCTGAAACAAGCCACACTTGGCCTTCTAGGCAATGTTTTGGGTATGGGATTACTCAGTAGGGTGGCCCATTGCATTCCAGCTGCTGCTCTCTCATGGCCTTATCGAGCTATTGACTGTTTCTTGGCATCGACCAAGCGTTTGGTTGTGCTGTAAAGGGGAGGAGCATTGGGCAATGTGAGGGAACCCACTGCAGCACCAGTTGGGAGCTATTGGGCAATGTGAGGGAACCCACTGCAGCACCAGTTGGGAGCCCCTCATCAACAACTTCTCAATGGCGAGACGGCACTCGAGGACCAGGGCGACATCAGTAGAAACATTGCTTGTGAGCGACTGGATGGCAGCTTGTGAGCCGACAAAAATGACGACTTGGCGATCGCCCAGTTCAAGCAGATGCTCCACAGCAAGCTTCCTTGTACAGACCTCTCCCTTAAAGTTGCTGGAGCAATCAATATCATCCTCTGACCGTACACTATATCCCGACTATTCACGAATAAGTTGATTGTTTGAAGTTAAGGTGATTGTTTCAAGTACTGCACAGTGTAGCGATTCCGCAAGTACCTTTTCTTTTTCAACTTTACTATCTCCCAAGTACGAGTCATTAAAATCAGCAAATTAGATCTACTAAGTAATGTTTCCGTTTTTAAATGTATTCTAATTTTTTGCAATAGTACCTAAAAATCACAACAAATCACTCAACATCATAATGTAGGACAAATAACTGTTATTCAAGAGAAAATATGACTCACTGATATTCGTCGATATTATATTACCGCTCAACATTTCTAGGAGATAAATTGTTATAAACTATTAATTTATTCAGACGGCGTGAAATAGTCCCACCGGTAGTTATAACTGCCTTGCGATGGGAGAAGTTGGCTCCTGTGACTCGACCAACTGTTGGGGAAACTTGGTAGTTGTTGGTCCTACTTGGTTTATCCGACCACTTAATTAAGGAACTTCGTGAAGAAAGTCTAAACAGAATCTACACTTCGCAACTGTGAGAAGACGTTAAAGTGCATTACAGAGCTCCAGCTGCTGTCTTATCATATTTATAATACTATTGGTAACAGGAGCACTAGACGAGATTACGAGAACAATGAAACATTTCTAGACTCACGCTGGTTTCATGGTCCGAAAAGCAATAATGGACTACATTCCAGCAGTATGATTGGTTAATAGACAACTCCTTGCTCGGCCACTTAGATATTTCTGCATGCCAGTGCTGCTATGTTCAAATCATACCAGTCTGATTTGCTCCGAGCTTTGGATCATATTGAGAGAAATTGCGAAATTATAAGAGCTCCAATTCCAATAACTTTGGTGAGCAACCTTCGTTCTAACTTAAGAAATTGTTCATTATTGAAAAAGATAAATCACAAATACCCTAAGCGAATGAGAGCCCACTTTCTGCAGTGTGCCATGAGGAAAGAAAGAAGAAGCGAGAACACTTCAGCTGTGAATGTTTGATGAGTAGTTCAGAACCCTAAACAATACTGCAACCCACGGCAGCAAACTGAGAGAGCTTAAGTTTACTTTTAAGGAAGTTACATCCATACAAAACAATCAATTTAGTTTGAATTTTGATTGATTTCAAAAATTTTGTTTTCTTCAAATTACGAACCATCCGATGCTCAAGAGCAGGCGGCACTCTGTATGAGTTGTGTACACCTAAATCCCTAGATCACAACGTTGATAATGGTTATTAACAACAAAATTACTACGTTCAATCCTGAAATTGGGAGAAATGATTTGGAATTTGTGAAAATTAGAATGGGTTATGAAAAACAGGAGTTTGGAAAGAGGCGCCACTCGAAGAATGTAATAGGAACATGGTGACGTCATGATTATCAACAAAATTACTACGTTCAATCCTGAAATTGGGAGGAATGATTTGGAATTTGTGAAAATTAGAATGCGTTATGAAAAACAGGAGTTTGGAAAGAGGCGCCACTCGAAGAATTTATTAGGAACATTGTGACGTCGCCAAAGGTGAATTTTTTGCTAACTCTCCTCTACGTTCCCAATCATATTATGTGTTCTATTCGTGTGATCCATGAAAGGGATGCTACGCTTGATCGAGTAATTTCCTTGGCCACAAAATAGGAATGAAAGTATTCTACAATGGCATCAATAAACCCAGCACATAGTAGCGTAGGTCGAATAAGGTTATCTTACTTCCATGATGACCACAGAGGAGGTTTTTTACAAGCTGAGGGGCAAGCAGTACGAAAGGATCAGTCAGGAAATAAATAACCAGAAATAACTTGTAGCAAAAAGCCACCATAATAGTTTATTATAGTGAATCTTATAGAAAGAAGACCAATACTTTATACAAGGAAAAAGTACTTTTACGAATGTAAATCCTTATCAGCGCCAGCAATTGGAATAGAAATCTAATTTGTACCAACAAAAGGGACTGCTTTAGTAATCATACTCCACTTTTCATTATTTTCAACTTAAATGAGGAAGCGATCTTGTTCAAACTGAGAAATTTTCAGACAAGTTGAGAAGCTTTAGTGAATTTTCAACAAACCAGATTTAATTAGTTCGCGGAGGATGGGATGAGAAGGGTTGAAAACCTCATTTTAATTCCTAACCACTTCAAAACCCGAAGTAAGCCCGTCCGTCCGTTTATTAGTCCACAAAAACAAGACCGTAAGAGGCTTGGCGGTTTTCTTACCCTTAAGTTGGAGTTATTGCGTATAATTCCACCGCAAAACCCTCGAGGGACGCAAAATTCATTAGGCTACGAGAAGTAATATGATGAGAACGTCGGAGCACAACATCTTCACTGAAGAGTCATACTTGAAAAGATCTCTATATAGCGTTTCTTTAGGGTAACCGCAAGTAAGCTACATACAAGACAGAGAAAGGTCTTAATTGAGAAATTTTCTACGGAGGTATTATACGGAAACGAATAACATAGAGCACAACACGGAAGAAAATTAAGAATTATAATTAATTTCGAAATGTAAAGATTAGAATCGTCAAGTACGGTGTAAGTTCTATTAATATACTGAACCTGAATGTTTGACAGCCGAAACAGGAAAACTCAGTAACAGAAACGTGAAGGGAATGACCAGTTATAGTTCATATTTACTCCAAAGAACGTCGTAATGACTTATTACGGTGGAGGTCCTGCTGAGTGTCTATTTGTTGACACATTTCGATCTAACAATTAGCATCAAAACAGATCAGTTTCACACCTCGAGTCCACTGTGTACTGTAATCGTTTTTCAGGAGATTTTCGATCTAACAATTAGCATCAAAACAGATCAGTTTCACACCTCGAGTCCACTGTGTACTGTAATCGTACACAGAGATCGTACAGGAGATTTTCGATCTAACAATTAGCATCAAAACAGATCAGTTTCACACCTCGAGTCCACTGTGTACTGTAATCGTTTTTCAGGAGACATTTAAAGCTATTCACGATCATATTGTTCCTTCGCTAACAATAATAAATGTTAATAATTTATTGGAGAGTTAGTTGTTAAATGTCGTGTCTAATCCGTAACTTGCGACTCAAAATATTGAACTTTGAAGCAAATCCCAACTAAGATTAACTTGAAGCTTCAGAGGAGGGGTAACACTGTGAAAGTGTACTCTTCAAGAGACTTTCTTGGCAATGGCTCCGGCTAAACACAGATGTCTTCGCCAAATATTGTTTACGGCAAATGTTGGCAAACGAATCCAAGTGTCACGAGCACACTTGTTTTAAAAAGAATAAAAGTTCAAAAAAATATTTTCATTCATGTCACCGAAAACCGCCCAGGATTGGAAGAAACTTAAGAAAACTAATCACCAATCCTTCAGCGTCAAACCGAAGCAACGTGATGTACCTGCCTAACTTTGCAAGCTTGCTTATCTCTATTCTCTACGGATCTCATCCCAACTCCGGTAATTATTGCGGTATTTTATCTGTGGTTAAGACATTTCAGGAGGCAGTGAGGTTGAAACGTGAGATACATCAACAAAGAGGGGCTTCGTCGTAAATACTGAACTTGATTAATTTATTTATTGCAGGAAAAAAAAACCGAGTAAAATTGGCTTCTGTCGGAACAGTTGTGGGAAAATAAAAGTCCACAGTTCTACGAGAATATATTAGGTAAACGCCAATGTTCTTCACGTGTATTTACGCCGAATTTCGGGTAGAATTAAGTAAACCCTTCCCCCAACATACTATGGAGTTCCAAATTAGTTTTATGCAACTGAATGTGGTAAGAAAAGAGGTTTTTGAGACACCAAAGTTGCCCATTGGAGAGAGAGAGAGCTAGAATCGATATTCATCAAACAGTGGAAGGACTAACACTCCTGTGATCACCTAATAGCACTCAAATTCAGAAGTTATAAGTGAGTGTACTCTTTACAAATACACATCTAAAAGCCATTCATGAATTAGACATTACGGTATTGTCAACAATGACTTCTGCCGGAGGTTTATACTACTTTAATGATCACAGAAGTACAGGAAATCTCTCTATATTGCACCATTGGAAAGAGGGATTCCTTGTGTAGCCTTTCAGTAAATGGTACGATAATCTCTTTCCCTACACCAGATCTCTTTTATAACAAAGGCACAAGAACCCAAAGCATTCTTCAAAATTTCAAAAATAAAATTTCTGGTAACTGCAGAGAAAACTGCAAAATGAATGAGTAACTACCTACGCGTTGTACCTATGCTAAGGCGATGAAGGGGAGCTCGATAGCTGTATTGAATTTTCTCCGTAATTTCTCTTACCTAAAAGATGTGAGGTAACTGACAACGGCCCACAATTTGTGTCAGCGGATATTAAGAAATTTGTCGCAGATCACAACATCTACCTACCACCCAGCAGGAAACAGCTTTACTGAGAGGAAAATTCAGCAAAAGCAGCTTCTATAGTCATATCCTACACTTGTTGGAGGTTGGAAGATTACGTAGAGTATAAGTATTTACTGCAAAGTGAAAAAATATTTATCTATACAAATTAAATTTTGCTAACTTGGCACTCTATCGCTAGAGTTCTTTAAAGGAAAACTTCTATCATCCTGGAACATCTGCCCATGAACTAGTTTTGGAATCATTTCAAGATATGATGAATCGTCTCTTTCCTCGTAGGGAGTTACATAACCTGATTTTAGCAATCATAACTACCACGAATCGTACTCAGCAAATATTTCAAGATGTTATCATGACCACTTCGAATTTGGAGGAATAGAAGATGGTATAGATGAAGTTTTGAGGAAACCCACACCCTTCATTGCATTGAGCTGAAATCAACTCCCGTCCGCCTCCTTGTATTTATGGGTCCATTAAGTGTTCCCATCCCTTCCTTTCAACTCCGGACCCATCTCTGGCACTTCCGCTCTTAAATCGCAACTTTGGGACGTCCGTGCTTGGGAGTCCGTAGAATTTCAGATGGAAATTCAGAGGACTGAGATGGGGGTCACCTAAATTAATCGGTCTCTTGCGTCTCCAGATAAGACCCCTACCCTTGGTTCTCATTTGCCCAGCCTTTAGATCAAAGTAACACATTACTATATGATACGAAATGAGTACCTATCTACAGATGATGTGTATAGAAAGAGCAGATAACAGTCATGTCCGTTTGCACATTGACCAGAATCGTGAAATTTTTTTTTCTGTTTTACGCTTAAGATCACGATTGTAGCCATCAACTCAACTTTTCTGTTTGTCCGCTTTTCAACAGACACAGAAAACATGAAATTGATGAGAGTGAGGGGGACCTAGGCGGTCTTCTGTTCAGTATGAATAGACTACCTACGAGTATAAAAGTTAGGTAGTGTTGAATCATCAAAAATCAACTTCCCGCGACCGGGGATCGATCTCCTATCGTTCCAATTCTGAATCGGAGCTCCTACCACTTGAGCCAAGGAAATGGATGGACAGAAATGCGAAGAGGTTGCTGATCACCCCCCCGTTAGAAATCTTAGGCACTCCGTTACCTAGTCTGGGGGCAGCTTTGGCCGGCGTTTTCCAACCCAGTGAGAACTGGCTTCGGAGTTTTTGTTATTGTTCCTTATTGACGGGGCGAGGGATCTGCTGACCTCAACGTTTGTCCGAATAGGCGGTGGCTCGACTGGTGTCTTGGGAGGGAGTTGTTTTGGTGACTTAATCTAAAAGAATTAATGTTCTCAGAGAAATGCTGAGGGGAGACCATTCGGGTCCTACCGACTGCGCCACATTGTTGAACCATCAAAAATTAACTTCCCACGACGGGGGATCGATCTCCTATCGTTCCAATTCTGAATTGGAGCTCCTACCACTTGAGCCAAGGAAGTGGATGGACAGAAATGCGAAGAGGTAGCTGATCACAACAGTAGCTTAGGTAGATTTTGAGGTAGCAGATTTTGAATACATTTTCAGGATGATGTGACTTTTGTCATCTTTGCCTTTTCGGATATTCTAAATTCAATTCATCGATGAAGATAACTCTTTAGTACGTGATTTATCAACAAAACACTATGCAAAGAGGCAAACAGCTCTTACCTTATCTGAATAAGTCGAGACTGGATGGAGTGGATGTATAGGAAACCCCCTCTGGGATCTGCTACTCCCCCCAAATTTGAGTAGAAGGGGGAGTTTTAGAGTAGGTACAGGCAGTGTTGGGGTAAACTGGGTATTTCGGCAATTTTGAGTTCATAATATGAATCAAACTATGTGAAACTAAGGAAAAGCCCTCATAAATTAAATTCATTCCAATTTAGGGGATAGACTGTAATAACGTTCTCAAATGCCCAGGATGCACTGACAAATCGTTCCACATTGGATGGAACATCCTTGAAATAATCTTGATGATAACAAGTGAGCAGAGTGAATATTTCATAACCCATACAACCTGGATGCTAGTCGCGCTAAAGTTCACAACTTGAGCACAAAAGAGCACGATATAATACATCATAACTACCGTAATTAAGAATTCCATCTAACCATAACTCCCCCATCACATACTGATATGAGATATTAAACTCGAGAAAGGTGGAGCGAGGAATGAGCAAAAGGCTCAAGAATGTGGCCAAGCTCTGGAATTTAATACTAGGAGATCATCCGAGAAATGCTATAAGAATTAAAATACCGTAACAGAAGACTGAGCTGGTTGGCCTTAAAATGATAAGGCAGAGGGAAATTTCTGACTGGAGTAGATCATGTACCCACCTATATTCAAGAAGTACACGAATATCTGAGACGCTCTTATTTTTCTATACCTAGTGACAAATATTTTGCACGATCGAAGCATAAAAATTAACTTTGATTAATCATTATCTCAAATACTAGTTAAACAAACGGAATGGTTATAACGTTGTCTATTAACACGAAAATAGTGAGTTACAATGTTAAATCAATTGCGACGGTAAGTTCTTAATCAGTAACTGAAAAGAACTGAAGGTAATTCAAGAAAGCACAGCTCAAATTAGGTGAAAGGGAACTTGAATCTAATTGGTCCAAAAAGTGAAAGGGCATTCCCAATGAGGTCCATGAAGATCAAAGTAAAAAGAGACTTGAATCGTATCCTCCAAGTCTCTTCTACTTCTCAGACCCAATAGGAACCATAATCGCTATACATCTGGACGCATCTGATTGAGAACGCTTTTCATTTTCCTACCAATGGGATTCAATTTCCTATGAAGATTTAACAGTCAAATTCGATCAAACTTTGTAACTCGCTATTTTCATGGGAATTGACAACAATCTAATAAATTTACACCATTTGTTATTGATGACTTCCACAACTTCGTTCGAGTGATTTAAGTAGTAGAGCAGTGTTAATTCTATCTTAGTTAAGGTACCTTAAAATTATCATGAAATGAAAGTTATACAATAAATTCATTATCCAGAGGGAAAATATGGGGAAACCGGAAACATGGTTCAAAATTGCAGAATAAGGAGAAGCGTAAGATTTCTCTATACCCCCTGACTTATTCGATATAGACTGTCCATGAAGATATTCTCAATATTTTGCTTTGCACCAGATTGACGTCGTATCTTATCCCTCGACTAAATCACAGGTTAGTAGTGAAAAGAAAAGGTTCTTGGCGCCCCTTCTTCACTGCTTTACTAAAATTGTAAGTAGGGGCATCAAACAGAGCGGCTCAATGACAGTCTACAATTTTTGTGAGCGAGCCAAAATGTTCATTCAACCGTTTCAAAATAGATGAGGGACTCACCTGTCAAAGATGCGCGCTTCCTTCAAGACGTTGCCAAGATTGATGTACGCGTCCAGGAAGTTGGGGTCCAGAGCAACGGCCTTTTCGAAATGGTGTATCGCAAGCCAAATCTCACCCTGGGCGTTGAACACGCACCCCAGGTTGCTCCATGCAACGGCGAAGTCAGGTCTGGTCTCGATTGCTTTGAGGTAGCAGGCCTGTTTGAAGAGAAAAATGGAGCGTGGAAAAGGAAAATGTTGGAAGAGGATGGAGGAAAAATTGGAGGCAAAGGAAGGACACCGAATTACCCGGCATTAGAAATGAAAATAATTAGGCAGTGATGAGCACAGGACATATCTCACCGATCGAAGGTTCAACATGAAGAAATTGCGAGCAGCGTTCCGTTTTGAAGCCACACACGATCGTCAGAGTGCGCGGGTGTGCCTTCATATCACGGGAGCAGAGGATGCGGCAAACAGCAAAAACGACAGCACAACCCCACCACTCCAGGAAAGAGGTCGAGGTTAGAATGATAACCTCCACAAACCTTATTCTAAGATGGCGGATGGTGGGAGTGTCTTATCCTTTTTGCAAGGGCTGGTGCGAGCATTTGAGAGGAAGGGTGGAGGAAATGAGCGAGCGTTGGATACCCTAGCTACCTTGCGACAGGTGAGACAATGAAATTGTTGACAATCTGTAAATAAAAGCATGTTTTTGAAGGGCCAGTCCCTTAGGCAGACACTAAAAAACAAAAGAAAAACAAATGTAAACGTCATTACAACCATTGAAACATGCTCAAACATCCACATTTATTTGACAAATCTTTGAAACAATGATTAATGCATCATTTTTTGTTTTACATTAATTTGAAAATTAATTGTTCTGAGTTTATATTTTTAACTAAGAGACTGGCCTATAGGTACTTTACCTTAAATTGCGATTACACCTCTACACGATGATGGAGTGTGCACGTCACGCTTCACCCCTAGTATTCAGAGATCAGGAAAAAATAAGAAAACTATTAATCAGGTGTGGTACCGCTGTCATGGCTACAATTCAACAAGCATCACAAGTGAAGTAGTGGTGTGCATATCTGTTCATTAAAAACAATTCCTAGAACATAGCAGAAAATCAATTAATAGCTTTTGCTGAGTAAAAAAATCTAACAAGCAGAAAAATAAAAATTAAAAATGAATTCAAACATCACTTAAACTATTGTTATTTCAGAGCAAAATGTAGGTATTTAAAACCTGAGAGAATGACTTGAAATCTCGTGAAAATATGGAGCGGGAGTTCGTGAATTTCTTTAATCTATCTGGGTTCCTTATGATAACGCCAACAAGCTGCTATAACTAATCTCGCCACCTAACAATTAACTATCACGTTGCTATAAAAATGAATAGTACACGAATAGTGTAACGGTTGCTCATTTTTAGAGGTCCTTGATCTGAAAACTAGAAGGTAGAAGGTCTCCATTGTAATAGGGGTAAATCATACTTACAAACCCAACCAAATAAAGCACATGAGTCGAGTTCCCAATAATATAATATTTATGATATTGAAATATCGTTTCCTGATTAATATTTCCTAGGTTAAAAATTACGAAAATTAAACAGGATGAACTGAAGAATGAATATTCAAGTTTAGGTACTGAAGGAAACTGTCAACAGCTCTGGTAAGGTGATCACTTCCTCAAAAGATAGCTAATGAAGATAATTAGAATCTATAGAAAGTACTATACAACTAACAAAACCCAAAGAAAATACAAATAAAATTTCATCTAGCTACCTACTAGTTCGTAAGAGAACATGTTTTTCCAGAATGCCACATCAGTACAATACTTCGACAAATTTGCAAGACCAATCAAAGCAGGAATTGATTTTAAAAATATCGGATGGAATGATTTCATTTTAAAAATATTATATAAAAAATGATCCAGAATTTCGTTGGAGTAACTTTATTAATTCAAGCTTGAGACTTTGTTTTCCAAGGTCTATAGTGGAAAATGAAAATGAAAAAGGCAGAACGTGAGGGAAAGTAAAACATGACAATCCAACACTGATCTTATTATGGGGGAAACAATATATATAGAAATTGTACTTACTGTGTAATAAATCCAAAAAATGATTCAAATTAATAATAAAAAATTGAAGAATTACCTAGAGTTCCACGACTGGAGGTTGTAGATTTCGATGGACAAATATTACTAAAAATAAAAAATTATTAAGAGGGGGAAGGAGTTGGAAAGAAAAAGGAGTGGATGGAGAAGGGAGAATTCCAGTATGACTGTGGAGACTGAGGAGATCGCAGATGAGAAAACAGATCGCTGCTCGGTTATTTTCAATATGGAAATCAAGAAGAAAAATACATAATGGAATCAAAACCAAGGTCATCAGCTTCTTCCTTGGACAGAAGGGAAGTGAAACAGGTGGCTTCAACCAAACGGAATCCAAAGCTTGAAATTGTTGATATAAATTTGAGCAAAAACCAATGCTACTAAGCCTCAGCAAAGAGCTGATGCTACTCAGCTTCAGAGTGAGTCTTAGTAGGTACATTCACTCACTGCGGGTTCAATGCCTGCAATTGAAATTTGAATATTTGACGAAAAACCGTTAAATCCAAAGAAGCCATCTGTTTGGGTAGGAGCGAGCGGTGGAACACTTGATTACAAAGATATAAACTTTGAATTTACGACACGCAACGTTTTTAACAATTATGCAATAGAAAGCAACGAAAAACGAATGAAACGGACCAAAATTTGAATCGAGTAATCAAGTATTTGAGTCATAAATGCGAGCGAGCAAGAAAAAATTCCAAAGAGTTCCCATGTGGTGACAAACTGAAGTGGCTGCAGCGTTGATGTTCCCGTTTCCCCAAAATGGTCACCACATGAGAGTTTATTGGAAAACCCAAAAATAAATAAACATACAGATACTGCAAAGATAAAACGACGTGGTTTTGTCCACATGATGCGACCAGAAGTTGAACATATCACTCAGTACATGGCAGCAACACACGGCAGAGCAGAGCTGGATACGATTCAAGGTGACTAATTGGGTGTACAATAAAGTAGCTTAATGACTGCAAAATTCTACGATTTCATCATGGTTCAGCCGAGCACAATGTTGTTGCTACCACGTCAAATTTGCGAGCAGCAGGAAGAAGCTAAGACCAGAAGTTATAAAAAGCACTTTCTGTACTTATTTAACAGTATGGAAGCAACCGAGTCGGCGGAATTCAACTCGAGCAACGACGTTGATGCCTTAATAAAGCATAGAAGGATGGGATTGAGGACACAACTCAAGTTGAATTGGAAACGTACCTTGGCCTCCTCAAGTCTGGCAAGAGCTTTCAATAGGTTACCCAAATCACTCCGTACGCAGTACAAATCCTGAAATCAAATCAATGATGGAGTGAGAAGTAATAAATAGCGGAGGTAAGCAGTGGGAAAGACAAATTCGCATTTTACATTACTAAAAAAAATTAATAAATAAATAAAGTAAACAACCATCTCAGGTTGAATTTAGTGATGATTCGATACTTTCTATATTTATTGATATCGATATTTTGTTTCGATATTTCCGATATTTGTATCGATATTTTTCTTGCGATATTATCAAATATTGAGAGAAAAATATTGATATCGAAAGAAAAAAATTATCGGTTGTGATGGTTATATTCCTTCCCACTGTAATTTATCAATTTCTCCTAAAATATAAAAATAATAAAAAAACGTCTGCCAAGTGGGTGTGGCACATAGCTTCCTCGTATCCATAACCCGATTGTATAGATGATCCGATGCATAGTAGTTAATCTCAAAACACCAATCTCTAAGTACCTTTCACTACCCTCATAGGGTACCATCTACACGCTAATCTGGACAATCCTAGAAAATTTCATCAAATTCGGATGAAAAATTAAGTGAGTAGGTGTATGTGATTGGATCAAAAAATACATAGCCTCGGCTGGGTTTCGAACCCACGACCTTAGGAGCTCTGATCAAGACTCTATCCTCTGAGCTACCGATGACCTGCAATTGATGGGCTTTGAGATTCTCACAGGACACCATTCCTCTATGAAAGAATCCCTCTATGAAAAACAATTCTCTGTGATTTTCATAGGGGACCATCTAAACACTACTCTGTAACATCCCTGAAAATTTCATTGAAATCGGATGGAAAATGTAGAGATTATGGCCGTTACAAGGAAATTCACGTTTGCGCATGCGCAATGGCTACTATCAGTTCGAAGGTGATGATTTTCATAGGGGACCATCTGAACGCTACTCTGTAACATCCCTGAAAATTTCATTGAAATTGGATTGGAAATGTGGAAGTTATGGCGGTTACAAGGAATTCACGTATGCGCATGCGCAGTCGCTTCTATCAGTCCGGGGGCAATGATTTTCATAGGGGACCATCTACAACCTAATCCACATAATCCCTGAAAATTTCATCGAAATCGAGTGGAAAATGTAGAAGTTATGGCCGTTACAAGGAAATTCACGTTTGCGCATGCGCAGTGCCTTCTATCAGTCCGGGGACGATGATTTTCATAGGGGACTATCTACAACCTAATCCACATAATCCCTGAAAATTTCATTGAAATCGGATGGAAAATGTAGAAGTTATGGCCGTTACAAGGAATTCACGTTTGCGCATGCGCAGTCGCTTCTATCAGTCCGGGGATAATGATTTTCATAGGGGACCGTCTACACACCAACCCGCACAATCCCTGAAAATTTCATAGAAATCGGACAATAACTTCGTATAGTTATGCGCGTTACAAGGAAATCATGACAGACGGACAGACACACAGACAGACAGACACACAGACAGACAGACACACAGACACGGAACCAAAATTGTTCAGAAAGGTCTAAAACGCAAAACGCGAGTGGAAATTTTGATTTTGGAGAAATTTTTTTTTTTCTTCCTTGAAAAGTGAAAACAAAGCTTCCGCTACCTTGGTAGACTCGGAAGCAAAAACCAAAATGAATAGAAATGGAAGATGAATGTATTATAATATAATAATACGTAATTTTATTACGTATTGATACAACTTTTAACGAGTATAATTTGAACTGGCATTATATCGATAAAAAACGATGCAAAAACATACATTCGATATCAGTGAAATCAATATTTTTCTTTCGATAATTTATCGTGATCACTGATTTTGATTTTAAAAAAAGATGCAAAAACATATTCGTTATCAGTGAAATCAGTATTTTTCTTTCGATATTCCAAAGATATCACTAATATTGATAAAAAAGATGCAAAAAATATTCGATATCAGTGAAATCAATATTGTTCTTTCGATAATTTATCGATATCACTGATATTAATTTAAAAAATATGCAAAAACATTCAATATCAGTAGAATCAGTATTTTTCTTTCGATATTCTAAAGATCACTGATTTTTTTAAAAATCGATGCAAAAACATATTCGATAGGTATCAGTGAAATCAGTATTTTTCTTTCGATATTCTATCGATATCACTGATATTGATTTAAAAAAAGATGCAAAAACATATATGATATCAGTGACAATGTCAAATCAATATTTTTCTTTCGATATTCTATCGATATTAGTGATATCGATATTTTTCTTCCAATTTTTATCGATATCGATACTGACTTCCGATATTATTTCGATGTTAAATATCGCATCGAAAGGTACATCGAATCGTCACTAGTTGAATTTCATCCTACTGTCATTCCTGGTGTCGCGGACGTCATCCAATAGCCAAGATCAGCATTGGTTCTGATGATTTCGCTCATGGCAAGTTATCAACCCCCTTAAGTGAGGGAGGTTCACAAACGGTCCAAAACGAAAAATTATTAGGACCTGCGATCCTGCCCATGAGAGGTCACCGATACAAATAACCTATCGAGCCGACAAGTCTCAACTTTGGTAATGATTTTATATTAGGGTGATAAATGTAAAATTGTTCATTTTATTGGAAAGAACAGAAATACTACCAAGCTAATAAATTCAAGAACTATTGATAATTTTCCAGGTGCCAATAAATGCTAATAAATTCAAGGGTTTTCCGGGTGCGGATTCCGAAAATGTAATATTGCAACCGCTGGATAACCCCATTCTAGCGTGATTGAAGTCTTCGTACCGGGTTATACTGGAGTGCGGTGACGTAAGCCTGTACAGCTTGTTCCATATCCCCCGCAGCCACAAGCGCCGCTGCAAGATTAATGTACCCATCGATGAAATCCGGCTTCAGCCGAACTGCGTGCCTGTAGTTGTCCAGAGCCTCCTGAAGCTGTCCGCGCTCCTTGAAGACGTTCCCGAGATTGCTGTAGGCTTCGGCGAGCAGGGGATTCTGCTTGATGGCGAGAGTGCTGAAGTGAGCAGACCTGTAAGACATGATCAGCAATATGAATAGGTAGTTTTGTTTTCGTTTCAGATTGAATTAGTAGGCATGAACTCTCTGCACCCCCATCGAAGACACCATCTTTTGGAGACACAACTCTAGAGACAAATAAGTTGCTACATACAATGTTGAAAGATTTATTCTGCTTAGCAGTATGAAACTTTTAGCGAATATGAATATGCTGCAGTCGTGTCTTTGTCTCAAGATAAATTGTCCCTACGTCGTGGACTTCTGAATATAAAGATGAATCCGATTAATAGTTCACACTTGAATAAAAACCATTGCAATTCAGAAAGACTAAGTTTGTAATGAAGATTCTCAGTGCTTGACAACTGTTTGAAATTGACTTCTACTTTGATTTAGAGTAGGTCTAAGTTGAAGATGGTCGAACTTCAAGAAAGTAAATCATTTCGACACAAACATCAAGTGAAAGTTTGACAGATTAACAGATAAGATGACAATAACTGGCAACCCGGAGAAACTAAGGCCGATGGTTACTAGAGGGAGAAAGCTTCCTATTTAGTGTGTATTAAACATATTTCTAAGATCCTACATATTGCGTTTCCATTATTTTATTGTGGAATTTTATGTTTGGGGAGTTTCTATGCACAAGATATACCACTTGAATACTTTCATCCATCTACATCGGAATGACTCGTAAACAATAATTGAAAGGAAAAAAAACTATTAGTGTAAGTAGAAACCGTCAATCTCAAAAGCCATTGTGATGTAAAATGTTCGCTGATGCCTTGCGTCACACAAGAAGTGTGACGCAAGGCATTCATGGTTCACGGAAATCTTACCTGATCGTATAACTTCTTCGTTAATCACTTCTCCCTTGATCAATTTACTGTTAGAACATGGCAGTAACGGATTTCCCCGCATTTTGTGCCTCGAACAACGAAATCCTATTTACTGATTTCCCATGTTTGCTGTTCTTTCAAAATTTATTCAAGAACTGGGCTTAGGCCCCCGTTTCGCACTCTCCGAAGTTGAAACGATTCTCTCCCAATAAAAATCCCATGCAAGTCCAAGACTTTTCATCTTGATAAATTTATTCAAAACGACGGCAAGTGGTGGCAAATGTACACTTATAGCAACTCAGGAATAGGACTGTGACAAGTCGAAAATCACAACTTTCAAGAAAACCCATTTGAAGTTTCAAAGATTCAAAAATTTTCAAAAATTGCTTATAAAAATCTTCAAAAATTGTCTTCTTTCTTAGTGACTAATTACTTCTAAGGACCTAATTATTTTCTCTCCACCAAAAATAAAAGTAAAACCATGACCAACTGCCATGATTTCGAGAAAAAAAATTAAGTTGTCACGGAAAAAGGAATCTAGGAAGGTACTATGGAGGATTATTTAGGGAGGATTGAATTATTGCCTCAAGCTGCGTCTATTTTCAATGTTATCACTTAGGGGGACTAAATGAATTGAGTAATGAAAATCCATTGAAACATTACTTCTGAATGTAATGTTACACTGCTTCCCGTGGACCCCTCCCTCCCTGGCACACTGAAGCAATAACTAAGGCTCTCAAGTGTCAGATATTGATACTAGGGTTTTAACGATGCTATATTCATGTAGAGCGCGTCAAGATCAATCCCCGATTTTTCGGAGTTGAAACAGTACTATTGTTGAGGTGCGATAAGACGACCAATCTGATGACGTTTTGTCTCAAAGAACTTTTCCCTCACCCAACTCATTATGTTAAATAATCACATTGAAAAGGATGTGACGTACTTCCATGTAGAAGTACAAGAATAACTTACTTTTCCAAACGTCGGCACTGAAAGTGTATCGAAGACAGAAGCAACAGCACTCCTGTATTATTGGTCTCTTGCCTCCAAAGCTGCATGCAGTGGCGCTCCGCGTTTTCATAATCGCTAGCTTGGTACTCCCGGTGCGCCAACTCCAGAAGGCCTACAATACAACAAACCTTTCATGAGTTTGAACTTTACAGAAGTCCTTGCACAGAATAAAGCAGATTCAAGTTTGCCTTCAGAATCCAGAAAACGATGCAGAAACAAAATACAACTAAGTACAGAAGCACCATTTTGATAGCAGTGAAACTCAACCTACTTCAAAAATTCTTTTCATCAAGATTGGCCCCAGACATCTACAGTCTCCATAAGTGGGGCTACATTCTTCTGCAGATGGATTTATCAACGACAAAACAGAGGGTTAAACCACTTTCACGCGAGGGATTCTACAACTAATTTGTGACTTTTTTCACTTTTAAGATTTTTTCGTGTTTTCGGCCTTGCGTCATTAAAATGTTGATAACTCCTTCAATTTACTAGATAAACTCAAAATTGACGATACCATTGAAAAGAGCGGTAAATTTCCTATCTCCCTGATGGAGAACCAACGTTTTTTGAATAGGCAAAACGGGTGAAAAATGAACTTGTAAGGGAAACAAAGTCAAATCTTGAAAATCTGAACTTTTTTCAACCGCTCATAAGTCCAGCGTGTAAATGCTTACCTGTTAGCCTAAAAGTTGAACCGAAAGCTCAGCTTTCCAACGGTATGGTCACAGTTGTTTCCAATGTTTCTATTACTGGGCACTAACCGCGCTTGGATGAGAAAAAACGTGATTTTTTTTTGACGTGACAACGTCTTATAAATTGGTTTGCCGGGTGACACTTCAAGAAAGCCGCTCACGTTATGCGCTCACAATGAGAGCGAGTGAGAGGCACGCGTCCCTTTCACTTCTCTCGCTCTTTCTCTCTTCCGCCTAAGAGCGAGAGAGACAGAGCGAGAGAGATAGGCATACACATCGGTTCATGTCTTGCGCTTCTATTTAGGCGCCTGCCTACAATTTTTTATTATAATAAAAAATTTATTATAATAATAATATTATCCTTCTTCCTACTATACGAATGAATATTAACATTAAAATTATTTTACCACTCAAAGTCGTTGTCACGTAATAAAACTTTCGCCCGTATAACGACTTTACAGGCAACCAATTAATTTTTTCAACGAAATCGACGGTTTGATGGGAGGATTCGAGGTTGGATGGAGAGTAAGAGCGGCGGCGGAGGAGACCCCCTGAATCTTCCCATCAAACCGTCGATTTTGTTGAAAAAAATCACGTATTTCCTCATTCAAGCGCGGGGTTCTCCACTAATAAAAACATTGGAAACAATTGTGACCATTGTGATTGGAATTGTGATTGGAAAGCTGAGCTTTCGGGTCAACTTTTAGGCTAACAGGTAAGCATTTACACGCTGGAAAGCAGGGACTTATGAGCGGTTGAAAAAAGTTCAGATTTTCAAGATTTGACTAGTTTTCCTCTTCAAGTTCATTTTTCACCCGTTTCGCCTATTCAAAAAACGTTGGTTCTCCATCAGGGAGATAGGAAATTAACGCTCTTTTCAATGGTATCATCAATTTTGAGTATATCTAGTAAATTGAAGGAGTTAATAACATTTTAATGACGCAAGGTTGAAAACACGAAAAAATCTTAAAAGTGAAAAAAGTCGGATTTTAAGGGGGTTAAAAAAGTCAAGAGACAAAAAAAGTCACAAATTAGTTGTAGAATCAATCCCTGTGCTATGGCAGGAACATAGGTGGTACACCCTGTATACAGCATCCTGACATTTCCGCTAAGTTGAATTTTATTGTTTTATGTTGAAAAAATTCTGTTTTGATGATAAGATTTTCCCGATTTGACTTCGAACCCATTCTCAGATACCATTAAACACTCTACAAACTCCCAAGTACAAACATTGTACAACAAAAGTACAATAACCAATATTAATGAACCCAATTGGACCAAGGTTGCTTAAATTTTGATGTTGCTTATCGTTTTGACACATCGATTTCTCACAAGGTTTAGAGATATCAGTAGGGTAAGACATAATTACACTCGGAGCGAGATCATGATATACGGGTTATCTAAGAAGAGATAAACCATCGTGTAAAAATTTGCGATTATTTCCCTTTCCACGATCGTTTTGGCGGAGGTCCAGTCTGCAACGATTATAGCACAGGGTCAACTTTCAGATCATCAAAAGTGACGAGGGGAAACCCATTTTATTATCAAAACATACAATCAGAGTAGGTAAGTCACAAGATGCTTCGATATTTCACATACATTGTCATAATAGGTAGGTGAGCATTGAGCAACTTCACAACTAGGCGGTATAATTGACAAGTTCTTATTTGCCGCATGGATTGTGTTAAACAAATCATAAGTACACTTGTTTGACTCTCTATGGCCCTATAACGAGGATAAGAACTTGAGGAGCTCTTGATGCCACAAGTCCCCGAAGTGTGAAGGGGACAGTGAAACATTTCGTCTTTTCATCATAATGGAGTAGTTACATGATATTTTTTTCTGTACAGTGAATCATTGCTGAAGTACTATCTGTAAGTAAAACTCCCAGAAACACTACCTAAACATTAGTCTTTTTAAAAACCGGATTTTTAAATTCAAGCGGGAAAAACACTGCAGGATGGGTGCTTCGTCAGAGTTGTGATGATCAACGCAATAATACAGGGGAGAGCAACAGGAAAACAACAAAAATATGCTTCATTACTGTGGAATAAAAAAAAAATTCAAATACGCAGAGGCTGAAAATATATTTTTAATGACTTTTTTTTAATTATCACCATTATTGTTGCGCCGCAACCGTAGCTTACCTGTATCTACCAAAAATATCTCAACAGTTCGTGAGCTTCACTGCAAACAATGCACATGTACCGTTTCAGCCCAGACCCTTCAAATCCACAGACAATTCCATCAGGTAAACCCCCTTCCTTTTCCTCCTAGCTCCTCAAAGCCACCTATAGAAGAGTCCCGCTAGTGTAAACTTTGATTTTGGAAAACATTTTTTTTTTCTTTTCAACAATGAAATGTGAAAACATTGGTTCAGCTACCTTGGAATTGAAGCAATAGAAGCTTTGTGTTCATGACGTTTCTTATTCGGATCCTTCATATTTGTCCAATATTTTATTCCAGAAAGAGGAGAGAAAATTCTCGGCGAAGAAGGATTTGATCATTCGGTAAAACTAATTAACTTATTTCATATTATAATCCAACTGTCTTAAAACATCACATTTCATGAACACTCTTGTTAGCTTGTCACCAAGGAGTTTACGTGCATTTGCCCACACAAAATGAAATTGCGAAAAAATTCTTCACAATTACAATATTAATAACAAATTTCAATTATTGATCCAAAAATACCAACAACAAAATATTTCTAGAGGAAATTTAGGTCGAAAATTAAATTCTTCAGTGGGTACGAAGATTGGTAAGCAATTTATTGGAATATTTTTCATAGGGAAGATCTGCTAAAGAAAGACTAAATTGATAGATCCCATTAGACCTACTTTTTTATTATATTGAATATATTTCTGAAGTTCATCGCTTGTTTCCACGTATCTAGGTAGGTCCACACAAGTTTAACTTACCTTGTTCTCTACGCCGAATTTTCATGACCTACTTTTCACAATTCGATAAATGTAGTAAATAACAGGTTTGGTGGGGAGCCAAATCCTTAATCTGGCTTCCCCTATTATATATCATATATTATCCTGAAATAGTCGTCATACTGGTCTCAACGTACCGACTGCAGACTGCATGAGTTTGTCTACCTTCACCGTGCAAGGGTCGATGGAAAACACTTGTGTAACAACTTTGTATAGATTTCCGCATGCTATAAGTAGGTGAATGAACAAAGAGTATACCTACTTGCTGCTTTCTATTGAGATCGTGAGGAGCGCCATCTTTATGTATGTTATCGATAATTATAATATTGGATATGAAAAAAAAACTATACTACAGCAGGTGGCCAAAGAAATGAAGAGTTGAAGAGATTTCTAGAGGTGTATATCCAACATTAACAACTAACTATGTTGATGCTGATAGTATTGTGTGCTGATGTCGGCACTGAGCTCATTTGGGTCACTTTAAGACATCTAGTTGTCGGATCTCAACCAATACAACCAAGTACTTCCTTTCGAAAGGCAACGCTGTCTCAATGTACAGAAGATTCCATACCCCAGAAAAATTCATGTTTGATACTCCCTCAAATGTCAATCTATCCGATTCCGCCCCCATTTCTTCATTCAATATTCATCTGGGTTTCTTCATTTCGTCATCTTCGATTTTCCTAAACCTCTCTGAAGTGCCCACTCTACTAATACATCGAACGATGAAGCTTAATAAAATCCAAATGATGGTGTGTAGTGCGATTTTACTACCTACGTAAGATTTTCTCCCTAACGTTAGCTCTGACCAAAATTCGGACGCCACTCTAGATCCTGAGGAGCTTCAACTTCCACCCACTTTGAGCATATAGGATTAGAAACGTTTCCACATTTATAATGAAAGAGGAAGATTGTAATGAAATCTAATCACAAAGTTTGTTAATACTTTTCATATTCTACAAGCAAACTCTATCTGATTACTCAAGCCCTAAATTCATCGAAAAATATGCTACCAATTATTCCCTCAACCACGACTTTTCAGCACCAAATACAACGTATTTTGTCCTCAATTCGTTTTGGCTTGATAATCACCCGAATAGCAGCCAATTACAAACAAATATTAAAGAATTATTACGTTCACCCCGAGGTAACCAAAAGAACGAAAGAATGAATCACATTTGTATCGAGTTTTAGGGCGCGTTCACACGATACTCATCAAATTTTTCTGATTAGATTGGGATTTACGTGTTTTGATGGAAACAGTCCAAATAAAATAAACTAGTACCTAAATTACATAAATCGTTTAGGCATCGCTCAATAAGATAAATCCGATAACACACACGTACCTGATATATTTCGTAAGAACGTAACATGTTCTGATTCATCTACCTATTCTGATAGAGACATTTCAATGAGATATGAAATGGACTGTAACAGTGTTCGAACCCACCTTTGGTTTAGATGGTACTTCTCAGTTTTTAGGCGAGGAAGATAGTTATGTCATGATCAAGGAAGAATGAATAGGTATATTAAACCTACTTGTCATACCTATGACTCATGACCGAATCTTACTAGAAGAATCTACCTTTTCTCGACATACCGCATTTTTGACACTAAAAAGCACCTAGATACTCCCTTGAATAGACTAGAATTTTTGAGAAATTAAGACACTTTACGATAATACGCAGGCCAATATTACATGTTACACTACATTTTCAAGTATAGTTCTTCATATTGCTCAACCTATTATTCCAAGAAGGCACGGATTAAAAGGCACATTCCATAGTCAGGAGCTTGGTGACAAGTCATGGGTTAATGGCTATGACGTGGATACCAAGATGCAGTCGAGCCTGGTGGAAGTCGAAAACTTCTCCCAAACCCAAAAAGCTCACCAGGTGAGATTGAATGTCAAAATCATGCTCACTGTTTGCTTGACTCGGAGATTTTGGAGAAATTAAGAGACTTTACGATAATACGCAGGCCAATATCACATGTTACGCTACATTATCAAGTATGGTTCTTCATATTGCTCAACCAATTATTCCAAGAAGGCACGGATAAAAGGCTTCAAAGGCACATCTCATAGTCAGGAGCTTGGTGACAAGTCATGGTTTAATGGCTATGAAGTGGATACCAAGATGCAGTCGTTCCCGGTGGAAGTCGAAAACTTCTCTCAAACCCAAAAAAGAGTGATATTGAATGTCAAAATCATGCTCACTGTTTGCTTGACTCAAAGGGCGTTAATCGCCACGAATTCCACCCACAAGGTGGAAAAATTAATCGGTTTCGGTACCTTGAAAGACAGAGAAAAATCACTCACTTAAGAATGAATTACGTTGAGTTGATCTCCTGATTAGGGATGGGTATCGTTACAAAAGTATCGATATTTTGTATCGATACTGTATCGTATCCGTGTATCGATATCTCAAGTATCGTTGGGCATGAGTATCGATATTTTGAAATATCGAGTATCGATACTTTAGTGTCGCAAACTATCAATATTATTCAATATTATCAAGAAACTACCACATACTACTTCACAATCAAGTTTATTAGGAAATGCTTGCATACGAGTCTGCAACACATTGGGGCATTTTCATGTCAACCACTACACAACAAGGTAGTGAAGTAAGGTTGTTAGTTCATGTACCCAAGCATCAAAATTTTCGTGACGATTTTTCAGTTCATGTGCCACAGCAAAATGTAAGGTTGTTGATTGTTCTCTACGCAACACAGTGAGTCTATTTTATTTATTGGTCGCGTGAGCAAGATTTGCTCAGTTTTCGTGACGATTTTTCAGTTCATGTGCCAAAGCAAAGATATGAAAATGTCAAAATGTGCCACAAGATTCGGGAGGAGAGGATAGAATTGTTGGTTTGTTGATGACTGGAGAGTCACCGTCACACCCCGCTCCTCATTTACGATTTTCTGGCCAAAAACGCCATAGCAACTCTCTCTCAGCCCCTCTACTCTCCTGACCTGGCTCCCTGTAACTTCTGGCTGTTCCCCAAACTCAAATATCCAATGAAAGGACAGCAATTTCAGACGATAGAAGAGATCCGCAAAATCCGCAGGAACAACTCAACAGTATCCCAGGAGATGAGTTTTCTATATGCTTCTACCAATAGAAATACCGCTGAAAAAAGCGTGTGCGTAGCCAAGGGGAGTAATTTGAAGGAGATACATTCGAAATATTAGATTATTAAAGCGTTTTTGAAAACTTTTTGACCAGACCTCGAATCTACGGTAGAACTGTTTATTTATGTAGTAATGATAGATGATTTCATAGAAGAACATGGATTTTTTCAAGAGAAATATTACATGAGAACTTACTTAGTTTTGGAGTTTGAGGAAGAACATCGTGAGCGGCGTTGACTAAGTATATAGTCGTCTCGCCGTTTCCTGGGTTCATGCAAAAAACAAACAAAATAAAATAGGAAGCCGAGAAATAACGAACAGAAACAACTCAAAATTCAAGGCAGGGGACTAAAAGAGTTACGGATGAACTTATTAGGAAGGCGTGAAGTGAATTTTGGTATCAAATATACATGCAGAGTTCTACAACTAAGGTGGCATTACTGCATCGATCAAACCACATCTATGACTCCAAAAGAGAGGGGGTTTCAAAATCAAGTTTCCAGATTCCAGGTGTTTCTCGTCCATGTTTGTACACTTGTATACTTTTCCGAATTGATTTCCTAAAACGTACAAAACTGCGATTGCACTGTAACCGTAATATAGTTGTACATTCTTACTTTATTACTGATGTTTATTACTCGACTTGTGATAAACATCATGAATTTTCAGGGGTGATTGCGAATTTTTCGGCAATATTAAGAGTCAAGGAACATAAAAGCTCGTTTTTCCAACCAATCGTGAACCACACATATAAGTAAATCATTGTTTCCTACAAATAGTGTCATTATTCCACCCAATAGTAAGTGACGTGTAATTAAGTCCTACTTTCCTTTTATATTTACACTTATAGCTATTGAAAAATTCTCGGCTCAGTACCAATGATTCATTTTTCCAAGTATTAAACCGGTGATTTTTTTTTTTTTTTAATAGGTAGCTATTAGCTCCTTTTTCCAGCAAAGCCTTCAATGCTCTCTCTAATTCATGCTGCTTGGAGTATAAAGTTAATCAAAATGGCAAGACGTGGTGATGAAGTGGGGAAAACCATCCGAAGTATGGGAAGGAAAAAAGTGTATGTTCCATTTCCATTTACAAATAAATGGAAGATATTGAAATGCAGTGGAGATTCAACCCAGAAACCCAAGTTTCTTGAAACAAGGACACCAGCATTTTATATTTTTGCCTCACCAACGGTTCCCAATTTTGAAGGTCACTGATGAATTTATTTCCACGTTTGAGAGTACTATGTGAACGAGCCTTCTCCATTATGAGAAAGTAGGCGAGAATGTTTGACAACTTCAGGAAAAAAACTAGTATTTTCTTAAGGAAAAAATCGCCATATTTTTATTAGACAATGGGGAATTTGCCTCAATTTTAGATTCTGGAATTTCAAGTCAAATCCTATTATAGGGCCCTAGAATAACGTTTAACACTAGGAATAACCAACGGAAAAAAATTACCGTAGGAGAAAATGACTAAACAAGTGAACCTCTGTTACAAAACACCGCGAAAATCGAGGAATATTGTTGACGTCATACGAAAAAAAAAAAAAAACGACGCGAAAACAACGACAACAGACAGAGTTCTAGCACGCCACACAAAACGATCCAGTGAAATGGCTACTCGAATAATGTGATTCAAATCTTGAAACTAAATAAGAGAAGATGAAGAATAATAATGCTTGATAAACTAGTAGATAGATTCGTATTGTAAAAAAGTGAGTAATATTGTTTCTTTTGGTCACTTTCTGTGTCTGGGTTCTTCCTGCCAGTTCGTGGCGCACTCTTGTGCGCACTACTCGGAAGGTAAAAGTTCGCGTATGTTCCGCTTCTGTGGTAAGCGCCACAGAACCTCCTTTGAAGTCAGATTGGTAGAATATCCGTCACGTTTCAAACATGGCTGCCTCTTACACATTGCCACCACATTTAAAATTTCCATCTTCCTTAAATTCTCTAAATTTTTTGGATGCGTTTTCGAGCAGCTCACTATGGTTTTTTTCCATAAAAATAAACCCTCATTCGAAAAAAAAAAAAAAATGTGAGGCAAATTCCCCATTAAAATAGATAGTAGGTAATCTAATAACTGAGGCTGAGGGGCACTTGAGGTACCTCCAGCCAGCACTCAATTTTTGCACCATTAAGTCGAGGGTGGGCCTCAACTCAACGCCGAGTTTGGTTAATAAATATCGTTGAGTGCACCCTTAGAAATCGCACTGAGTGCTCCCTCAGGACGCCCTCAAATCTTGTATATGAATACCATTGAGTGTCCACCGACCCTCATCGACGCATTTGAGGGTGCACTCAGACTCAAGTTCTGACTATAAATCCCTCTTTAAGTCTCTGAAAAGGTCCTGGATTACAGACTGGTATTTGAGCTGGATTCTCAAAGAAATCGCAGCAAACAATATTGTTCCAAACTTGGAGAATTTAGTGGAACGAAAAACATGTTAAATGCCAAAGGGAGAATGGGGAGTGCGCCTGATTATTTTATAATTTTTAATCGAAATTAGACCTCATCCTGAGAATTTTGACACCAGCCGTTCTGTTTTCAGATGGGTAGATTTATTTTTCTATGATTTTTCAAAGTTTTGAATGTTTATGACGTCACGCGACCTTCCCGCCTGCTGTGACGTCATTAACAATCGAAACTTTGAAAAATCAAACAAAAAGGTCTTCTCACGCTAGAAGGTCGCGGTTGGTGTCAAAATTCTTAGAATGAGCTCTAGTTTAGATTAAAAATAACAATAAAAAGTTTTTCCGACCGATGCGCATTTTTTTCAACATTGAAAAATGAAAATAAAGCTTCCACTACCTCCGTAGACTCGGAATGAAAACGTGGTCGGATGGACACAAGTTCGTCTTTGCAGCAGCTCTGGAAGCTGAAGAAGAGGAGGAAATTGCTGAAAGAAGTGGGAGGCAATGTATCCATCGAACTGTTGAGTCATCAAAAATTAACTTCCCTCGACCGGGGATCGATCACCTATCATTCCGATTCTAAATCGGAGCTCCTACCACTTGAGCTAAGGAAGCGAATGGACAGAAATGCGAAGAGGTCGCTGATCACAACATCTTCCCCCCCGTTAGGAAATCTTAGGTACTCCGTTACCTAGTCAGGGCCTGCGTTTTTACAACCCATTGAGAACGCGTATTTTTGACTGGCTTCGGAGTTTTTTGTTATTGTTTTCCTTATTGACGGGGCGGGGGATCTGCTGACCTCAACGTTTGTCCGAATAGGCGGTGGCTCGACTCGTGTCTTGGGAGGGAGTTGTTTTGATGACCTAATCTTAATGAATTATTGTTTCTCTGAGAAATTCTGAGGAGACCGTTCGGGCCCGATACGACTGCGCCATATTGTTGAGTCATCAAAAATTAACTTCCCTCGACCGGGGATCGATCTCCTATCGTTCCGATTCTGAATCGGAGCTCCTACCACTGAGCTAAGGAAGCGAATGGACAGAAATGCGAAGAGGTCGCTGATCACAACAGAACTAACGAGAAAAGAGTGAACCTGGGAGAACACAACCACCTTTGTCAAGATTCAGCGATTTCCTCCCAGCTTTTCTCCTAGGTTTTTGTGAGAGATAGTTTTGACAGATCGTATGAGTTGGGATATGCCTGCACAGGCAACACTAGAAGGTTCAGTATGCCTTTGAGAGAAATCAACTAAAAAACAACTGTTGTTGAACAATGAGGAATTTCACCATGTCGGAATTTCCTATTTTTGACCCAAAAATCGGATTCAGCACCTCTAAAAACCCCCTAAGGCGAACTTTCAGCCCGAACTTCCTAATTTACGAATAAACAAAACAGTGTAGAAAATACGAATGTTTAAAAAAACCGGGAAAATGACGTCATGCTGGAATAGTTCATTTATGGCCGTTTGAAGCGCTGAGATCGAGAAATCCATAGTCCCAGATGCAAAATTTCATGAAACAGTAAAGTTTGAAATCGAAAAACTGAAGAAAAAAATAGAAAAGGCGAGATGGGGAAAATTAGGTTTCCTCTGTTTTTGTTTGATAACTTTTATCTTAGAAAACACGATTTCGTCGTCCCAATGGGCAACACTGGGAAGAGACGGGCGATCCGAACAGCCCAATCAGCGAGCGTTCCCGCTGCACGTCTGTTTTCCCGGTTAGTTTTGAAATTAAAAATTTTGACTGTCTCCCAAAAATAACAGGAGACTTATTTTCCGAGATCAGCCCGATTTTCATCTATCCCACACCATTAACTATTCAGGAAAAATGCAAACAGAAATCGGTGAAATTCCTCATTATACATTTATTTTGAAGGAAACATAATTCAAAGCAATTCGTAAAACATAGACCGTGGTCGCACGAGTAATGACGAAAATGACCGAGGCCGACTGTTTTTCGCTTCACCTTCAGTCCACTAGGTCCGTGGGGCGGCTCCGCCTAGTGGACGGGCACCTTAATAAATCTTCAAATACAAATTTTCCTTTGAAACATAAATTCGTTCTCCACAGTGTGTTTTTCACTGTCCATATGAATAGAATTTTCAATTTCGGCTCACCCTAACACATGAACTAGGAAAATGGATGTCACCCCTTTCTGTTGACTACATCTAATCAGAATCGGTTACAAGATTGTATATAAACGGGAGAGAATCCTGAAGAGAATGCGGGTCCGAGTGAGGGGAACTTCTATTATACCTGCCTTTTTCTACTCATTTCACCCTCATGTGCCGACCAGTCCTTGGGTTTTCACCCCTCAGTTCCACCACTGCTCACCCTCATCGGAGAACGCTGCTCAGCCCAACCCCTGAGAGAGGGAAGCACTACGGCCGACCGAACCAGCTGTCCGACGCTGACATATGCGTCATTCTACGAGGTCGGGACCAACAGAGGGTAATCAAGATTATAAAAAAAAGGTTAGGGACTTATAGAATTTCAAGTACTATTATACTTTAGACAACAGAACTGAAAATTCATTTCAAGTTGGACGATTACGTTAACCATCAACAGAAAGCCAAGCGATTCCCCGAAAAAAAATTCCCTGAGTTTTCCAGGACCAATATTTGTCTTTTTCCAGGGTTATAGATCAAATAAAATATAAATAAATGTGGTTGTAGATGAATCTGCGGATCAGGGTGATGGAAGCCCAAAGCGCTGAAGCCTAGCTTATTGTGCTACTCCGCGGATTCTGTTTCTAGTCAAAGAGTCCTAGCCCTTTGATAAGGACCAGTAGCGGTTTGTTTAGATTTGTGCTGGGAAAAGCCTCCAAGGGTGTAGGTGACACGAGGAGGTGAAACCTGCGATTTGATAGCATTTCGCAATCGAACATTATGTTGGAGGCTTTTTCTTCGGCCTCCACACAGCCTGCAGAGGATTGTATTTTGATTTACCCCAATGCAGTTGAGATGGAATCGGAGTGGAGTAAAGCCTGTTACCAGGCCGACCACTAACCTGATCCTGAAATAAATGTGATACTAATTTCTCAAAATTCAGGTTTTCAAGGACATTTTGAAATGAAAAAGCACACGAAAACGTTTGGCAAATGAGTGTGGCACATAGCTTCCTCGCATCATTAACCCGATTGTATAGATGATCCAATGCATTCTAGCGAATCTCAAAACTACAATCTCTCTACAAATTACCTTGCACTACCCTCAACCCGCGCAATTCCTGAAAATGTCATCAAATTGGGACGAGGAATGTAGAAATTTTGGATTATACATTTGAGCATGCGCAAAGGTTACAGTCAATTCAGGGGCGAAGATTTACATCAACAAGCCAATCCGCATAATCCCTGAAATTTTATCTGTAGCATTTCGAAACCAAATTAATCTTTTTACAAACCAAAAGAAACTTTTTCCAAGCCAAAAGAAACTTTTTCCAAACCAAATTAAACTTTTTCCAAACCAAATTAAACTTTTTCTGAATCACATTAACCCTTTCGCGAACATTAGCAAAGTGAATATTTTTGCGAATTACAGGCATTCTGCAGGGAATTCACGATTCTTCTGTCCGATATCTTCGGAGGCTCCCTAAGATGAGGCTCTTGAGCATTCCCTCCCAATGCCATTTCTCTCTAATCTTCGCTGCCTACTGCTTTTTCCTTGAAAATTTACACGAGTTTTAATTGAATTTCCAAGATGATGTTCTGATATACTTAGATTACTTAATGAGATTAGGTACTTTACGGAATTATATTTTTATGTAGGCTTTTTTAGTCCAGGGGCGATGATTTTAGTAGGGAACCATTTACACCTCAATCCGCACAATCTCTTAAAATTTCTCCGAAGGAATTTCGTCTGATGGAAAATGAAGAAGTTTTATAAGATTCGTATAATTCGTATAATTTTGCCCGTTAAGGACAAAGGACAAGGACATCACGGAACCAAAATTGTTCAGGGAGGCCTGAAACGTAAAATGCGAGTGGAAATTTTGATTTTGGAGAACTTTTTTTAAACCTTGTAACGAGAAAGCAAGGCTTTCGCTACCTTGGTAGGTATACTCGGAAAAAAATCTCATGAAAATTATTAAGGTAACCAGAATCAGACTAGTAAGTTGAGGAAAAATAGGTTTAATAATTAATAGGTATAATAATAAATTTTAGCTCCTTTTCGAGAGATAAATTAAGCAATTGCAAGGGTACTATAAATTGTTATAGCAAAATGTAAAAAAATGAAATAACTAGAAATCTATAATTGCAACATTATAGTTGAGACAATTTTCTAGATTTGGAACATCTATAATTGAAAAATACTAATGAAACCGTGCATAAACTTTTCTCTCTCAGACTACCGGAACTTTACACAAAAATGTTTTTTTCCAGGTTTTTTCCGGAGAAAAATGAAATTCCCTGAGTTTTCCGAGCCGAGTAAAATACTCTGAGTATTCCAGGTTTTCCAGGTCGCTGGACACCCTGATCAAACGGACAAAATTTCAGCCTGAAATGGTTGTTCACTGTTTTTTTCTTTAAAAAAATACAAATTCGTTTCAAGGAGAACAAAAACAAGTATGTAAACAGTGAAATACGAGCTAATTTTACATAAAAATTGTTAAGTGGAGGTACTCCAAAAATATAATGAATTGTGTGTTTGATTGTAATTTCCTGCATGAGGTAGAAAATCATTTTTCTCAAAGCACTCCCACAGACGCAAGAAAAGTGATGTTACGATTCCTTAAATTGAATTAGGTAGAGAAGTAAAATACGAGAAAGGATAACAAATCAAAAAATATTTTTTCCCATCAAAACCATCCATTTTATAAGTTTGGGGGCTTTTTATTTTTAACTAGCAGGTAAGTATGTACCACACATTATTAGGAAAAATCCAATTTTTACCAGAAAGGGCATGGTTCAAGTTGGAGAAAGAAATTGTTAAATTTTCATTAGCAGCCAAGTTTCTTATTTTCCATTTTTCCCACGATAGTTATGGATTCACATTCACTAAGTCAACCTTCTCTTTACATAAGAAAAGGAATATAATACACTAAAACCTACGTTACTGATGACGTTACCATTTTGAATAAAGGAGTATAATGGGGTGTGCGCTTGGGTCGGAAAAACTGTGTATTGTTATTTTTAATCTAAACCAGGCTTCATTCTGAGAATTTTGACACCAACCGCGACCTTCTAGCGTGAGAAGACCTTTTTCTATTATTTTTCAAAGTTTCGAATGTTTATGACGTCACAGTGCCTCCCCCCCCCGGCACAGGCGAGAGGGGCGCGTGACGTCATAAACATTCGAAACTTTGAAAAATCGTAGAAAAAGATCTACTCATCCAAAAATAGAACGGTTGGTGTCAAAATTCTCAGGATGAGGTCTACTTTCGATTCAAAATTAAAAAAAAAAATCAGGCGCACCCCACATAGCAAAGTTGATATTTCTGGCCCTGACCGAAACGAACCAGTAGAATTCATTTTGTCGTACTACCTCCATTCTCAAAATCAAACGTGTCGATAAATGTTTGATTTCGTGTGTGTCTTATCATGGAAACAAACATATACGAAGTTACTGTCCGATCTAAATTAACTTTTCAGGGATTGTGCGAGTTTGCGGGTAGATGGTCTCCTTGAGAATCATTCTGCGCAAACGCAAAATCCTTGTAACAGCCATTATTACTTACCTATTATATTTTTCACATAAATTCGGTGAAATTTTCAGGGATCGTGCGGATTGCTGTGTAGATGATCCCCTGTGAGGGTAGTGCAATGAACTTATTGATGTTTTGAGATCAACTACTATGCACCGGATCATCTATGCAATAGTGTTATGGATACGAAGAAGCTATGTGCCACACCCAATTGGCAGTTTTGAGGGTTTTTGTTTTTTGATAAGTTTTCAATAAGATTGCCCATCAATTGGAAAAATCAAAATTAATAAGTAGGTCACAGTAACTGTATCGCCACCCTATTCCACCTTCATAATGTCAAGAAACAACGATCCCAAGCAATACTATTCATGTTTCTGTCAACTGTGATTTCCGTCAAATTTTTAACAGAATTGAATCAAGATAAGGCGATTTGACAGGGAAATTGATCCTCCCCCTAACTCCAATTCTGTCAATACAGCCAGACATGTCTAGGAAGGTAGGGGGGTATTTAGGTATGTAAACGGTACCAATAGAAACTACGTCCACCAACTGGGTACATGTCAAATAACCTCTTTCGTTGTAAGTAATTTTTAATATGTCTAGTTTTTTTTAGTCGCCCAGTTTTCATTTTCGAATTTTCTCATATTCATGACTACTAGTTAGCAACAGGGCACGAAGAAATTTGATGACAAGACCTTCCTAGTTCCTACGTATTGGGACCATGACCGTCATGAAGAAAGGTCTTCTTGAATGACATGTTACTGACGTATACTTACCTCGGTGTACGTATCTCAGATACGTTGTAAAATATTAGTGGAAAAATTGGGACAATGGAGTTTGGAGAAAGCACGTGATGTGGAAAAATACCCTACCCGTCCTTGGAATTTTCCCATGATGAATGGGGGGGATGGGCGAACTGGGAATGAACGAAAATTTGGATTGACCGGAGTGTTTTTATATTTTTCTGTTTCATCGATCGACTGGAACAATAGTTGCGATAAAGTAGGGCCTAGCTGTGCGCAAGGATGCGGATTTGATACGATGCGAGATCAAGCACAAAGCAACGAGGGGAAGCGATTCGTGCACGGTACTTCGGTGGATTTAGAACGAAAATTTATCACAAAACTCACCTCCGGAAGAAATCTGTTGGATGTCGTTCATTTTGAGTTGAATAACATTGTTGGCGATGGTCTGATGTTGTGCACTCGGCACTTGCTGCCCTTGCATGTCAAGGAAACCGATTCCGGAGATATGAAGTCTCCGGAGAGATGACGTAGAATCAACACTTGTACCACGAGAGGAAAACACCCGACTTCGAGCGGTTACACGATCGAGGAAAGTCTGAAATCGGTTAGTTTTCTTGACTAGAGAATGAATTATTTCATAGGAAGTGAAACACAAACAATATGGCTCGCGGACACCTTTCCCAGCTACGGATTTCGGAAAAGCACGAAATCGGAGGGTGAAGGGAGGGGAGTTTTCTAATTTCGGAACAGCTCATTGGGCTGGGACAGCGCTAGCGTCGGCCAATGGGAGTCGAGGACACTCTCGCCCGAAATATCGATTGCTTCAGCGCGCCGAATTCAAAACCTTCAAACCCGCTTGAAGCTGAAGCTTGCTTTATTATAATAATTAGATAAGAATTCCAACCGCCAGAAATCCAATTATACATCACCTTAGGATGGTTCTGACTGACTTCTTATCAGTAATCTACACGTTTCAGGCGTGTATTTGTAAGCCCGTAGGTATGTAGTGTCCTATAAGTCTGTAAGTTATTGCTTGCGAGTTTACTTGGGTAGCGGAAGCATTGTTTCCACTTTAAAAGGTTGAAAAATGGCTCTCCAAAATCACCATTTTGACTCGCGTTTTACATCCATGACCTTCCTGAAAAATTTTGGTTACATGTCTGTCTGTTTAGAAATCCTTGTAATGGGCAAAACAACACGAAGTTATTGTTCAAATTTGATGAAATTCTCAGGGATTGTGCATTGATTATAGGTAGGTAGCGAAGGTAGCAGGAAAAATTAAATACATAAAATGTCCCAATGTGTTGCAGACTCGTATGCAAGCGTTTGAAGTTTACAAATTGTGTTTTCCGCTAAACAGATAAAAACGTCTGCCAAGTGGGTGTGGCACATAGCTTCCTAGTATCCATAACCCGATTATATAGATGATCCGATGCATAGTAGCTGATCTCAAAACACCAATCTCTAAGTACCTTCCACTTCCCTCATAGGGGACCATCTACACGCTAATCTGGACAATCCTAGAAAATTTCATCAAATTCGGATGAAAAATGTAAATGTTATGGCTGTTACAAGGATTTTACGTATGCGCATGCGCAGAGGCTTCTGTGAGTTTTAAGGCCTTGATTTTCATTGGAGACCATCTACAACCTAATCCGCATAACCCCTGAAAATTTCATCAAAATCGGGTAGAAAATGTGGCCGTTAAGGCCGTTACAAGGAAATTCACGTTTGCGCATGCGCAGTGGCTACTATCAGTCCGAAGGTGATGATTTTCATAGGGGACCATTTAAATACCAATCTGTAACATCCCTGAAAATTTCATAGAAATCGGACAGTAACTTCGTATAGTTATGCGCGTTACAAGGAATTCATGACAGACAGACACACAGACACGGAACCAAAATTGTTCAGAAAGGTCTAAAACGCAAAACGCGAGTGAAAATTTTGATTTTGGAGAACTTTTTTTCGTCCTTGAAAAGTGAAAACTAAGCTTCCCTCTACCTTGGTAGACTCGGAAGAAAAAAATGTAATGCTTTTCATTATTAGGTATGCTGTGTCGTATGACAACTCAGTGTAATGGGCAGCTCGCCATTTTTATTTTAATAAAAGGGTTGTTCTCTCTCTAATCAAACGATAAATACTTTCTTCGACCACTTTATATTGGCTGGAAAACATATGCGGATATGATTAGGAACAAAAGGACGAAGAGGACCAAAGAATCGTTTCCAGTTAGCCAAACTGCGGAAGACCTGATTTGGACGATGCCGTTCGGAATGGCGCCAGGTGGTGTCGGCGTTTGAAGCACTGGCGTCGGTGTCTGAAGTACTGGCGTCGGAGTCAGGGCCACTGGCACCGGCGCCATAACCAAATTGGCCAGCAGGTCCTGTTCGAATTCTCGCAGCTGATCCTCGGACGGCGAGGAGGGAGCGTCAGGTAGGCAGAGCTTTGCGTAGAAATTCGAAGACCCGGCCAACCTGACGAATCAAACAGTATGAATTTTGGAACAGAGTAGGGATGCACCAGGGATCGATATCTAGAAAGTAATGACAATTGAAATTTCTTTTAGTTAAATCATTGCTCTCTTGTCAAGGCAATTTTCGGTAGGTAGCTGCTGGTAAATCAAGTACCTACCTATGTAAACTAATTTAAAACAATAATTGTTATCAATAATCATTTGAAAAATAAGCTAAAGCCAATAAGCTAATAAGACTAAATTTTCCGATCTCAAGTCCATTTCATAGGTATTAGTCTTCCAATAGTAACGGAAGCATTGGTTTCACTTCTTAGATCAAAAATAAATAAATAAATTTCTTCCAAAACATTTCAACTAGCACTTCCAGAGCTTGATGATAACCATTTCAACTCAGCATCGTACAGTTGTCAAAATGTTGACTTCTAAATCTGAGTTCTTTCAAACCCCTTCTTGAGCCTGAAGAAGCTACGCTAAGAAGATACAAATATATATATATTTTTTTCATCAAACTACAGGCATGTTATGATTCAAAGTTACCTTTCAATCTTATTTATTCAGGGTGTCCAAGATTTTTCAATCTGAAACTCCAGGGATCGGTTCCTTCAATAAATGTCAACCAAAAATTCTTTTCTCGTGATTTTGAGGATTTTCCTACAACTATTTTCAGTTTATAATATTTTAAAATTTTTTCAACATGATTTTTTAAAAATTGGAGGAATTCCTATAAAATGGCAGTATTAAACCTCCAAGATTGATTCTAGTTAAAATAGGTGATGAGTAGACTGTGCTTATAGCTTTTGGTATAAGCCCCCTAAGTTTACCTTAGATAAATAAATTGATAACAGATAAGATACTTCAATTGATATAAATATGCAACATTAATATAGTGTATAACGAATTTATGTAATTGATTTATATTAAATACATTAGGTTACCCAATAAATATATGATAAATCATGAAATAAATACTAAACTTCAGTAATTCTTTGATTAACAATAATTACTTATGTAACTTACAAGATAAAATTTTAATTATAAAATTTCTATTTTAAAAAAGTTCTGGTAAAAGTCAATATACCTAGTCTATCGTGATTAATCTCAAGATGATGGTTAATATTAGATACTTGCTTGATTGGTTACTAATCGATTTGTTTGGAATTATCAAAGCAATTTGTATTTATGGTTCGCCCTATACATTAGTGACTGATTACACATACATGCAGACTCCTCCAACAATAAATTATCGTACCCAAACACGTAAAAAATCAAACTGTCGACTCAATAACGTCGCCTAGTTTATGTCAAAGGAAGTTTTTCTATCTATCATGATATGATAGACATATTATGTCTAGTAATTAGGGTCGTCCGGATGGAAAGCGGTGCAGACCTTAGATTTCATACATAAATAAGATAGACCTTAGGTACCTTATAAGACCTTTCTTATAATTAGGAACTTATGGTTTTCAAGATTACTCAACACTGAATTAAGACAACGTACTTAACAATTTGGCTTTGTTTAAACGGGCACCTGCCACTTCGAAGCGTTTTAAATTTTTCCCATTTGTCATACTTGTCTTGACTGTCGCCTGAATGTTCTGAAATTCCATCAATGGCTAGGGTTTTCTCAGAGAAAGACCTCCACAAATCCTTTTCTGATCCGGAGACGAATGCCGAATTATCGAAGTTTTGTTGTAAGACCACCCCTAGAAGTGCACATCTAAAGATTGTCCACACCATGAAGGATGTAGGACAACCAAGATCAAGTTACGTGATTGATATTTTAAGGTGAAGTCTCAATAAATGTTGGTACAAGTTGATAAATATTGGTTGGTAGGCATTCACTTGGTAACTACAGACAGGTTGGCTATCATTATGAGTTGTCCCAAGTAAATTTTTGCCCACCTATTATCAAAAATGAGCACCTAGAGGAGGTTTCCACCAGTACCTAACACAATATTTATCAAAATAAAATTCTAACGAATATTTCAACTGGTTGTATCATAGAAATGAAGGTAGTGAGGAAGAGGGGAAGCGACAAAAACGTTAATACGAGTATAATCTAGTTTTAAAAACTACGAATATTAACTATGATTGGACACCAATGACCATGGGGTCACAAGTGTCACCGAAAACATCTAGATAACTAAATCTAGGTCTAGGAAACTAGATTTAAATTGCAATTTAAAAATTAATCAACTCAGCTGACTTTTTTGAACAATTTGTTGTAAGTTATTAGAAATAAAAAAATAGGTGTTATGACAAAAATTTTCAAAATTTTTAATCGATATCTTAGGCAATTTTTGACATAACTCTTTTTTATTTAGACTTCCAATTACCCACAAAAATTCAGCTGTTCATTAAATTTAAAATTGCAATTTCATTTTGGTTACTCTGGTGACACTTTGGGGCAGCTATGGAGTTCCTGAGTTGTTTTCGGTGACACTAGTGACACCATATTCCAATTAGGGTTAATAATGAATAATTAATTCTATAATTTATTTGAAAATCCAATTGAGTTTTAAAGCGTTCTATGTGCCACATCTGTAGATATCCATCCACTGAAATATTTTAGTTCAAAATTATGTTCATAGGAGAGGAAAAAATTTCAACAAAATCGAACAATAACTTCGTATAGTTTTGCCCTTACAAGAAGGTATTTCACGGCATTCTGATCGGCAGACAGACACGGAACCAAAATTGTTCAGGAAGGTCTAAAACGTAAAATGGGAGACACATTTTAATTTTGGAGAACATTAATTTTATTCAACCTTGAAAGGCGAAAACAATTTTTCCGCTACCTACCTTAGACTCGGAAGCAAAAAAAAAAAAAAAAAAATTATACGAACTAAGTACAGTTCACATGAAGAGACAAAGAATTGTTTAACCAAGTTTTTGATTAAAATCGTTAAATGAAGTCATTCTCATATGAGGAGCGAAATTTCAGGGCTGGATTTAGGATTACCGTTTAAATTTCTTCACTTCCTCACCAATAAATTGGAGCTGTGAGCGAAATCTTTTCCACTCAATTTTTGTGTTGAAACTTATCATGAAGCAAAATAGGATAGGCGTCTCATGGATGTAATGCCTTCCCTACCCGACAGCTGCTGTCGTGATGCAACTATGGACAGGTGTAAAGGTATACCTTGGGGAGCAGCGTGCAGGATGCAGGACCTACGAAGAGCATCCTTTGGAGAAATGAACGCTAGCGACATCTACCGGCTTCTGCGGAAAACTCTTGATTGAGCCTCCAACCCTCCAGAGGCCCTCACAGAGGGAAAAAATACCTCCAGCGCTCCCCATCTCCAGCTTCATTTTCTGTTGTGTTTTTGTTGTGATGGCCGATCTCGCCGCATCCTCTCGTTTCCAAAGTCGGAAACTCATGAAGAGCTGAGAGGACCTCCCCGCGACCCGGGTCTCCCCGTTCATCTTCTTACCAATCAACTGTGAATGTTATCTATTCGCCTCGAACGCCTATTATGTCATCCGTGGCTGTCAACTGCTGCTCAGTTCCTCAGAAGTGGCCAACGATGCCGAGCGACGTGATCTACACCATCACACAATCCGACAGAACGTGAGTAATGATCCTTTGTCATATAAATTTAGAGTACTATGCGTATGGTGTGGTTGGTATACAGAGGTAAGTAGCCATCTACCACGGTTATGGAAGATATGACCTTGGATCAACAGTTTGGACGAAGGCGATACCGCCCCCATCGTGTTTTGTTGATAACCTTCACCGACCTATGAATATTGTTTTCGAATGTGTTCTGACATCAACCAGCGCCTGAGCCTACCTAGTAGCAATCAATGTGTTGGGGAGGGAGATAATCAGGTAGGCAGGTGCGTGATTCTCCTCAAAGGTTTATTTCCCTTTATTTATTTTTTAAAACAATGTCACATTGTTGGATATCGTTTCCTTTTCTACTCAAAGAATTATTTTGTCCTTGTCACTCTGATCCTCCAGGATAGTTTGCCCGATTAGCCTTGAGGGAGAAAGGGACCTGAGTCATTGGCTTCAGGAGTTCCCCGTATCTCGTAGGTAGGTACCAATCTAATGAATCATTCCTACCTGCAACTACCTGGGTTGTGGGATGGTCCATTCGGGACCTCCCCTCCTTATGACGTCAGGCCCTAGGATTCTTTGTTGGAAGTGACCGGAGGGCTAACAGGAGGGCTAATTAGGTGAGGTTGACCTCTTCACAGATAAGACGGCTCGCTCCAAAAGAAAACGAAAAGCCAAGTGGGTGTAGCTTGTAGTTCTAAGCTTCTTTGCATCCTGATTGTCAAAATTGTTTGGTCCAATTTTCATCTCAATTATTACCTACCGATGTATTTAAGTCAGAAACGAATCAACGCCGATGAATTTTTCTTCAGTAGGCGCTGGTACCACCTTTCTATTGCGTCCGTGGAGATCTTATGAAAGGCCATCTTATGAAAGTGGAAAAAAGTCCTATTCGTGCAGCTCGAATTTTAGCCCTCTTTCAAATGTGACAATTTTCCATATCTTTGACGCGGTATTCCTAAGGGGGTCTCATTCGGTCGCCGTTCTTTTATAGTATTTCACCAAAGTGAAGGTGCAAAAACTTGTTGTACCAACCTAAATTCGAAGATGTATACCTAAATTCGAAATTTTAAAGGATTTTTAGAAATTCATTAGTGCACGGCCCTAGGGAATAGAAAATCTGAAATATTGCCGCGGGAATCATCAAAATCGAACAATAATTGCCAAAAAGAAATGGGGAAAACTACCGAAAAAACAGTTTTTTCTAAGTTTTCCCCTTATTTCTCTGGCAATTATTGTTCGATTTTGATGATTCAAGTGGCAATGATTCAGTTGTTCAATTCACTAGAGCCTTGCACTAATAAATTTCTAAAATCCTTTAACATTTCAAATTTAGGTACAAATAATTTTAATTTTTAAGTAATTTAAAAATTTTTGCGCCATTGATTTCGTGAAATACTAACCCGGAACGAGGAACAAACGGCGACCGACTGAGACCCCCTTAAAGGCACTTTTTCGCAGCTTCCGAATTTACCAAAATAGTAATAAATGTTGAAGTTGTTGATTTGTACCAAAAACCGTACTACTTACACGTAGGTATTGCTTTTGCGTCTACCAAGGTAAGTAGCGGAAGCATTGTTTTCACTTTTCAAGCTCTAAAAGCTCTCCAAAATAAAAATTTCCACACCCACTTGACACACATTTTTTTCCCTCTTTTTTCCGAAAATTTTGGAACCAGATTTGCTTATGGTCCAAAATGCATGTGCAAATTGCATGTGTTGATTGCTGTACTGCTGTAGTAATCGCTGTCCTGATGATCCTTAGTTTCATATGTAATAAAAATCCTCCGTTACTGAAGGTTACAGTAAAGTTACTGTGTAGTAAAGAGTTACCTGAACTATTTACACCGCTGGGTCATATAATTCTGACTTTTCCTTAACCCACATTTTACGAACGATTAGACTGATTGAAAGACTTGAAGAATCTGATAATTCTGATGTACCTAGATTATAGCATCGGACTGTGATTGCGATAAATACAAGAGACTCTCCTAAACTAAGATTCTTGTATTTTTAAGGAATAATAAGGTTTCATGAGTTCAACTCACCCTTGGTTTTCTCTCTCCCTACAAAGTCGAAATTATGGAAAAAAATTCAAAATTCTATAAATTTGAAACTACTTGATAAAGTGTGCGCCCACTTCAGGATCTGCCTCAGTGGTCAAAACAAAGGACGTTAACGGGAGAAAAAACATTAAAACTTCAACAATAATTTATGGAAAAGTTCGAGGACAAAATAACCCCAAATTTTGAAATGTTGTTGATGAAACCGTTGGATGAACAATAGAATACTTTTACCTTCTGTAATGGAGGAAATGTTTATTGACACCTGAAACTAGGGAGCATCAGGACAGCAGTTTAGTCTGAATAAAAGAGTTAAAAAACATCTAAAATCCAGACAAGACTGGTCATTCGCATACCTGAGTTATTCATCTGGCATGTCATCTCAAATTAAGTCGGCAATTAAAGTTAAAATAAACATATAAATGACCAAGTACATAGATACTGGATGAACTTATTTCTGGATGATCATTGTAGTTTTGATAGGTGGCATTTTCTTTTCCACGACGTTTCTGTTTATGTGGTAGTGTACTGGAATCTGCCAGAAATATAAGGAATATGCCAGATGCAGGTACTTCGTCTATTAGTTGGAAATCACAGTATTTATTGCCTAGTTATAGTGTTACTCCTATTGGAGCCAAAAGACTTGTATGGTGCTTTTCTTCTGCTTTACTTGCAAGAATGCTGTAACTATGTAAGTACTTACCCCCCCCCCCCTCTCCGCTTAGGATGGCATATCGAATGAAATATATCGATATACTGATCAAACGATATATCGTCAATGGGATATCGATACCTACGATATGTCGGATAAAATATATCGATATGTCGGAAGATATAACTTGGAAAATCTTGTCGAAGTAGATACGTGAGTTAAAACGTTTTAAGCTATACAAACATCATTTTGGAAGAAATTTATCGATATACTCGACATATCGGAAGATTTACATGGAATAAATCTTTGAAGTTAGTATTTAACTCTCATAAGTTTCATGGTTTACGTGACAAGGTATGTAGGGATGTCAAATCGAGTGAAATATATCGGAAGATCTACTTGGAAAATCTTATTGAAGTAAGTAGAAAGGTGAATTGAAACGTTTCTAATATCATTTTGGAAGAAATACATCGATATACTCGACATATCGAGAAATCTACTTGGAAAAACGGCTGAAGTAAGTATTTAACCTTGGTTAAAAAGTTACTGGTATGAATTATCGAAATTATTATGCGTAGTGGTAAAAGAACGAAAATGTCATGGTTGTCAGAGCACTAGGTCAGTTGCACAGGGTTTCTGGGGTTGCAAATTTGGGGATAAACTACTCTCAGGGGTCCTAACAACATAATATAAAAGATCATAGATACCTACCCTCGCCATAGCAATGTTTCATTAATTTATAAATTGCTTCAACTCGTATAAGTATTAGGTAGTTTTAATCTGGACACGCCTCTATTACTTTTGGCTCACTGTAGTGTAAACCATCATGTTTGAGCTGAAGTCAGTAATCTAAAATCAACCCATCATGTAGGTACCTACAAAATTTGGAATACAATTACTTGATGTTTTTACAGGCACAGGCGTCCCTTCTCATCTATCCATTTTAATACTTAATTTTTTCTTGTTGAAGACAAGTCGCGATATATCGGTAAATATATATCGATATTGACCGATAATATCGGTTCTCTATATCGATGTAAATATATCGATGTATCAAACGTAACATATCGATATATCATATATATCCCTATCTCAGCTAGGTCGTGTTGGTTCTCATTCAATATTGTAATTTCCAACTAGTGAAGTACCTACCGACATCTGTCCTACATCATATTATTGTGCAACAGTATACCACACGAATAAGACCCAGTTTGTGGGTAGAAACGTCTTTAAAAAAAAGTCTGCCAAGTGGATGTGGCACATAGCTTCCTCGTATCCATAACCCGATTGTACAAATGATCCGATGCATAGTAGTTGATCTCAAAACATCAATCTCTAAGTACCTTGCACTACCCTCATAGGGGACTCTACACATCAACCAGCACAATATCTTAATATTGTTGTAAAAAGTAGAAGTTATGGCTATTACAAGGATACTTTCAAAGTGGGGGCCATGATTTTCATAGGGGGGCCATTTCCACCCTAACTTGCATAAGAGAATGTTAGAATTTACAAAATTTAATTTTTCATGATGAACATTTTACGTACTAAAATTTATGAAACCACTGAATTAATTTTCTTCGAAAATTTGCTGACACGTCTGCCAATTTGGGTGTGCAATAAAGCTTCCTCTCACATAATAACGTAGCCCAAACTCAGCGGCTCTTTCTGTTTTGAATCTGATGGGAACAGAAGTAATCATCTTGGTCCGAGCCCCAAAGTAACCTCCAAATTTTAGCATACCCGGCGAATTATATCGTGAGAAATTGATGATTAAATAATGTTTGCGCATTGGTTCGATGGCAATGCAATATAAAGAGGCAAAAATCTTGGACATCATCAGGTAGACAGACGTAGACGGAACAAAAGTTGTTCAGAGAACTCCACAACCCATACAATACGAGTGAAAAGTTTGATTTTTGAGGACCAAAAGTCTGATGAACTGCCTCAGAATACTTCCATATCACGAATACTTTAGGTAATCAGGAAAAAACATACAAAAATCTGTGCAGCCTTTTGATCGACAAAACGTATCAGACACTCTGTGTTACCGTCTTTACTTTGTAATGATATAAATCAGCCTTATTTATAGTTCATACCGAACTACGATAGATCGTATATGTATAGAATGTAGGGCTGATAGATGTTGTTCATAGTAGGTAATGTAGACTCAATAATATAATACAGGGGTCAGGTTCAACTCTAGTAGTTGAGTCATGTGTGTGCTAATCGTGGTTATTTTTGTTGCCAATTCCTGTCGCCCACACACACACCAATTCTTGCTTTTTTTCTTGTCTCTTTACTTTGATTTCGGTCTTCGGTGTTATTTTTTGGCATAAAAAACAACCTACCGGAAAACGGCCGTCCGTGGAAAATCGCCACGATTCCTGTACGAATCGGAACGAAACTGGGAATCACGAGCCGTGGCGTCGCTCTCTGTCACCACTCCAATCCCCTCTAGGAATCTCGTGAACCAAACCGTCCAGTACGCTACGGTAGATCGTCTCGAACAGTTCGCTTCAGGCTTGCTCTGCGCTTGTGACAATTAGTTTAGACTACGTGAAGGTGATTGGTCCTATCTGTGAATGAATGGCAACGCTCTGGTTCAATTGATCCCTCGTCAGGCTCTGTGGGGGTCACAATAGACGTTGCTAGGACTTCACCGGTGCAGGATGCCGCCGCTTACTTGATGGTTTTCCCGTACTTCCGAGGATGTCAGTCCTATGGACTCCCCTGAGGTCAGTACTATTGATTTTTAAGCAATTCGTTCATAGGTTGATCTAGTTTATCCTGATTAAAGCTTTGTATTTTTCTTTATATGTGTCCACCAGTGGGATTTGAACTGTAATATTGTTCCCTCCACGGCGGTATTATTAGATAAGTTCAGAGGTACCTGTAATGCATACTTACCTAATTCATAGCACAGTATCATCTATAGGAGAGAAAGAATGCATCGGGTTATGGATACGAGGAAACTATGTGCCACACCCACTTGGCAGACTCTTTTTTTTTCTTCGCTTAGTGTTGTCCTCCTTCACTCCAGATAGATAAATAATTCATAACAAACCAAAAATTCCTCCATGTTCTGCTCCTCTAATTCTTCACTAAGTGCCTCACTTCTGATGTTTCTGTGAAACAGAAGAGCAAAATCATTCATTGTAATTTTCTGTAATACTGTTTCTTTTTAGAATATTCGGCAAAATGAGTGGAGATCGTGCGAACAGGGCGTTTCCGTAAACTCAAATCATTCTTTACAGAAATCTGTGAATGACATAAAAGTGAATGACCTTGTGAATAACATAAATTACTTACTAGGACAAAAAAAATTCTTCCTTCTAGGACCACAGTTCTTAGGGACTCAGGAAGGTAAGGTAGGAGAGAGCTGAATCCTGTGGGACGCGCCAATACTGCCTATAGGTATAAAGAATATGACGCAATCTCAGGTTCCCGACGCCAATGTTAGTGACGGAAGTTTAATTGTGCTCGAGAAATGTTTCAATTTTGGTGTCATAAAATATTGATGTATGGGATGACTGTGGATCGATTTTTTCTTGTAATTTTTCCTTCGAACTACACCATAAAATTTTTTTCGACTGCTTTCATTACGGTTCTTCGGTTTAGGAAGAAAAGGGGAAATTTCTTTTCAAATATTGGTCTCGTTTTTGCTGCTCTGTTGCCAACACGGTCTGTGGTCCTTGTTAAATAAATTCAGAAGATATGGTCTGTTTCGAGTAAATTATTCTATTCCTATTTTTGGTTTATTATACCTGATTCTTTGAAGGTCGGTAGGTCTACCTGCCGCAACTGCACCATAACAAAAACGCTGCAAATTATTACACAATGGTTTATTATTTTCTATATAGATCACTCGTCTACAAAATCACCAACCATCCAATATGAAAAGAAGAAAAAAAAAAAAAAAAAATCAAAAAAAGAAAAAAATCAAAATCACCAACCATCGATTGCATTTCGGTCAGCTCTAATTTGAACGGAGATTAGGCCTCTTTTGCGATTCACAATCGTGTTTTGGTTTATATATATATATATTTCAATATAAACACTTAAATTTTCGTAATGAGCGAACGGTTTGTCTTACAGAGCTCCGCTTGGTCTCAAAAAATTCTAAAAATTCTATAGAATCTTAAATTGAAGGAAAAACAATACCTTTATATCGAAATGTTTTGAGTTAGAGCGTTTTCAAAATTTCAAAATTGATTTTGGAACCCTTGCGAGTGACCTACATCAACCAAAAGCTTCGGGGCACAACTAGACCCCAAATGGAGCCTACATACCAAATTTCATCAAAATCGGTCAATGCTAAGCGGCAAAAGTGCCGCGTACGGCGGACGGACGGCCAAATTTTTATTCGATTTTTGGATTCTACGTACCTTGAAACGTAAACCATCAAATTTTGAGGGGGTGTTAAAATTTTTTTTTTCTTGGTCGATTCCAAAAGTTCATTATTGAAAATAATAAACCAAAATTGACTGAAATATTCAATTTGTGTAGGATGCACCAACATTTGGTGCAACTTCACTGTGTGAAAAAGACATTTTCAAAACGCCCTTCCTTCAAAACGTTCAGTCGAAAAGATTATTTTTCTTTAGACCACGTTTTGCCCAACCTTTCTCATTTAGCGCTGCAAAAATGAAGTTCAATGATTTTAATTGAAATGAATTTGTAGGCGCATTAAAAAAAATTATAATCGATTTTAACAGAAGTGAACGAACAATGAAAAAAATTGAAGAAGGACGAAAAATACTTCATGCACGGGCACTCATCGAGTAGAAATAGAAGGTAGGTGCAGAAATAGTGAACCATTGTGTAGTAATGAGGACCTGAACACGGTGAAAGCTGGAGGAGTTATCAATCGTAATCACATTTACGCGGGTTCCTACCTACCTATCGAAAATAATTGCCCAAGATTTATATGAATCCAAGTTTAGAATTTTTGAATTTGTAAGATAAAACATTGGTATATGAAAACTATGTAGGTCCATGTCGTGTATTTCATTGCTGAAACCCGTTGTTTGTTGATTTAGTAAAACATTGATTAATTTTAATCGTGGTTAGTATCCCAAGATGAAAGTGGCCATGGGAAGTGAAGAGGAGAGTAGGTAGGTATCCACAATCAAAGAAATATTTTCTGAAACATAATTAGAAAGGGTATGATCAGCATCTCATCAATTTCAACCAATTTTTGGACAAGTGCCTGAATGTCTGTAAATTCACGAACCGGCTAAGTATTTTCCCCGCAAACCTCAATTTCGGTAAAATTCACATGATGGTCTTGTAGAATGAACAATTACCATATTTTCTTCTCCGAGGAAACTCTCAAATAAGCGTTTTAAGGCAGACGAAAGTATGCCAGAAGAAGTTATTTTCTGAAGTTTCACACATTTTGTTTCATTGATGATCAGAATAAAAATTAAGGAAGCGAAGAAGTCAATGTGCCTTATTGTTGGTACCTAGTTTGTTAAATAATGAAATCATTGTTACCTTACATCCGTAGCATTCTTCAAATACCGCTAGAGCCTTTTATGTTACGATAAAAAACAAATTTCTTCTTTCTCTTCTCATCTTTCTCGTTCCGTGCAAGCGTTCTTCCTCAGAAATCCGTTAGGTGGTCTTTTCTTTTCATCATAAAAATGGTTGGAAATTGAAATCATTGAAAAGTCTGCGAAGAACAGTCTTTTTAATTACTCTGCTTGAAATGATTGAAATACCTACTTATATTTTTATTTCTTTAGTTATAGCCCATTAAGACATCTATATGGTAATTTTATTTTCAATCATTCCATGAATAATGGAGCTGTCGGGTAGCTTATCTTTCATTTTACGACGAGAATGTGTTTTTGGGATGCAAGTAGATACTGCTGAGTCTTCGATTTCTCGACATTATGGTCTTTGAACCAATGAGTTCAGGTTTCTATAATGGAATCCAATGATTTCTCTTGACAAATCCCCTATGAGGGTAGTGGAAGGTACTTAGAGATTGATGGTTTGAGATAATATGCATCGGTTCATCTATACAATCGGGTTATGGATACGAGGAAGCTATGTGCCACACCCACTTTGCAGACTTTTTTATACTACGTGTATTATGTGCGTCTCTCTGTTGTCAAGTATGTGTGTTGGGTTCTGATTGTTCCCCGCGGATTTCATAGCATCATTTCCTCTCACTATTTAATTGTTGAAACTGTCAAACTTGGGAACAAACGTTTTGACTCTTTTCTAATTGTATCGTGATTGAATCATCAATCAGCGAGCACTGCATGCAAGCTTTGCGTCAATCTCGACCACATTGTAACAAGCATAACTTCTACAATTTTAATCCTTTTTGACCGACTTCATTCCACGAAATTTTCTGGGGTCATACGAGTTGTGCAGTATGTGGTCCCCTATGAATTATATCGCCCGTAAATTGATGTTGAGTAGTTGGGGAATGGTGTTTCATGTACTACTCATTCCTATGTGCCACATCCATTTTACATTCGTTTTTTACCCTGATGCATCGATCAGTTGTCGAGTTGAGAAATAAATTGACAATACGTATCGCTGTGGGAGCAAACTAATTTATTTTTCAGACCTTCGTGCCAAACCTTATCAAAGTCATGTGACAAGAAAAATATTGCTCTGCGTACTTTTTTGTTTACTAGCTCAATCCCAATCTTTTTAATACCTACTATGTATTTAGTTATCTTATCACCACCACATACCTATCAACGCTCTGACAGCTGTTACTGTGAATGAGAATTACGTGTGTAACATTGTTCCCATCCAACAGGAACAGGCCTCTTTATCAGTGGAAATTAAGGTTTGATAACTTATTTGAAGTGATGATGTATCGTTCAAGCTCCTTCTGAATAACATAATTTTGTTTGTGAGAAGTCGAAATGCTGAGGGTGCAGTAATGCAAGCTCAGTAGGTAAATAAATATTTATTCCACTACTCATGAATGGGACTGAATACAAATTTGCTTTATCAGAGTGTCCAGCGACCTGGAAAACCGGGAATACTCAAGGAATTTTACTCTACTGAAAAACTCAAAAAAAAAAAAAAAAAACTCACGGAATTTCATTTTTTTTTCGAAAACCCCTGGAAAGAGCCTTTGCGCCAAACCTTTTAGTGGGAAGATCTGGCAGTCTGAGGGGAAAAAGTTTTAAAAAACACTTAAAAAAGTTTGATATGGTAGGTAGTTAATTTTATTCCATTAAACTTGCTATAATAGATATAAATTGTAGAAAGATTTCACATAATACAGATTTCAATTTTTTTAAATCGCTTTCTTTACATTTTTCTTCTTAAAATTTATAATGCCACCGAAATTGCCTAATTTTCTTTGAATGTTTGCTGGAAGTGTTCATAAGGCACACCTGCAGCTAATAAATTACTGTTAACCCGAACCGCGTAAATTTCTCCTCAACTGGTCTGATTCTGATTACCTACCTAATTTATTTTCATAATGAGATTTTAATGTTGTGTTTATTAAGTGGTAGCTAAAGAGATCTCACTTAGATGTTAATTTACTATTTGAGTCACTATTATTGATTCCTTTCATTTTCTACGATTCCTAGTTCTACTCTACGCGCACATTCAGAATAAACAATCAGAAGAATATTATTGAAGACATAGTTGGCTATCGCTTGCCCCGGGCAAGACGTTAAACTGCGACTGTGGTGGAGGGCTGCAGTAACCATCACTAACAGCATGAGGCATGGCGCGATGCAATCGCCTATAATGGCTCATGTCTGGATGAGCAGTCGAGGACACCTGGGAGACAGAAGTGGTTTCAACTCTGAAGAGGGAGGGAGTCGCTCTTTAGCCATGGTGACGGCCATCTCCTAGGGGAGTAAACCCCAACAGAAAATCCAGTGTCCTGTGAACTGCGAGGTTGCACTCCCTCTAACAGGTTGAGCGATAGGCCAACAAAACATAAAAAATGTAAAAATTAAAATGTTACGAACCCCGAAGAAAACAGAATCTCCCCCGAACCGCGTCCAGCGGGTGCCCAGAGGGGTGACGTTTGGTTCTAATAAGTTTGATGAAGTCAGGTCCTTCACTTATCTGGGGAGCTTGGTCACGAATAGAAATTAAGTACAGGATAAGATATGCTCACGAATAATGGCAGGCAGCCGAGCATTTTATGCCAATATAAAACTCTTCAAGAGCCGTATGATCTCTAGATCAACGAAGATGAGGTTATATAGATCCCTAGTGCGGCCAATGGTTTGTTATGGATCGGAGGCTTGGACCATGCTGGCTTAGGATGAGGCTAGACTGCGGATATTTGACTGCGGATATTTGGATTATACGAAGGATCTATGGAGCGGTCAGAGAGGGCCGCTTCTCTCCATTAAACCGAGACCGATTCTCGATGGGCCTTTTCTCGATTTTTTTAAAATTTCGATGATTTTAACGTTCATTCTCGACTTTTTCAAACTTTTTCAAACGAAAGTGAAAACAAGCCTTTGAAGTGGTCGTTTCTCTCGAGTAAACCAACGAATTTTGATGATTTTACGTTCATTCTCAACTTTTTCAAATAATCGAAGGTAAAAACAAGCCTTTGAAGTGGTCGTTTCTCTCGAGTAAACCAACAAGTTTCGATGATTTCAACGTTCATTCTCGACTTTTTCAAACAATCGAAGATGAAAACAAGCCTTTGAAGTGGTCGTTTCTCTCGAGTAAACCAATAAGTTTCGATGATTCATCGATTCATTCTCGACTTTTTCAAACAATCGAAGGTGAAATTAAGTCGATTTCTTGTGCTTTTTCATTCCAAAATGTCCTTAAAAACCTGAAGTTTGAGCAATTATGATTACATTTATTTATAGGTATATCAATTCATTGAGAACCCTGGAAAAAGTCGAAAATTCACCGTGGAAAACCTGGAAAACTCTACGAATTTTTTTGGGGAATCGCCGGATACCCTGTGTAAGTTGTTCCAAAAATTTGCTTATTTATCCACATAGCACATGAAAGGGTGCAGGAATTAATTTAGTTTGAGTCGAGTTCGTTGAGATTTTTTCTATTTTAAGAGCGATCTACACCTTGTGCTAAAACTTGCGTCAAGTGGAGTTATTGGAAATTTATTCCCATACCTGTGTTGGCAGGGTTCGTTGATGGAATTATTCCTAATAGTTGTCTCTGACCGAAATCAGTCTTCCTCATGGTGTTTTGCTCGTCCTAACAGGGATTTTCCATGTTGTTTTGGTACCTTTCACTGCTCAGTATCTCAAAAGTGAGCTGCCCCAACTTTTGCAGTAGGATGCCTTTCGATCAGTGAATCATGCTCATTAGCTTTAGTTGAAACTTTTTTACTATGAAAAAAAGTCTCCCAAGTTGGTGTGGCACATAATTTCCTCGTGTCCATAACCCGATTGCATACATAATCCGATGCATAGTAGATAATATCAAAACATGAATCTCTAAGTACATTGCGCTACCCTCATTGGGGACCACGTTAATGTAACAGGTAATGAGAAGGCAGATCGGCTTAAACGGCTACCGCGAATGTTTAGTTACCTACCTTTTTTTCTACTGATATTGTATATTGACCAATACATTGAGTATATGACCATTATACGACCATTATGACCAATATACGACCGATTATGACCATAGGAACTAGACAGAAGAAGTCACGGTCGATATCAATTCAATTGAGATGCTCCTACTCGTGGGTTTTCGAGATAAAGCACAATTTATTATCACCCGTAGGCTTCACGTTAACACCATTTGAGAGTGTTGGAATCTAGTGGTAGTTTGATTTTGGGGAACTACACCCACCTTTAGGTACTTTTCTAAATTAACTCTGAGCAAGAAATGAAACTGCGCGTATTCTAGGTAGATGTTAATCCGAGGTTCAAGCGATGATTTTATCATAACAATAAAAAAGATCATTATTTCTTCGTCAGTTTCGCTCGCCTTGTGGTTTTATGGATTCGTACAAGCGGTTTTATGGAATCACCGCATGGGTCCCTACTTAAGCTCAATCAAGTGAAACTGTAGTTTTAAGAGGCTTTACAGCTGTAAGCGTGCTTAGGTAGTTTAAATTAAGTTCATTTATATCCCGTATTAAGGGTAAAATAAGGACCCGGTTTCTCCAACGTTATTTACTTTCCCCGAAGGTCTCAGTTTTGATGTCCCTCAACGCGAGTGGGGCGTTCTTATGCAATTAATTTGGTGTGAAGCGGGACAACAGATAATAAATTACATCGTACAAATCCGTATCAGATTATCATTTCGATAGATGTATGTCTGTGAGAAAAAATCGTGTGTACTCTGCCATTCTTCAACCGATTTGTTTGGTTCTTATTTTGCTCGACTCGAAAATCTATCTAGTTGTTCACTACGTCGCCGGGATTTCGAATTGGGCTTTTGAAGGCGGGAAGTTATTGCCGAAAAAACGCCCTATTTCGAAAAGTTTCGGAATGAATTTGAAGTTTTTTCTCCGATTTAAAATAGTCGTGAATTTTTATAATCGAATGAGACCACCCAGAGCTCTTTAAAGCCAACAGTTTGCCCCATAGCGCAAAAAATAAAACAAAAACACGAGAGTGAATCGCAGAAATGAGAGATCAAATTTCACTTGGTCAAAATTATACCCACCTGCAGGGGAAGTCCTCTGAAATACATGCATTAATTCACAATATATTTATCTACGTTTTCTGATTACACCAAAGTGGATTTAAGATTAATCAAGGATTTGAGAAAATAAAGCAACCATCCTATCAACAATGTTGGGCACAAGTACGCTGTTTTACGATTTTTTCGTTGTTATTCAATATTGCTCGGACAAGACGTTTCAATGTTGGTACTAATAATATAGCAAAATATTGCATTATTTTGAGCCCTAACAAATAGCCGGGTTGACTAAAATTCAATACTGAAGTGAACCTTTTTTGCTAACTCCGACGTTCCTACCATGGAATTCTTCTATAATTTATAACTATAACATTATTGTTAAACAACCTGATGTAAATAAGGCTCTTGGTACTCAACTATCGCATCAAATTTAGTTCCTGTTAAAACTGCTGGAGATACTAAAATCCGGTAGAATCCAGAGTGATTAAATCTATTTTGACGTTTTACGTGTATTTGGGTCATTTCAAAATTTGGGGTTATTTTGTCCTCGAACTTTTCCATAAATTATTGTTGAAGTTTTCATGTTTTTTCTCCCGTAAACGTCCTTTGTTTTGACCACTGAGGCAGATCCTGAAGTGGGCGCACACTTTATCAAGTAGTTTCAAATTTATAGAATTTTGATTTTTTTTCCATAATTTCGACTTTGTAGGGAGAGAGAAAACCAAGTGTGAGTTGAACTCATGAAACCTTTTTATTCCTTCAAAATACAAGAATCTTAGTTTAGGAGAGTCTCTTTTATTTATCGCAATCACAGTCCGATGCTATAATCTAGGTACATCAGAATTATCAGATTCTTCAAGTCTTTCAATCAGTCTAATCTTTCGTAAAATGTGGGTTAATGAAAAGTCAGAATTATATGACCCAGCGGTGTAAATAGTTCAGGTAACTCTTAAAAATGTAAACGGCCTTTGAAAAAAAAAAACTTCTCTCCCTGCAATTCCATCTCTCTTCCTACAAACCAGCCTCTTCCCAGAAGTTGTAGGTAGAGAGGTTGTAGGGAGAGAGATTTGTGAGGTTATCACTCTCTACTGGCCTCACCATTATTGATTCTGAACGTTAGAAAAAAGTACATAACACTGGCATTCATAATTGTAATTTGAGTTTAATTAAACTTAGTTGAACACTTACCCTGATGAGTGAGGTGGTTGTAGGGATGGAGAAAGTATTAACCTACTCTCAAAGCTTCAACACTTCAGAACCCACACAACTGGGAGCTTGGAAATTCAACAAACTTCAGTAGCTTCGGAAGCCATCTTGCAGCAGTGTTCACTTTTGTTTTTCATGACACAAAATAATCGTTTTCCAGGAGTGGGCAGGCATTTCAAAAAATTGTAGGAAGAGAGAATAAAACCTTGTGACAGCATCAAAACATAGCAAAAACCCTTCCAATTCATGGAATTTTCGTTCGTTTCTAATTTATTCCTGAAGAGGAGAGTATCCTGGACCAATAACGTTTTTTACTTAAATTAAAATATTGAATATAGAGTTCTCCAAAAATGTTCAAAGTTCCCAACCTACCCTCTGTGACAGGTGTAGGGAGAGAGAATTGGGATCATTAATGATTTTTAATTATCTGAGTTAATTGATTAGTGAAATTCATTCTATGTGATCTTTGTAGACACCAACCTGCTGTATCTCCCTGAAAAAATTCTGAATTTCCAAGACAAATAGAGTGTTCACAAAAGCTGCGTGACAAGAAATAACCCCAAATTTTGAAATGACCCATTTATTCGCTCTAATTACTTACGTTTTGTGGATTCCCGTTGATTCTGACGTGTTCTAGTCTCCAGAATCGTGAATTTTGATCTGAAATTTGAGTAGTTAAAGCCTCGTTCACTAAGAAAAAGCGAATTTGAAAATGCTTCTGCTCAAGTCTGGTAGGTACCTATTGATCTGTGATCAATCGTGTCGTAAACACAGATTTGATCTGGAGAACGGAACGGGAAGGCGAAAACGGAGGTGACCTTGGGACGAGCAACGTTTGACGCGAGAAACAACCTAATGAATTGGTTTGCACGGGTTTTCTATCTTAAAAATATAACCTTGCCAATCCGGCGATACTAGAGAACCAGGTGATTGAGGAGCATCCAGTCCGAGTACTCCACTCCATTTGTAAGTTTTCCGCTAATCTCTTCTCCATGCAGTCTTTTATTTTTGTACGAAATTGCGGATTTCTTCCACGTAGGTCGTTGTTATTTGTGAATCTCGTCTCATTCGCAGAGGTTTGTGATGAGTTGGTACGTCTTCTTTTGCGATTGATTGATTTAAATGATATCCAGATGATGTACTGTATTTTCTGAACTCATTATTTAATGAAAAAGAAAAGAAACTGTATCTTAATCATTGGGACGTATCACCTACCAGTAGTTGGTCGTACTGAGGAAGTTTTCACTATACTAAACAGAGCCTTCGGATTTTTCGTACGTTTCTGTTGACAGGTAGTTTTCTTTCTTTCATTTCTTCTCTATGGTTTCTATCTACCGTTCATTGAAGTAAATTGAACTTCAATGATTGACGTTTACGACTCGTACTTCCGTCTTGTGACATCTGCTGCTTTCAGTTTTTTCTTCCCTTTTCTTTTCGGTTTGTTTTGCCATAGTTCTGGCAGTCCAAATAACAAGACAGTGGGTACGAACTGTATAGGTACTATCTTGCCTGCTTTTGAACTCCTTGGATTTCAAAATTGGTGTTCTCATTTCTAGATCTCTAACGTTTGTTTCGTCCCCTTAATATTGTTGTGGAATTCCAAATTACAAGATGTTAGCAACAAACATTTATACTTTCTTGTCTTCTTTTTAAACTACTTTTTTTTCATTTCTAGAAGAGTTTACCATCCATTTCGTCCTTTTAACATAGTTCAGACATTCCAAATAACAATACAGAGGCAATAAACTGTAAACTTGCTTGCCTCCATTTGAACTCCGTGGGTTTTAACCCAAGTTTTCTCATTTCTAGATCAGTTTAACATTGTTTTGTCCTACGTCCACGACCGCTGTTTCGTTAACCCCATTCCGATGAATGAGTTTTTGGTCTTGTGATGTCGATAATCGTTTGAAAATATTCGAGTGGTGAGTACTTATCCAACCGTTTTGACTTGATTTTATTTTTGGAATAACAGCCACAATTCTTCTACTCAGTGGATTCGATACACTTTCAGCCTAATTTCACGGAAGACAGCGTCAGGGGATAACGCTAATTCTGTTGATTGCGTCTATAGAACCCACGCTTCAGAGATCATGTGGGTCATGAGGGAATAAAGGTTTTTTTTCTCTTATAATGCCTAAGATGGAAAAATCGGAAAAAATGACTGACGTTGGTCGGTACGGATTGTTCACGGTCACGGTCGAGATCGACCTGTCATTCATAATGATAGTTGGAGTGTCTGTAGGTACCACCCAGACACAGAACGCAGATGAACGGCTTCCTGTGAATGGGCATCGGATCCCCATTATTCATTACACTAGAGTTCACCGGATATACAAATACAACTCGAGGTTGAAGTGGGTTTGATGGAATAATGCTGGTCCGCGATTTACAAGCTATGTTCACGATCACGTTTATTTTGAACGGAGTGTATGTATGGACGCGACGCGTAATAATTATATGAGATTTGTTGTACCAACGTCTTCATTATGCTACAGCTTTATCTGGCGAAGGAGATTTGCCAAGATACACCTAAAATGAGACTAGAGTCAACAAAAATCATATTAATGCTTTTATCGGCTGATATTTGAGTGGAGATTTTCCTAGTTAAGGTGGCCATTAAGGTGGATTTGAAATTTGAAAGGATTTTAGAAATTTGTTAGTACACGGCCCTAGGGAATTGAATAAGTGAAATATTGCCGCTGGAATCATCAAAATCGAACAATAATTACCAATGAAAAATGGGAAAAACCGTTAATTCAGTTATGTTTTCCCATAAAATGTAGCTAAACTTGAAATTTTAAAGGATTTTAGAAATTCATTAGTGCATGGGCCTTGGGAATTGAAAAACTGAAAGATTGCCGCTGGAATCATCAAAATCGAACAAATCGCCAGAGAGAATCGCTAGAGAAATATGAGAAAACCGTTTATTCAGTGCTTTTCCAATTTTTCTTAGGCGATTATTGTGCACTGATGAATTTCTAAAATCCTTGGAAATTTCAAATTTAGGTACAATTTTTTCAGTTTTTGCCTCTTCAATTTCGCGAAATACTGACCCGGAACGAGGAACGAACGGCGACCGACTGAGACCCCCTTAAAAATATTCTTTTATCACCGACGAAATTGAGAGACCTCCTTATTTTTGGGTGTTCGGTTTTATTCGATTCTAAAATTTAAACCCGATTTAAATTCGAGGAAAACCCACATTAAAAAAAATTGCAACTGTTGAACATAGGGGTAAAGACCCTACTATTAAGTCTTAGAAGTATACTAGAGTCTTTGAACATTATTTAATCCCTCATTTTCTTACCCTTAAATGCGACCGAGGGTAACCCTGGGTATGCAGGGTGTCCGGAATTAATGATCCAAATTTCAGGGGCTTATCATACGACTAATTTGCAACAACTTTTGTACTCTAGCATTTTTTCTGAAACCTCATCCAATCCGACTAAAAAAAAAAAAAAAAAAACTTTACTGTTTTTGATCACAATTCGTAACAATGGCCTTAAATTCCTTACATTGTCCTCAAACTACAATTTGAAGGTACGAATGGAAGGAGCAAAAATTATTCAATAAAAGACCCTTTCACCTCTTTTCGAAATGTTTGAGCGAGCTGAGTTAGTAAAAATTACACACAAATGAACTTTTTGTTGAACTTTTCAGTACTAAACAATATTTTCACTTATTCCTATAAGTTTCTCCGAAAAAAAAAAAAAAAAAAATCTGCTGCTCAGCGGCTTTCCAACGATCCAACAAACCTATGCTGCACCACTATTCGCTCCATTTGAATAAACGTGTTATTAATTTTAATTCGAGATTTTCCGCGCCAGATTAGTATACGAGTAATATCAATTAAGTACCTACCTATAAATCGAGATGATAACGTGAGATTTGGAACCAGTTTATTAGATTAACTTAGTTCCTAGATGAAGGAGTATTATCTTGGGAAGCAAATAGTTAACCGATAAGTAGTAGTTCAGATTAGATATTTCATGGGAAAAAATAACGATTGGAGCTACGGACACAATTCCAGTGGTACCAACTGTTGCACAAAATCGGTATTAAGTGTATTGGCACTTATAAGCTCATATGCATCTAAATAATGAGTTTTGAGTTCAGTACCTGCCTAGATGGGACCTTTTCCCAATGTGTTTGGAGCTCGTTTTGAGAATAAAAATCATCAGTTCTTACATTCTGAATTATTGTTTCCAGCTCAGTTATAAATCTAAGGAAAAATCTTGATTAGGTTATGGTAACCCTGTTCTTCTCGAGTTTCATTATGTCTGTCTTTCTCTCGTTAGTTTTCACTCTTCTCTCTACCCCTATAATTTGTGTAAACCTGTGAGTTACTGCGAAGTGTCTTCTAGGTGTCGGTTAATCCTTGCAATTCATCACTGTTGTTGACTTTTTTGCAATATTTTATAGTGTTTTGGTTAATTTTACCTCAAACGACGTCATTTTTGTGAATACCAAGTTGTTGATAAAATCAGCGGACGGCAAGGGTTATACTTTCATCAATTTATTTTTTAACTGCTGGATTAGAATCAGTGTACGGGAGGGGTTATTCTTTACGTAAATTATTTTGTTTAGTGCTCGATTCCTAAAGACTGTTTTTGGGATAATAAACCATTGGGAAATTTACTCCGGAACATAATATTTAATAATTGTGCTGTTTTCGCGAGTACGTGAAAGGAAAACCTACGTATGTCGTCAGTAAGGACGAAACACGTTGGACATGGGGTTGATCTCGTCCCCCATTCTTTCCATCGGCGAGAGCGAGAGAGGCTGCAGACCTTGGACGCCGAAAGATGGTACCAAATGTTGAGCAAAATGAAGGCGTTGACAGACAAAGCCGAGCACATGAGCGGGGTGGTCGAGTCAATGGGGAGAGCCATCGACGACCTCTGGGAGCGTTACGAAGAACGGGAAACCATGACTACGTCTGTGATGAACCTGCAGTTGTCCATCGCGAGTCTTCAGCTGGACAAAGAGTTGTTGGAACTGAAACGTCTGAGGTCGTCTACGTATGAAGTGCCTATGATTGATTATGATACAGGACCATCGCCCAGTAAAGTTGACGTCCGAAGATATCCTGAGTGAGTAATTACAAGAATTAGTCCTTGCAGAATTAGTCGATCTCCTCTAAAACTCGTTCTGTAAGAAATTAATTTTATTGAGGGCGTCTTGTTAGTCGACCGAGTTAACATTACGAATTTAACATATTTATCGTGAAAAATTACGAGGACCCCTCCCCACAGGTCCCTCAATGGTGGAATATGTAAATTGTTCAGTGAGTAAAACCCTTGGTTTTCTTAAGAAGCAGATTTCAATGGTCGTTTCTTCGTTTTATCACAATTAAAAATAACTACACTGTTGTAAAAATTACATTCTGATGTAGTTTTCTCAATGACCTATTCTTTGTGATGGAGCACCAGTTACTCTGTCACCTGATTCGTGATTCGATGGAGCGATTCTTCCGCTCTATCGAATCACCACTCAGGGATAGCCCTCCAGTCTAATTCCAGACACCGATCTGTAAGTACAATACTTTCATACCTACTAGATCACTTCCCTTACCCTCGTGGTTCAAATCCGAAGATCTAATAGGTAAACTCTATTGATACTTCTCCCCCCCCCCCCCTCACATATAGATACAAGCCTCATTGATTATAGGATAATATATCTGTTTATCTTTCCTAATTCAATTTGTATCTTTCATTCATCATCCCAAGTCCTAGGTTGATCTCCAACAAGGAATAGGTATTCAAACGAAACGTATAGTTCTGTAGGGGTAGAATACAGCAACGATTGAATTATTCTCATTAATTAATCAGATTCTCCAGATCCCCTAGAACAATACTGTTTCATCTCTGTGAGACGTTCGACATCTGAAAAAATTATTGTGCTTTTATAAAATTGGAAAAATATCAACTAGATTGGTTTTTTCATTTACGCTTCTCATCAAACATTTTAGCGAATTTTCGAGGAAACTAAAAAATCTTAGAATTGATTTCAAAATTTTTAGTATGGCATTTTTTGATTTTTTTTTCCCACTGAAGTCCGTTTTTGAATATTCAGAAACGATCCAGGAAGTTTTTCCAAAAACTATATACTTAAGTATGTATATAACTATGTATATTTTATGTGTTACTTCACTCGATACTTGATTGATTGTTTTGCAAAACTGTTCATAATACCTAACAAACGAAAAACAAGTTTATTATCCAGGAATATTGGACAACCCTAAGGGGTCCAAATTTCAATAAATAAGTCATAAAACGTGCTTTTGGGGTTTTTTATGGATATTAATATCATAATCATAGTAATATGGTACATTCGGATCCTGAACAACATTTCTGATATGAGTTCAATTTCAAAAATTAATTATTGTAAAAACTGGAAATATATGTATAAATAATTTATATTGATATTGAAAACCTGCGTATATTTGTTGTACCTAACAATTAAATAGCCGTGTGAATACTAAGTTCCGAGAGACGAGTAGAACGTACTAGGACTCTTAGCATTATTAAAAAAACAACAATAATATATACGTGTTCTTCTCTATAAGTTCGGAGTGACGAAGAAAGTATTTTTTTTTTTAAATTTTATTTTTAACCAAGAGGTTGATTGTATAATTTTAACAATTCGTGCTACGTGCCACACCCACAAGGCTGACTACTTTCTATTACAGCTAATATTTTGGTTTTCTTAACCATAGTTTTAAAGATTTCGTTGAAAAATCGCTCATTAACTCATGGTGCATGGACTTTTTTCTTCTATGTAGATTTTGGAAAACACATTTTTTAAAATTTTTCTTTGCAACTTTTTTTGCTTACTCCACAAAAATTATTATATTTTAAATATTATTTGTTAAAAATAAATAAGGGTAAAATTTAAGGTTGTTTCCAATCAATTCTCTATTTTGTTCTCTAAACTGGAACATTGCTCGAGTCTACTTAAAAAATCGTGACGTATTTGCAAATTGATTCTGTTTTTTTCGTAACTTTTTGCTATCTTTTCAAAATTTTTTAGAAATAATATCTTAAGCCTTCATTATTCAGAGATTGTATTTCTGTGTTTAATGAGACTAACCGCAGTTTATCACTCAAGTATATCATTTTATGCTGAACATTTTATAATAGAGAGAGTAGAGACACCAAGTGTGGTCAAAATCTCCTCAATATCGGCTGTAACGACATCGTTGGATTGTTTATCAATGTCCCGCGATTTCAATAGTGTCCAATTGGGAAAAATAATTCATTCTTATACTTGAATCATTGCCAAGTGTTCATTGCTGTCAACCCTGTTATTTCGAGTTGCTTCTAGGTTTTTAGCGGGGTTTCCTCAAAAATAGGCTCTGGGAATTGAACTCCTAGACTCGTTTGTGAATTTAGCTTGGTTTACTTGAGGAGCGTTTAAGAATGCAAAACTGGAGCATCTGAATGGCACGATCTTTCCTCCCCAGTTCCAATTTAATTAAAAGAACAACTGGGCTAAATGGCCGGTCAACTACCATCAATTCGTGACTGCAATTGAAAACGATGCGAGGCTCAGTTCCTGGGAGGGACAGACGGCTATTAGACAGAAGGGTATCTAGCATTCGCTAAATAATACAAATGGGCGGTCCTCTTTAGCGTTACGTAATATTCGTCTAGGTGAGTCGAACGAAAGAAACTCGTTAAAAGTTATCTCAAAAAATAAACAGAGATAATGCGCCGGAGGTTGCGTTTTCCCGGGGAACAATGGACAGTCGAAAAAGTGTAATGTGGACCTGGGTTTCTCTTGTTTTTGTTGAGATGAGCATTGCTATGAGTGAGACGTTGTAAAACTTGAAAAGCTGCTGGTAAGACTGTTCAAAAATCTAGATGAATTGGTACTGATTATATGTGTATACATGCTGTATCATTTTAGTGTATCCTGACTATATTATTTCCTCGACTTTGTAGGCTCTTTGTAGGCTACATCGAGTGTACTTACCTGTGTTTCCAACCACTGTAACTGGGAGACATTTTCACTGTATTAGATGGATTGACGTAAAATTCTTTCGTGTTCCTAGTTTCATCGAATTGTAATTCCCCCTGATGGCTGGATTTAAATTGGCTATCTTGAAATAGGTAACATTTCTAAGGTAGTTTTCAAAACCGATTTCAATAACTAGGACTTGCAGTTCGAAAGAAAAATGTCTCTTAGATCTCTCAGAAAAGATCTTACGCAGTGATGCTACGATTGTGGTGATTTCGAGAACGAACTCAGGATATCTCATCGAATAATTACCACATTATTTCTGAGCATGAGCTCATTGAAAGGGCCACTGTTATTAGCCACTGACAGTACACAAATATGTATAGAGAGGAGCTGTAGGTTAGTTTGGCTTCCCTCAGATTCCTATGTGCTGCTTAACTGAAACTGGTCAATGACTAGCTCTTTGTGGGTAATCATTACAACTATATTCCTCATAGATATAAGACTATCAAATGAATAGACTGTAATTTTCGTACAGTAACGGGCAGACTACCTTTCAGTGTCAATTGGATGACGGCTTCACAACAATATAAACAATAATGGTAAAATGAGAAAATAAATGAATAGGTATAGTGGTTGGTCAATGTAAGGCTATTATATGCTAATGGTCGCTTAGCACTATGGTACAATTGTTTGTGAATGTTCAGCTTGGCACAAGCACCCAATACTGATGGATTCAATGATCTTAAGTAGCTTGAAGATGGAGATTGAGCTTATGGAGATTGTAACGACGAATGAAAATAATAAAAAAAATGATCAAGTAATCCACCACGAGCATTTCAAATGAGTTTTTTGTCTCTCCTGGAAAGTAGTTCAAATCCAGTTGTGACATCGACGAAATATAATAATTACTTATAAAACATATTAAACAGAATATCTATCCAGCTCCAGTCAAATTAATTATGACAAACAGTAACAATGTAAAATTTTCAAAATTGACAAACTATAACAGCATTAAAAGAGAGCTTCCGAGTACTTAGAAAGCGTTTATTTCTCGGTCAGCGTACCTACTTCTTAACTAACTGTTAAACAAGATGATACATTCAACACAGATCACGAACTAGTGAAAATTATTATCATAGAGGCCATTTTAAACACTCATCGAAAGTGCACGGTACTAAGTTAGCTAAATACCCGTCAACCCTTTTCTTAAACTTGCTTAGATGTCTGACGTATTTCAGAAGAGATGGCTTTAAAAAAAACTTAATTCCCTTCCTGTTTGTTGAATCGAAAATGGCGGCTTAGGAATGGAGTGACAATCTGGGTGGGAGGATTGAAACTGTTTCTATGAGAATGCTCGTAAACCTAACTATCTCACGATAAGTCCAGGTATTACTCTAACTGCACTCCAGTATCATCCAAAAATTGAAGCAGCGGCAGCTGTATGACTAGCTCAGGATTGCGTTTAGCATGAAACACTGAAAAGGGCGCAGAGAGGCAGGCTTTAGGGCTTTGAAGGATGAATGTAACAGTATTAAAAGATTTCTTGAGTCCAATTACAGTAGTAATGAATGCTTGATTCAGTGCTATCTGGAAATTTTGATTCTTGATTCCAAAAGAATCTGTAATCAGTTTCAAGATTCCCTAGTGTTAAGTACGGATTGAAGTTCGAGCCCTTGCATCAGATTGAAACTCCATTTTTAGTTAAAACAATCAAAACAGAAGTCCTTTTAATTAGTTTTTGTAAAATTAGATGTGATCTAATTACTTGCAAGGGGAGGGAGAGCCACATTGATGAGAACAGTCGAATGTAGTACACATTTTACCTGGATCTCTACGATTCAAAGGTATCAAAGTAATCTGAGTTCTTTATTATTTCAGGTACCTGATCACTTTAATTCCCTATGGTAGTGAAAGCCACGACTGATTATCACATCTTTATTATTTATCTTGTTTCTTTCTATATAGAAGAAGAAAAAATATTAGCTAACCATAGGATGATTTCTGCTCCCAGGTTGGTTGTCGAAGACAATGAAAGAGCCGCGAAAGCTGCTGAAGGAACGGACCGTAAAGAAACGACTCATCTCAATGGAAATGCTCACAGAGTCTCGAACCACGTGCAAGCGCTCTCCCAGACCACTTTTCGCTCGAGGTTCACCATTCCTCGTGTGCCGTCGACGCCAACGTACGGCGCGTACGGCATCCATCCTGAGTCGCCAGGCGTCACCAACGGCGCCGGAGACACCGTCGACACCATCGTCGTCGCCCCCAAAACAAAGTTGAAGTCCTTCCAAGAGAGGAGTCCTCACCGCCACGAGTATTACCACGACGCGAGATTCCTCCAGTCTGAAGTCTCCTTGGTAACTGATTATAAGCATCTTCTTACTAATTTACTAACTAGAAACAAAAATGACTTAGGGTGGAGTGGGGTAAATGTGGAAATGGGGCAAATGCGGAAATGGTTTTGAAAATGGCGACATTTGAGCGCCTTGCCTCAGAAACCTTCTCAATGTGTACCCAGTTATGTTGGTAACCTACCTGTCGGAAAAGGCGGGCTCATAAAAAAGTGGAGGAGAAAAAAATTAAATATAGCGTTCTGTTCGTATTGAAATGGGCTTTGTTTGCATTTACCCCATTAAGGCAACTAATTGTTTTTATGGGATTCGCATGCCGTTTCCGCATTTGCCCCGATTAGTGGGGCAAATGCGGAAGTCGGTCGGAATTTTAAAAAACACAGTTTGGACCATGAGAAGTAAATCTTTTGTACAATTTGAAGAGTGCATCGTAATCTACGTAACATAAGCTACTCATTAAAAAAAAGTGAAAATAGCGTTTTCAAAGGAAAGTTACAGAGGATCAAAGTTGAACTATTGACATTTTGGGTCACAATTGTCCCACTCCACCCTAATCCAAGTTATCCTAAGGTTATACTTGAGCCCTACAAGATTGCTCTTATAACTGATTTTTTCACTGATTTTTAATTGATGCCGATGGTGCAGAGGCGATCTATATCTAAAATCGATCTATATAAAAAATTAATTTGAGACTCAGTTGCAGTTCACTCCTTCTTCAGTAGCAGTTCAGCTCTTGAACGTGGCGGTTCTGATTGAATGTAATTTCGACACCTTAAAGCACTAAGGAGCTATGTCCAAAAAACGGAGTTTTGAGAAAAAAACGCAAAAGAAATTATCAGCAATGCACAATTCCTAAAATAATGGCTTATTACACTAAGCTCTTTAATTTTCTCAATAAATTTTCAAGCTATTATCGTCAAGAAAACTCAATAATAGTTTTGTTGAATTTGAGTTTTTCTGAAATTAAAAAGAATAAAAAATGTGGGATGTGGATGGACCCACCTTCACCCTTTGGATAGCTCCTTTGTGCTTTAAGGTACCGATATAGTCTCTGAGCTGATGATGGGGTTCTGACACGAAACCGGTCTCCTATATAGATAATTTTTTATTTGGTACAGGATTCTCAAGTTAATTTTTCTCAATGATTGCTCTTATAAGTAAAACAACTGGACTCAACGCAGTAGATCGTCGTCATTCAGGGATAATTGACGAAAGAAGTAAAATTAAATGGAATATCTCCGAAATTTGCTAAAAATAGAAGGTATAGCCGTGGCGAAGCGCATTGGAAAAGAGAAGTGAAAAGTTGAATAGAAAAGTGAAAGTTTTATCGACCAGTGGTCGCTTATCTCACTCTGTTAACGAGGGTAAAGGGGGGCTACATTATTTTTCCGTAATCCTTTAGACGTTATAGGTCCTATTTGCGGGATGTAATACGCTGTGATTTGTTAGTGTCTTGGAAGAAATGTCAGCCTCTGTTCATATCAGAGTGCAAATGGTTACATAATGGTGTTTGTGCGAAATGCGTTCTTTGGATTGTAAGCAATGTGGACCATTGCCTGCTATAAGATTCCATTGTAGTAGAGGAGTAAGGGGAGCCTGGCCTGAAAAACGGTAGTGATTCTAGAAAAAGAGTATGAATATCGAAAATAAACTCCACGAAGACAAACTTGAGCCTTATCTGCCTGCACCAAACAGATGGAATCAAGTTTGACGTTGAAAATTCTGCCATTTTGATGGTTAACAAATCTAATATGGTGGGAGATTTCAGCAATCGTTATTAGATCCCACAAATATGACGTGCCACTACGTAGTTTACCACTAGTGGAGCCGAAATAATGCAATTGATGAAAAAAATTTCATAAATTTCAGGGCAGTTGAAATTTTGGGATATTTGAGTGGTAGACGTCTACCAGTATCTCTTCCTTGTGAGGAGTAGTTTCTGTTGATGAAGTCATAGAGTGTTTCTTTTGAACACCAAAATGATCGAATTGGATACCCCACCAAATTTAATTTCTCCGATCGGACCTGGCAGGCAAGGCTTATGGTGTTTATTTTCAATATTAAGGCAGAGTGGTGTTTATTTTCAATATTAAGTCTCTTCTATTCTGGTATACCTAGTGACTATTTTTCACGTCTGGCTCTTGAACTATTATTCAGTGTCTTTTGAGTATACAGGTAGTTAGAAAACGCTCCACAAGACTATCGATACTTGTATCCAATCTAACTTACCTATCTTTGTAGAGAGTATCTTTCCTTGCTATCAAACTTTCGCCCTTCAGTTATTTACTTCTGCTGATCAAGTTGGTTCTTGGCACTTACTATCTACCTACGCTTCGTGGGGAGCCTCTAAGTTCATTTTACATCCCCCAAAACATCTATTTATTGAATTGATGTACCGCTGTATTTTGAAGACCTTGCTTAATCACAGTTAGGTACCTACTGTCGGGCACGATGGGTTTTAATGCATAAAGTAGTGCATCAGTAAAAGTTATTGGTGTTTTGTAAATGTTGCACCAATTACTGCCCTAAATAAAATTTGCCGAGGTATTGTTTATGGCGTTTAAAGTATACAATTCATAACTCCAAAGTATTCAGGGTAAACCTTAAATCAGCTGGTGAACCAACTTGCTTTAACCAGATTTTTTTAAGGTACATTCATAGGTAACTTGTGGACCAAAATTTTTGGTAAACCCTTCGTGCGCTAGTGAGTGAACCTGCTAGCTCTAACTAAGAAATTGTGGAGATACATTTCTACCCTTTAGACCCGCCCTTCTTCCTTTTGATTCGTCATTGTTTACAGCGAATGAGATAGGTATTAATTTTTTCGTATGTTTATGATTATCAAAATGAGAATTCTATCACGTTGTTTATGATATTCAGGGGTCATCCAATGAGCCTGTGGAGAAGGACGATGAAGGAGATCATCACGATGACCACGTCCACCCGCTCCCCAACGATGTGAAGGAGAAGTCTTCGATGTATGTACAGCTTCCGCAGAAGCACAACGCTCAATGCACTGACCTGCCGCCTTCACTCCAGGAGCCGCTTGTCGACCAGTACTCGAACCAGCGCTCCAACCAGTCTCCTAGCAAGGAAAAGAAACTATCCAATAACAATAAGGTAGTATGAAATGAGTATTTTAGGTTACTTTCCATGTTTATTCTTGGGAATTGATCTTACGAATTAGCTGATAAAGAGCAAAATTGAGATTTCAAAGTTGTTTCTTATGAATCCTCTCCCTTGTCTAAAGCTGGCCATACACGTTCCAGCAAGCCTGACAGTTATGCCTGAACAGTCTGCAGGTGACAGGCAACTGGATCGTATATGGCATTCCGCTGGCCTGTCAGTTTTAACTGTACAGGCGGCCTGTCATCGAACGAAATTTCAATAATCTTGCCGGATGACCTGGAGAGAGTTCAGGCAAGCAGGACGTGACTGGGGTGAGGCGCCAGGCGCCCAGTCGCCTGAATATCGGACTTTGATTAATAAGTACTCAAATCCACGAGGAGGTCTGTGTCCACGTTGAATGTCTGCCGGCCGAGATTCAACTGAACGTGTATGGTCGACCACAGGCCTGCCTGTCGCCTACAGACTGTTCAGGCAAACTGTCAGGCTTGCCGTTACGTGTATGGCCAGCTTAACCGTAGCAAAGTTGATAGGTTTCAGTCAGGTTGCAACTGTTATAGTCGGCGATTTGATGAGGTTACAGGGACATACATGGCATTGTCAACCGTATTCAAGACAGTTACCTGACTTTTATGATGACGACTTTTATAGTTATTATTTATTGTGCACAGAAGAAATGCTGAATTTCAACAGTGCCTTAGTGTACGTCATGTTAACTGACAGGCTTCCCGTAAAAGCCATTGCTTTGTACACTTCAAGTTGGTCTGGGAATGCCTGAATACAATTAAAACAGTGAACCAGAGCAACCAGGTCACTCTTTTCTGCATTTCCTACACGATTAGTAGAGAAATTGCTCATCGTATGTCCAAAACAGAATCGTAGTGTTGTCAATGGGGCCAACAATCTTGGATAGCTTCTAACTTAGGAACTTTGTGAATAGGTTGAGTTCAGCCTGCCCATACTATGGACGCGCATATTTTATGGTATTTGAAGCCATCCACTTGTCGATTTGAACGTAGGTACATAGATCACGTGTGTAGAGCTACTTACAGCCTCCTACTCGTCGATTCCAAGTGGCTCTCAAGGCCAGACAGTGCAACTAAAGTTTGTTAATATTCTAAAGACTTATCAGGGTTAGTAAGAATGGGTTATTATTTTAATGTCTCCTTCATGTTATAGGATCCCGAAGCCGAAGTGGAGAGCAGCTGTGCCGTCGACTGCCTCTACTACACACTCCAATGCTGCGACTGCTCAATCATGTAAATCAATTGACAGGTCAATCCAATATTTTTACTCGTAGACTATTAGCAAGAATTCCCATATTTTATTTACGTATTTTTAAAATGTATCGTCTCTCTTTCATTTAATGAAATTCCAAGGTGGCAACTACCTATTATAATAGCAGTAGTGCTCGGTGTGCACCTTTCGCTCGAACGCAAGACGTGCGTTGTTTTTTCCAATTCTCATTAGTATGCTTTCCAGAGATTAGCACTATTATGGGCATCGTAACATACCCATCCCCCCCACATCGATTTTGTTATGAATTATCTCGATTTTATAAACTACTCACTGGCTCAATGAGATTGATGGTTTTGTCAAAATACAACTCAGAATGGCAATAAATTTACTTGTTTCGCTTATCTAAGATTTTAGTTATTACTTGATCTTAATGTATAGTAGGTCTCATGTTGTGTTGATGAATAATATGCGTTATTTATTCTGTACTTGGATCAATTCTGAATAGGAATCTCATAATGTACCTACCTTCGCAAAATTCAACTGTTTTGAATCATTTGGCTTACGAATCTCACTAGTTCCGTATTGATAGATGGCTTACGTAGTTTCTGGAAATAATTACATACGTACTGACTTGAACTTAGTTTAAGAAAAATAGCATGTGCTGGTTGATCCAAGATTTCTACTGGATGAACTGAAAATGTTGATTTACGTGTGGAAGATCGCATTGGTAAATTAATGTTCTGTCCGTCTCTGGTAGGTAGTCATATAATATAATATTATAACGACTAGTTACAACAATATCTTATTATGATTTTATATGTGTATCTTTATAATAGACTTTCGATACTTTCAGTTACGCTGATACAATGTAAGCACAAAATCTTGAACAACGACTAGTTTACTATGAACATTTTTGCGTAAGGCCGATTTCATTTAGAGATTTGTTGCTGAGAAGTCTTCGACTTCAGAAATTTCATTCTCAAGTGGAGAAATCGATAAGCGTGTTTCATATCATTGCATGTCCTTTGTACCTCTTACTTTTCCACTGTAGTTGAATGGAGAATTTTCATGACAAAATTAGGTCGAAGTGTTGAAGCCTCTATCCCCTCCCCTTTTCACTTCCGGTTTGGTTCTGAACTGGTTCGGGACTGCTTCTCCAAACAGACCAAAAATATCTTTTCATGTATTTATTTGTCTGAAAACGTATAAGCGTGTGGCATTTAGCTTCTTCGCAGTATAACTTGCATAAACCGCTAATATAACTAATTCGTGTTGATATTTTATGTGAACTGACTACATCAATAAAAAAAAAAACTGTTTTCAACAAGGTGGTATCCGTAGAGGAGGTGGCAAATCCCGCTAGGCATGCTGGTGGTAAAAGTAGTTTCTCGTACATCCAATAGAGTGCTCTGATTAAAATTACCTTGGAGAGATCACATCAACTTCTTGACATTTTCATGTTTTTGCTTTGGCACATGATATTAGATCACATTCCACTTAAATAAGTGATACTTTGAATGAACATTCCAATAGGTGAGTAAGTATCTTGAGGTTTTCCAGTAAGTTGTTGGTGACATCTCTACTTGCTAGTAGGAATTTCGCCTTTAGACAAAAATGTTCACCCCTTTCCCTTGGACTCTGGAAATTCATACTATAATAATTATATTATAATATTAATTAATAAATAATATTATTAATTATATATAGCTTAATTATTAAGCTCAAAATTGAGTTCAAACAGATGTCAAGTTTGAATTCCGTTCAAGTTGGATGCCTAACATGTTCATTCTTGTGTTCTGAAATATCTCGTTCCTACTGTTATTTAAACTAACGATTAATTCAATTGGTTCGTAGTACAATCATACATTGGTAAGCTCATATTTTTCCCTGAACTTGAAAGTTTCAGTGTTCGAACAGTTGTTTTTGAAAGATTTTGATAAATGAACGTAGCTGTGCTTTCTCGAAATTAGAAGACTGAAATGGTGCCTCCATGTGCGGTTGTTTTGACAATAACCATATCGTTTGTGACAAGATCAGCCTTCCAGCATAATTATGTGTCCGTAGGCAGCTGCTGATCTGTAGGTAATACGTTACTCTTTTTTTTTTGTGTAAAACAGTGCAACATACTTGCACACCTACAGGAAGAATCCATTCAGTTTGATCCAATGAGTTTGAGGTTGCTTTGCCTGAGCTACTTGGTGTTTCCTACAGATGTTTCTTGTAAATCAGCGTTGATTCCACAAGGTTTATTAGGGAAATTAGGTTTATCGAGTGGTTTTTAGAGTACTAAGTTTTTGAGTATCTGGCCACGGTGCTGAAGATTTCAGAGAGAGGTAATGGTTTATGTATCCACATGTTTTTGTCAAGTAAACTTCAAAAGACAATTTGTCAAAAGGTTCGAAATTGATTCTTCCTACAAATAATAATATATTGTTACATTAGGCAAGTAGTGACACAACTCTTGGATGGCCTTAAAAACAGGTAAATTGAGGCTGGAGGGTTGGCATATAATGAGAACTGAATGGTTTCCAACGTAACAATCAAAGATGAATTAAAAAATTACACTTTTGATCTTGATGAAAAAGCGGGACCAATTTTTCTTTTTCATGATTTGTTGCTAGGTTGGTACCTTGAGCCACTTTTCAGTGTTTTCTGATTCCTAAGCTGATAACACTGATTTGAAAGTCCGAATAAATCGATAACATTTTTTGTTGCCACAATAACCATCGATGGACATTGTTTAGCTAGTATCAATGGTGGATTAGTAGTGATTCTTCCAAATGGGCTCATAGTGTAACCACAGTGTTGCTCGAGCCACTCATGGGTGTACCTTGGGCCACTTTCACCAAGTTCAGCAGCACAAATGATTCTTCAAGAGAAAAGGGAAAAGAACAAAAATATGTGTGCAATCTTCTTGTGATATACATCTTGGATAGTTTGATTGTTGGAAGGAAGAATTGAAATTTGAACTCATCTTTTTGATTTGTCTGGTTATGGAAGATAGGATGGAGTTATCTAGGATAGGACATCAAATGCCTTGTCTCGGGCAAAACTAAGGGGAAAAATTGTCCGATTTTGAAGGAATTTTTCATGCATTCTACACTCTTATTCAAGCCCTCACTCATTTCAAATAACTCACGCGCCAACTTGATTTTTTTTTTTTAACATCGATTTGTTGATATAGTTGTTTGATTTTGCTCTAGTTTAGAAGGTGATTGAATGTTGGTTCCAGAATAATTGCTGATCACATTATAAAAAAATCATCTTGTAATTTTAGATCTTGAGAATTTTCCTTCATAAATGTAAAAGCAACAAATAAATTAATAAATCTGTAAAAACAACTTGTTTATAAAATGTACCTAGATTACCCGCAACTTGATAATGAAGGTCAATTTAATAATTCGATGCTCCTTTGGTTGACAATCCTACTTAGCCTGATTTCCTGATAAGTGCTGCAATTGGATAAATGGAAGAAAATCGTTGTAGTGACGATTTTGTTTTATGTCCATGTCATTCTTTTTGAAGAAACTACACTGCCCACCCAACTTGGCAATCGTTTTGCTATTTTTAACCTTTCAAATGCCTACAAAGTTCTTACCTACACATTCGTAGTATCACTTATGATTTGACATACCTAACTATTCAAAATAACGTAACCCTTTCGTCTTATAATCACCTTGAACCTTCAAATTAAGGGAACTTCCTGAATTATTAGTTTTTATACAACTAATTCTAGTAATCCTTCATTCTGAACATCCAAAGCACTGTTTGGCCAGGTGATGTAGAAGACACCACTCAGACAGGCATTTTCAATCTCTCACACAAAAATTGCAATCTCAAAATGCTTACTGATTTAATATTATTTATGAATAACATATTTAGATATTGTAAATTAATGTAGACTATTATAATTTGAAGTTTAGTCGATTACCCGCGTACTATTGTATTATCGTAGTGATATTTGTAAGATTGCTTGCTCATCTATTATGTCCATTCCAATGATGTAGACATTCTCTTCCTTTTAAAATTATTATTCTATCAAATAACATTATTGAATTTCGTTGTTTCAATTAGGTTAATTATCATGTGCCAATTATTCGTACTCTACTAGGTACCTATTTATGAAAAATAAGCGTTCACTATTTGCCATCAATTTGAGGCGCGTTACTCCAACTTGATCTCGATCTTGACGTCGCCAAATAAATTTGGCTTTTTCCCTGTATTTTAAAGCGCTTCCATTCGAGGACTGAAGTTTGAAGTATAAAGACTCACGTTTTCGTCCGAATTCCGCTACCTTCGAGTAAGTAGATCTAAATTTATATTTTAAACTGGATTTGGTGAAATGTATCAATATTATTGTCATTGTATGCAATATATTTTACAACTTTCATGTACGGCAGAGTTAAGTTTATCTTTCCCATGTACAATCCTGATTTTTTAGTTTTTTATGAGTTACCTACTTAGTATGTAGAAGTAACGGTAATTCTTCGCAACTCCTACATTTTAACGTGATTCAATTTATTTAGTTGTGTAGGAACTTAACGACTTGAGTGTCTTGAAGAGTCTTCCACATTGGGGTACAGAAGTAGTTGATTTTGGATAAATCACGGATGGGCTAGTTTAATAACGCTGCCTGTTTTTACGAGGAAAGTTTGGTTGACACAACTTTGATACCACGCCGTTTCTGTTGCAATGCATGGATGGTCTCCCTTTTGTTACGATTTGCGAGGAGGATATCAGAGTTTAGTGCCCTGGTCGTTCACCCAGCTGAATCAACTTCCTCGAAATCGCTTCCAGTAGTTCTCAAGAGACTGGCATGAAATTCAAGGCGCTCTGGCATGAACGGGGGAGAAGGCAGCTCTGTGGGCTCTTACTGATCGGACATTCCTGAGTTCGTTTCCTCTACTTCATAGATACAGTCCCTTTGGTAATAATTTGAGAGAAGGGTAATTTGAAAGGAAAATTTGAGTTCAGCGCCCTGGTGAATCAACCTATTCGAAATCACTTCTAAACTCAAGAGACTGCACCGAATTTCAGCGCTCTTGGATGAACAGAAGAGAAGCCACCTGTGTGGGCTCTCACTGCTGATCGGACATACCTGAGTTTTCTTCACTTCTTCACAGATACTGCCGAACTTCAGTGCTCAGGAACAGGAGAGAAGTCAGCTACAAGGGTCCCACTGCTGATCGGACATTCCTGAGGTCGTTTCCTCTACTTCATAGATACAGTCCCTTTAACAATAATATGCGAGAATTTTATGTAAGTTCAGAGCTCAGGTGACAATCTCTCGAAATCACTTCCTAGCTCAAGAGACTGTGCTCCGAAATCCTGTGCTCTGGTATGAACAGGGAAGAAGGCAGCTCTATGGGCTCTCACTGCTGATCGGACATTCCTGAGGTCGTTTCCTCTACTTCATAGATAGTCCCTTTGGTAATAATTTGCGAGGATACGTAAGCTCAGCGCTCTGGTGACAATCTATCGAAATCACTTCTTAACTCAAAAGACTGTGCACCGAATTTCAGCGCTCTTGGATGAACAGAAGAGAAGCCACCTGTGTGGGCTCTCACTGCTGATCGGACATACCTGAGTTTTCCTCACTTCTTCACAGATACTGTCCCTTCACTAATAATTTGCGAGGAGGACATCTAAGTTCAGCTCTCTGATCGTCCACCCAGTGGCACAACTTACTCGAAATCACTTCTGAACTCAAGAAACTTTGCACCGAATTTCAGCGCTCTTGGATGAACTAGAGAGAAGTCAGCTACAAGGATCCCGCTGCTGATCGGACATACCTGAGTTTTCCTCACTTCTTCACAGATACTGTCCCTTCACTAATAATTTGCGAGGAGGACATCTAAGTTCAGCTCTCTGATCGTCCACCCAGTGGCACAACTTACTTGAAATCACTTCTAAACTCAAGAAACTTTGCACCGAATTTCAGCGCTCTTGGATGAACTGGAGAGAAGTCAGCTACAAGGATCCCGCTGCTGATCGGACATTCCTGATTTCATTCTCTATACTTCCAGTGGTCTTCTCTACTAGTGATCAATTTATGGAAGAATATCAAGTCTACAGTGACCCCTTTGGTATTCCAACGAGGAAAGATAAACTTACCAATCAAATGGGTCCTGTAAAATAATGTCGAAAATTCAGTCCTTGAAGTGTTTGACGAAAAGCAAAAGTCCCAATAGAACCTCGCTGCTAAAAAACTGGGGATTGCCCTTCATGGATACTGTATAGTTGGGAATTTGGGTTTCTTGGTTCACTGAGCCCTTCGTCTTGAATGATTTGAGCGGCTTTTTCGGGCACCTCCATGTTCCTGGGATCCTGAACTACACCTTGGACTTCGATGAATTGAAATCGATGGATTTTTTCTATCCAGGATTTTTCAAACTTCAAATGCCCGTCGAAAATGAAAGTGTTAAAACTCAACAAGAGCAGAAATTTGTAAAGAGTGGACCACTGACTGAGCACAAATATTTCACACCTCTAAGATGCCGAAAAGTGCCCTAATTGTCAAAGAATCAACAGCAGGTTGATGTAGATCCCTGCGAAACACTCGAACTTTGCTGCCTTCCTACAAGTAATCAAATTTGTAGACAGTTTTAGTTCGTCAGACTATCTTTATACCCCACGTTAGGACTTATCCTCATATTCGGTGCAGTTCCTCTATAGTAGATAGGTACAGTTACAGCTTAATGAAGGTTAGAAAAAGATTTTAAAAATTTGATTTTCCGTTGTTTTTTACCTACCTATATTTTCATTCCAAAGCCTTCACAAAAAGCAAAACCATCAGGTATCAGTAGATACCTTCTCACCTAAATTGTTCCGAAACGTTGTATCGGTTCGTAATCGTTCAATGGAACTATGGGACTCGGGTGTTCAGATATGCCCTTCTCCGCTCCCCTTCTTCCTTCCTCTTCCAGATAGGGACAGGATGAAGTTAGTTCCTCTCCCAACGTGAATCTTGTTTGGTGGTCCGTCGCGAAGATGAATGGAAATGATTGCCTCCTATTGTTATTTTATTTGATGATCGCAGTTCACATCGCTCCTCATTGTAAGTTGGTATTTTGTATCGTTGGTTTAGAAACGGTCTTTCACACTCGTCCTTCCATTTATATTCATGATTTCTTGTGACTTCTTTTCAACCGAATTCTTTCTTTCCATCTTTTTCAATTCTAAATCTCCGGTTGTTAGTTCTAAAACAAATTTGGCGAACTCAGGCCCGCTCCGTGTTTTAGGTCTAGGCATCAGCGGTATTGGTAGAAGTGAGTCCTCACTCGAACCCACCTAAGAACTTGTGCACATGGCTTGTACCATTTCGTTGCTAGGACGAGGGGCATTCTCTTCAAGAGCTCCGTCGCTTGAGCTCACTAGAGGTAAATGGTCTCCTGTTTCCAGCCGCCCTATCATATTTTGAGTGCTTATCCTTGTTTATAACTTCAAAACACCATCTATAACTACAAATAGTTTCCAAAAATACCATTTATAAAGAAAATATTATGCTAATCAAGGATACACCACACAGTAACCTGCCAGTACTACCATATTGACCTTTCAATTTTTATGCATAAACTAATCAAAAATAAATCTCTCAAGTCTTGTAAATATATTTTGGCTTTTACAGTTAACTTGTTGAGTTGATTTGGATTCAGATTTGAATTCATAGCTACATAAATAAATATATTATATATTACGTTCAGAAACCCTCGGTAAAATTCCCTGTAAGAATAGCTATGAATGTGATTTTTCTATTATTCTCGAATAAAATCTCATATCTACCATTGAAAAACAATAAATTTTTAGGACAAAAAGTTCCATTACTATTCGTGCAGCATAAGAATAGAGTTATGAGCTTTGGTGTGAGCTCAGATGCCTGTTACTTTCTATCCTATTTAGAAATCGATGTTTTTGTTTTCCGTTTTCATCACCCGGTGATCGGTCTTCACTCCCTGAAATGCACTTGATTTTGGTACCGTCAACGTATGGTAAATGAAATCGGAAGAATCGTAGTCGTTTATGAAAAATCCAACTCCTTCAATCAGCAATTGGTCGTCTGGAGAAGCGGTGTTCGCGTTGAAGTCTCTTTCTCAACCCGTGAAGTTCATTGTGTGAAGGCCAGCTTGCCAGGCAGATGGAACTCATGTACTTGGTGGTGCTCTTCGACGATCGAATGATGTTTTCGAAACACATTGACCGTCTGATGGTGTTGCAAGTTGAGCCCTTGCAGGGTTATCAATGCAGGGCTCATTCTACTCTACAAAGTTATGTGTTTGGCTTAAATACGCCTCTCAAATTTGGTCACCCAGCTATGCTGTTCACCAATATACCATAGGAAGGGTTCAAAATAAGTTTCTTCGATATATGGCGTCCAAATTTGGTATTTCTGATCGTTGAACTAATGCACAGCCGGCTCCAGTACTGTACTGGATGTATGATATCATGGAAAACCAAACGATGCCACGCAGACATAATATAGCAGACATAATACGCAGACAGAATATTATGTTTTCCTTTAAATTCATAAATTATACCCTGAAATGCCCGATGATTTTACTTTCCATATTCAATATCCATGACTGTCAATATTACTTAACTATCTCTTTTTTCACTTATCAACAAGAACAAGTAAGTAGAGTATTAAGAAACGTTCTTCATCAAGACTCTCTCGTTCTTCAAACTTATTCCTAACTGCACCCAGACTTTGATTTTATTGATAACTCGTTATAATAATTTATCAAAACTACATTAGCTTGAGTTTCTCTTTTCTTCGCCAATGGGTTTGTTACAAAGTTTAACTATTTTTCACGCAATATCGTCATTCAAACCACAAAACGGAAAATTGAAAATCTTGGTTGGATCGCGTAGTCAAGTGTTCCCGAAAGTTCCGCTGATGCACTATCACATTTTAGTGATATCGGTGTGATTGGCTTTTCACTTGAATAAAATGTTAAAAATTACAATAAAAAATAAAATGTTATGAAAAACGTTTTTAATCATTTAAAAAGTACCTACCAGGAATAAAATTCCGTTTCTGAATATGATTTTCTTGCTTAGGTTTTTCATTTTACTTCTTCTTTATCGAAAAATTCCAAATTGAAATAGGTATTAGAGGAGAGATTGTGGTCTATAACTTCTTTGGAACATTCCTAGAAATTGCTGCCTTCCCTAAATGAAGTATTGGAAGTTGCTACTCTGTTTCGGCTGGGAGAATCAAATTATCAATCTACAGGATTAATCAATTCGATCCGGAAGGTACTCGGAACAATATTTCAAGGACACACGCTCAGGAAGCATTATCTACAACTCCTTCGATGATAGTTTTGCCAGGAAGTGCCTATCGAGTCAAGACTGCATGTCACCCCAGCGTAGATAGCGAGTAGTAAAGTCGCACGTAGATAGAGCCGAGTTTCCAAGAATAATTCCATTCACTAGAGCGTCTTTATCGCGTTCAAAGAAGTATCGCGGTATTTCACTATCCGAGTTACCCTTCGTCGTGGGATGCAGTCATTTTTCATTAATAAAAAAGTCCATTCATGCAGGATAGTTTAATGAGCGAATTATCATAGAAATGTGGTATGGTTAATGGTTTATATATAATATATAGGTTTATATAGCTAGATATTATCTAGTTTAAAGTTTTTTTTCCATTTATACATAGGAATGATTCCTTGAAAAACTTCAGGGATCGTTTTAGAATGTTTCAAAATGGATTTCAGTGAAAATGTTTTTCTAAAATGTCCATTCTAAAAATTTTGAGACCATTTCAATGTATCTTCATTTTTCTCGAAAAAATCGCTAAAATCACAGGACTTCCAACTACAAAAAGACATTGACTAGAATGTCATGAATGCCACTGAAGAAATGACTGACGAAATAACCTAAAAAACGTCTGCCAAGTGGGTGTGGCACATAGCTTCCTCGTATCCATAACCCGATTATATAGATGATCCGATGCATAGTAGTTAATCTGAAAACACCAATCTCTAAGTACCTTTCACTACCCTCATAGGGGATCATCTACACGCTAATCTGGACAATCCTAGAAAATTTCATCAAATTTGGATGAAAAATTTATATGTTATGGCTATTTCAAGGATTTTACGTATGCGCATGCGCAGCGGCTACTATCAGTCCGGGGGTATCTTCATTAGGGACCATCTACAACCTAATCCGCACAATCCCTGGAAATTTCATCGAAATCGGGTAGAAAGTGTGGAAGTTATGGCCGTTAGAAGGAAATTCACGTTTGCGCATGCGCAGTGACTACTATCAATCCGAGGATGATGATTTTCATAGGGGACCGTCTACAACCTAATCTGCATAATACCTGAAGATTTCATCGAAATCGGGTAGAAAATGTGGAAGTTATGGCTGTTACAAGGAAATTACCGTTTGCGCATGCGCAGTGGCCACTATTTATCCGAAGGTAATGATTTTCATAGGGGACCATCTAAATACTAATCTGTAAGATCCCTGAAAATGTCATTGAAATTGGATGGAAAATGTAGAATTTATGGCTGTTACAAGGAATTCACGTTTGCGCATGCGCAGTCGCTTCTATCAGTCCGAGGATGATGATTTTCATAGGGGACCGTCTACACACCAACCCGCACAATCCCTGAAAATTTCATAGAAATCGGACAATAACTTCGTATAGTTATGCGCGTTACAAGGAATTCATGACAGACAGACAGACAGACAGACAGACAGACAGACAGACAGACAGACACACAGACACACAGACACACAGACACGGAACCAAAATTGTTCAGAAAGGTCTAAAACGCAAAACGCGAGTGAAAATTTTGATTTTGGAGAACTTTTTTTTTTCGTCCTTGAAAAGTGAAAACAAAGCTTCCGCTACCTTGGTAGACTCGGAAGCAAAAATAACAAGGGAGTACCAAATCACATAGTCCGCCCTGGCAGACTACATGTGCAGAACAAAGAAGAATTTGGATTTGCTACATGGTGGCGTGTTTCTAGAGATTTCAGGGGATTTAAGTACTCGCCTTTCATATTCAAATTTCAACTTAACCTTAAAATCGAATTCTTCGTCTTACTAGAATTTCTCTATTTCAGTTTTACCTTATTTAGGTTGCTTTGTTGCGATTGTTCAATTTTCAATATAATAAACCGCAGATCTGTTTACCAATACATTTTTCTCCGATTTTTGTTTCGAAATTTTCATTTATAATATAAATGAAAATGCAATATTATTGTATTTATATGGTCGTGAAAAGCTGATAGAAAAATACTTACTCAACCTGCCTTGTTTTCCAATTATGATTTTGGTCTTAATCTGTAAATTCGAAACTGATCACATTTGTTTGCAAAATACAAAAGGCCTAACCTATTCAAAAATTATATTTTTGTAAACATAAATCATACATGAATGCCAAAGGCGGATTTAATAGCCGAAAAATTTCTTATCGCAGTGTTAGACGTTCTGTATGTCATTAGGTCGGAAGGTACCAAGGCACCAAACTTTTTCGGTAGGTAGAAATAGTTACCAATCTACTTTCCTTCCTCCTTGAGGGAACTGAGAATATGACGATCGATCCAACAAACAATTCCTTGTCAAATTGATTGGGAATTGGGTCCATACAGGAATAAAACTCCTCGTTTGCCGAGCTTTCGGTAAATTTGTCGCCCTCCTTAGGGAACTACGGAGGAAATTGATACTTATGATTCGAAATTTACCACTAAGCTGAACACATTGTAATTTATACGTCACTTTTGTCATGAGCTTGTATGCGAAGAATTATTATATGGAAAGGTGTTGGTTATGTTAAACCTGCAATACATTTCAGTCTTGAAGGAGAGGTAGATCTTTTGCGCCGCATTTACTTCCCATCTCAGCGTGGCGTTCCAGCGATAAGTGTTTCAAGTTATAAAAAGAAACAAAGCATGTTGACATTCTTTCAAGTCAACTTTTGCGTTTGATAGTAATTTCTACATTACTACCTATCAATCTTTATAGAATAGTTTAGACTTTCTTTGGTATTTCTAGGGAGGAAAACTGTAAAATCAAACTCTGTGCCAATAACCTCGGAATTATGAGTTTAATTCCAAATTAAAAAAAACTTTACTTAAAATTGGAACCATGAGATGAGAAAAAAAATATACCGGAAATAGCTGAATATACAACTCATAGAATTCCAGGCAAACCCCGCTTTAGGATGGCATAGAAATGAGAAAAACCCCATCTACACTTATGGCGTCACTTGGGAATGGCAATGACAAATTTCTGTTTTTGCCAAGGATCACATATTAGAGAACCAATATAATTTATGTACATTTACTTACTCGGTTCTGTTCACTTTGATCCTAATAATGAGACTAAGGGATGCGTGAAAAAATGTATGATCTCTAACCTACTTTCCTAACAATACACTCTCTTTTGTACTAACAGCGTGTCGCACCGTCACCAGATGTAGGGCTATCAATGTCCCGGATGGAAGAATGATTGTGAAACACCGAGGCAAGGTTGGGAAATTTATCTGCAACGACGGGTACAAGTTGATCGGCGACAAGATCGCCACTTGCCACGGAGGAGTCTGGGACACTGTGCCAAAATGCGTCAAAGGTAGGTAATGCCAAAATTTGCAACAATGGTTTCGTGGTGGGATAGTGATGAGAAGGGCTCCTATTTACTTCTAGCATGACTACTGCAGATTTTCAAGGTAGAATAGTTATGGTAGGAACGTACCTCCTAACTAAAGTCACTAAAATTAACCTACTTTCATTATCCAAGTATGACCTCCTCGCCTCTCAACGACCAGAAAAGTATCATTAGAAGGGACTCTATAAATACGTGCCTGACCTGATAACAAACCTACTATCACTATGGAAGATCGCGGAATAAGGGGATAAAAGGGTGATTTTAGATATAACCGGTGGGACACTTAGTTTTCAACGACAATAAAAACAAGTTAGTTGATCTCAAAACATCAATCTCTAAATACCTTGCACTAACCCCATAGGGGACTCTACACGACAACTGGCACAATCTATGAATATTATTGGAAAATGTAGAAGTTATGGCTGTAACAACGAAATATACTTTTGCGCATGCGCAGTGGCTACTATTAGTCAGGGGCGTTTATTATCATAGGGGACCATCTGCACGCCAAACCGCACAATCCTTGAAAAATTCATCGAATTCGGATGAGAATTGTAGAAGTTATGGCTGTGGCAAGGTTTTCATGACAGACACACAGTCAGACACGGAACCAAAATTGTTCAGGAAGGTCTGAAATGTTAAACGCGATTGGAAATTTCGATTTTGGAAAACTTTTTTTCAACCGTGAAAAGTGAAAACGAAGCTTCCGCTACCTTGGTAGTCTTGGAAGCAACATACAGTAACTTGGAAATTGAATCGAGTTGTCAAGATTTTGTCGTGACAAAACATACCTACAGGAGAAGTTGGACATCTTGAACACAATCAAGAACCCTGTAATCTACCTTGGAAGTTGTGAAACGCTAATTTCTAACCCTTTATAATATGCTAACACACTGTCTTAATTAACAGTTGTGATTATTATATAAGTACATTTTGTTATTTGTAACAAACTTGGTCATAATAAATTAATCATCTTACAGATACTTTTTTCACAACAAGAATTCTTTTTTTAATTCCCTATTTCAGATATCGTATGCCCTCACGAGATGCCTAAGGTGCTGAATGGGAAAATGGTGGTTTTCAACTACGTGTACTTCAAAGTCGTCTGCAATCCTGGATTTAAGGTGCCCCGAGAAGTTCAATCCATCTTTCCTTGTGAACAGTTTTACGATCCTGACATGAAGCCACCTGTCTGCCAACGTGAGGAACTATCGTTTCATTCTTTTGGGGTTAACTTTAGCTTCCATTGAAACTAGATAGTTTCTAGCATATTCCATTGTGTCAAAATTTAGAACTATATTGTTCAAAGCAATTGTGAGAAAAAGATTTGTCAAATATTTAACAGTTTTACATACCTTTTCTGAAAAAGTCACAATTAGGGTGTTAATTCTCGATTCCATTAGATATGATCTTGGAAGTTTAATTTGGAAGTTCATTCTACACAGCGTTAGGTTGATAAATACCTTATTTGAGAATGGAAAGGTTAGGAAGGTTTGAGATATTATCATTAATGTCTTTTGTGTACTCTTGACGCTATTTTAATCGTGTTGGTAACGGGTAGAATGTTCTCACATTCTTTCTCTCTTTTGGCGATGTATCTTCAATAATCGTGGATAATTTCTTTGCCTGTCCGTTTTCGAGTAGGCAACTTACAGATTTTTGTACTTGTCCAGTGACAGATGAGCAGTTTTGCGACTTCGAAACGGACATGTGCAAATGGAATAACACCGTCCCGTATTTCTCGTGGATTCTGTACCAGAACGCTACTCCCAGCCACTCATTGCGTACAGGACCGGAAGGCGATCATACGTACGGTACAGGTAGGTGAACAGCCGAAATACCAAAAATTCCTTGACAACTGGGTATAATAATTACATTTGTTTCTCGGTGGAAAGAATAAAGAGAGGATATTCTAATAGTTCATGAATGAGTGTAAACATATCAAGAAAAGGCACTTACTTGTGAACTTACGAATTTTTATTAACTTCTAAATCAACTCTTGATTTTATTAGCCAAGTATATTATGAGCTAAACTGTTCATTTAGCGTTTATCATGAGAAAAACGCGAAAAACCATAGCAACCTGAAAAACGTGCTATAAACCAATGCTGTTATTTAAAAAAATACTTTTCTAAATTGTAATAAATATTTTTGGAAAAAAAGGTAAATTAGTTCAAAGTTTAAAATAATTTTGAACGAGATTTGAAATATCAGATTTATGAATATAATACTTTTTGAAACAAAACGTGGCGTATAGTACCTTTTGGAATCAAACGAATTGGATATTAGTAGTTAGTGGGTATTAGAACTTTCCTGAATCAAACGAAGTGGATAAAGTACTTTTTGAAACAAAACGGATAAGATACTGCCATTGTGCTAGATATAGTACCTTTTGAAATTAAACGGAATATTCACCCTCGTTTTTCAAGGGAATAGATTATCTTTTGCTCCAAAACGATCGCATTTTTGTGAAGAACTACCGCTCTAAAACCCAGGAAAAGTGTTAACTCAATTTCGATAAAAATGGTCTTTAGTACCTTTTGGAATCAAACTCCTCAATTGTTCTTTTGTAAAGAGATGGATAAATCAAATGGGGAAGGAATAAAAACGTCGTCGTACCGGTTTTATCTTGAATTAATTTAACACCTTTATTATTTATCGTTAACCTTTTGTTTGTAGTTCAAGTAGAAGCTACTAAATGCATGAGGAAAAATCTGTAGGTGCGACTTTTAGTAGGTATTAGCGGAAGGGGCACTTATATGCTTACTGCTTCCCATAAATGAGATAATGCATTATTTAACCTTTTCATTATTACGTATTTATAAATGAGTGTGCAGCTCCAGTCGCTTTTTTCAATTTGTTAGTTTACTTATAGCTTAACCAGTTCTCTCGGCATCCTAAGGACTAACTTACCCGAGTATAATCTACGGTTTTGTCGGGATGTTATGTACCGTGTTTATATAGATGAAAAACATTTTCGCATACCTACACGAAAATAGTAAAGACAAGAAGGATGTGTTTGGTGATTAGATTATTCCTAACAAAATAATGTAGTTTCATTGTTAATAATTCTTTCGGCTAAACTTTTCGTTTTTTTGTAAGACAATTAAAAAAAAAGTAATTAAAAAACAATTGTGTGACGAAATATTTATTTTCAACATTTTCTCCAGTTCTTAAACAAATTATAGATAAGTACATTAGAAGTGAAATGCTGTAAAACCCAGGTAAAAAGAAATAAGCATGAAAAAAGTGACAGAGCAGTAGGTTTTCTGTATCAATAGACCTGGCTAGTTCAGTGTCATTGGGATAGTTTCCAAACTTGCCACCACGCAGCATCTTGAATTACCACCATTTTGATTCCACATTTTTTTGTGAACTCGGATTATGATTGTCATACTACCCCTTTCTCTCCCACTTGCGGATTCCCCCCCATTGTATTATTATTGTTTCTAAAAATATATAACAATAATAATTTTCCAGTATTTAAATGACTCAAAAAAAAAAAAAAAAAAAATAGTTTCTAAACATTTCCAATGAAAATAAATTTAAGTTTTCCCCGAAAATGCTGTGTACTGAAAAAATCGATAATTGATTTACCATAGGGTCTGTTCGGAGAGACAGTCCGGAACCTGTTCGGAACCAAACCGGAACTGAAAAGGGGAGAGGATAGAGGCGAACGGACTCCTCCGGGCTCCTCCAAACCCCTCCGAACCCCTCTGAACCGTTCAGGACTGCCTCTCCGGACAGGGGGATAAATATACATCGAACCATAGAAGCTCCAAGATTCCAGAGAAAGAAAAAGCTTCTTAGCTTGTAGCTCGACAAAACTCGACGTAAACCAGTTCAACCCGATATTATATATTTTTGTCCTAATAATTTCCAGGACATTATCTTTACATTGAGGCGTCTGGCATACCAAGCAATGAGGAAAGGTTTGCTAAACTTGTTAGGCGGTTTTGGAAGGTCGATACGCCCGAAGTCTGCTTCGTCTTCTGGTACCACATGTACGGATTTAATATCGGTAAGTGTATGATACAATATACTCGCAGTTGAACTATTAATCCAAGGATGTTTTCTTTTTCGAACCATTGATAACTCGATGATATGAATTTGGAGCACAAAATGTCTATTGAAAGGGCCCAAAAATAAAAAATTACTATGTCAATTGATCGGGATTAGGGTCAACTGAAAACAACACCTTCTTCGCCGAGCTTTCGGTAAATAAAAACGCGCAAGGACTCCACCTAGGGAGACCTTGCGCGTTTTTGATTTTCCATTGTTCTATAATTTTAAAAAAGCCGGTGTTTTTAATTAATTTCTTCATTTACCGTAAATTTATCTTCTATAATTATGGTGGCGTCTCCACCTTCTCTTTATTTATGGGCTTTTGGTGGTGTCACTAATTAGACAACCTTCGAGCCCTGAAGAAGGTAATATATTTACCGAAAGCTCGGCGAAGAAGGTGTTGTTTTCAGTTGACCCTAATCCCGATCAATTGACATAGTACGTTTTGTTGGGTCGATCTACATAGTTGCTGTATAAAAAATTACAGTTAAAGTTTATTTTCTTAAATTTAGTGGGCATAATGTTTTACATTGCGGGTATTTAGGAGTCACTGGGAGGTGAGTTAACGGGGAAAAGTCATCCAGATACTCAGAGAAAGTTGAGGAAATGTATCCATGTTTGTTATCATGTGAAAAGGGTATTCAAACAAAGTAAGCTTCAACTCAGTCGATCTAACAATACGGAATCTTTGCGTGGGGTCTGCATATCCAACTCATTTTGAAAGAATTAACGTAGCTCAGAGAACTATCTTACAAATCATTTTGAAGATACCCCATTTGTATCCTAGCTCACATTCATGCGAAGATTTTCAGGTCTTTTCCCCAGGACAACTTTTTGAGAAATCCATCCTTCCCTTGGATCATAAAAACCCTAATATGATTACTACCAGAGGCCTCTATACATAATGTTCGTTTCGCAACGTTCAATCGAAATCGTTCAAAAAGTCTGAAACTATATTCGTGAGATTGATAATTCGCTGGTTGGTTGAACAAGGCAGAATGGAGTTAAAGAGTAGATTTTAAGTAAAAGAGGAAGGAACGAACTCTTAATGAAATTAGGTAATTACTATAGCTTGACGAAACACTTGCAAGATAGGGCATAATGCCTATTGCCTTCCAATTATATTTCTTAGTTAATTACATTTTGAATTTCTAATAATTTGTACTTTGTAATATAACTTTAAATGAATAAACAAATTTAGTAGTATTTTTACATTTTAGGTACTCTCGATGTGTACGTTGATTACGCCAAGGTGTTCACGAAAACTGGGAATCTTGGAGACAAATGGCGAAAAGGGATTGTGCAAAATTTGCCGTCGGATCGAGACTTTTATGTAAGTAAATCTCAGCGTAACTATTAATGAAACTTTAGAGTTTTTGACGTGACTTGAGTTACATCAATACATGAAGCTCTTAGTCATAAAGTCATAAGAAAATGCTGCAAATTATTAAACAAGGGTTTATTATTTTTCTATATAGATCACTCGTCTGCAAAGAACACAGCTTTGCCATCGACACTACCTACTAGCCGTAGATACTTCCTACCTTCCACATACCTACTTCACAATCAAGTTTATTTGGAAGAACGTTTCAACTAAGTTCGATGAAACAGGGATTATTAGGAATTATTATTAAACCCTAATTATCAGGAAATTCGATTATTGGTTGCTAGGGACGCAGAACTGAGTGCAACTCGAAGAAACGAAAAACGATCGTATTTTGGTCAACTAAAAATTGAACGGAGATTAGGCGTCTTTGCGATTCACGCCCGTGTTTCTGATTTATCGTAAGTCTCGATGGGAGCGAACGAGTTTTCCTACAGTGCTCCGGGTGGTCTCAAAAAATTCTAAAAATTCAATACTATTTAAAATTAGTGAAAAAACAATACCTTTATTTCGAGAGTTTTCGAGCTAGGGCACTATTGAAAATTTCAACTCTCAATTTTCACCCCTTAGAAGTGACTTACATCAACCAAAAGCTTCGGGGCATAACTAGACCCCAAATGGAGCCCATACCAAATTTCATCAAAATCGGTCCATTGTAACAAAGTGCCGCGTACGGCGGACGGACGGAATTTTTTTTTATTCGATTTTCGGATTCTACGTATATTGTGAAACGTAAACCAAAAAAATTTGAGTGGGGTTTAAACAATTGTTTTTCTTGGTCGATTCTAAAGGTTCATTATTGAAAATAATAAACTAAAACTGCCGCTTTAGCGGATTTTGGGCGTATATGAGGAGGTAAAGTTATTGATGGAGAGGTCCCAACCGAATCGACGTTGCTTTGCTCTTCTGATGTACCTAGCATGAATCTTGGTGATTCAACAATGAGGAAGTTCACTTGGGACCAAGTTTGCTTGAGAAACAACCTTCAAGGTGTACGTGTAAGATTTATTTATAATTTTATTGTGTATTTACAACTTGCAGATCTCCATGGTGGCTACAACAGGAAATGGATACGCTGGAGACATTGCTATCGACGATATAGGACTCGTGAACAGCACGGATTGCACCAAAATATTCCTTAGTGAGTATTATACAACAAATATTGCAAACGTAGTTAGTCAATGGAGCTCCGTACTAATTTTCTAATTTTCAAAAGCGTTTTCCTTCAGCATTTCTGCATTTTACTATATTTATTGGTTACGATTTTAATTATATATTCAGGAAGGTTTGAGTTAATATTCTTGTTCAGTTTGCAATCAATACCATCGAAAAATAATTTTATACCATCGAAATTTCAGTTGAAACATCCTGCAAAGATAGATGTTTTGAAGTGGAAACCAACTCTTCGCTGTGCAAGTGCAGCTCAGAGTGTCTGATTGAAGCGAACTGCTGCCCAGATTTTATGCAGACCTGCGGAGCTGGTAAGTGCGTTCAAACTAAAAAGAACGGGCCGCGAGTTCAAAGTTCAGTAGCATCAGAAGATATTTTCCCAGGTGCTGTAACTATAGATGTTTAGACGGGGTTTTTAGGTGGTTACTGATGCCTGATGAGCTGTAGGATTAACTTGCAACATTTGTATCATTATTGTGATTAGATTAAAAATTTGAACTGTACCATTAATGGGGGTGAAAGAGAGGCATCTAGCTCCACTCGAGTCCATTACGGAAAAGTTGCTCCCCAGAGGGCATCAAAGAGATGACTGTATTCTTGATCAACGATAATAACGAGGTATCTCAGTTTCATTATCATAGGACGACTTTTGTTTCTTCTCCTTGTCGTGGCTGTTCTGACTGAAGCCAGTTGTCTCATCTACACAAAGCTATTGGATATGTTTTTAATTTAAATTAATATACTTATAGGACATTTCCGGCTCCGTTTATCAAGAAACAATATTCGTTTGTAGCAATGTGGATTCTCTGTTTTTAGGATTTTCGTTGTACATAAATATTCAAACCGCCAAATGCGAGATAGTAATAATAATATCAAATCTTACGACTTCGGAAAGTTGGGACGTGAAATCTAACCTGGTTCTAGTGAAAGTTCTAACCTGGAATCCTAGGTTGGATATGAAGGTCCATTGTCGGTCGGATTGGCGTATGAATGAAAGAAGACACTCCATGGGTACAATCAATGTCAATCAATATAATCAATTCAATGTTGAACTCGCGGCCGTTCTGTGACTCCTACTTTGAGTATATGGCATCAGCAAGAATCCAAATTCCACTTCTGTTTTCCTCTATTTTAGACGGCCCAAAATCGACAACCTCTTCGGAAGTTTCAGAATCCACGTATGAAACTTCTCAGACAGTATCTCAAGAAGTAAACTACTCTGAGACGATTTCCAGCTATCAATCGAGCACAGATTTGAGCTCGGCATCGTATACGAATACTATTGATGAGGTTGGGTCTACTACATCTGATGAACAAAATCGAAGTTCTGGTACTTCAGATGGCGTTGAAGTATCGCCTCCTTTCGAAGGAACGGTTTATGATGTGTCACAGAAGACGACAGATGGAGTGATAAAAATTACTGAGTTTTCTTATCCAATTCGTAAACAAGCAAAGACGAAACGTTACGATCCAGTTACGGAGAGTACATTCCATCGTACAAAAGATTCCGAGTCTACTTTCACTCCAACGGTCATCCTTACTACGTTGCTGCCTGAACACCGAGTCACTGCGGTTTCCAAAAACAAAGATTCAACGTCAGAGGTAGACATGAGATCATCCGAAGTTAAATCATCTTACACCTCACCTCTGGCGCCTGTAGAGTCCGTTACGAGAAAGACAGCCTCTGGTATGTATGATTTCTCTAACCACCCCACGGAAAAATATACGTTTACAGTGACATCTTCGTCAAGAGTGATTCATCAGAAATCTGAGGTTCCGGCATCTTTCAGTACTCTGGCATCTCAAGTTCCAACAACATCGACGACAACATCCAAAACTCTAACGACTTCAAAAGTTCACAGATCTGAGATTCAAACAACTCTAAATCTTGCGACTTCTCAAGTTCATACAACGTCAAAGGTTCAAAAGTCTAAAGTTCCAATGACTTCAGAGGTTTATAGATCTGAGATTCAAACAACTGTAGAACGTGTGCCTCCTCGAAGTCCGACAACGTCAAAGGTTCCGACGTCCAAACTTCCATCAACGGTTCACACATTTGAGGTTCTGACAACTTCACAAGTCAAGAAATCTGAAGTTTCGACGGATTCAAAGTTTCACAGACACGAGGTTCCGACTCCAAAACATGTCACACCTGAAGTCTCAACAACTTCTACTTCCCCAACCACGTGGCTGCCGTCACAGCAAACGAAGTTGAAGAAGACAACTCAGCAACCTACAGAACCCACTTCTCACCCTCGAAAGCCTGAAGTGGATCAACCATCAATGGAAGTCACATTCAAAGTTCGACCATCTTCACAGGTTACCACTAATGCAGCACAAATCAGCAATGAAGACCCTAATATTCAAAGTACTATTGCTTGGAACGACGAAGATGAAGATGCCAACGAACCGACAGAACCAGCTGTTTTCACAGTGGAGATTGTGAAGAAATCCACGACTAAAACCATTGGCAACAATGCCACGAATTCACTCAAAGGGTCATATAAACGACAGAAGACTTACGTGCCCAAAGGTAAATCACATAAAATCAACGATCAGCCTTCAAAACTATAAACTTAGAATACTAATTTTAGAACCACCTCTACGGTAGGTCAGCACCTGAACGCGTATCTTTGACATGAAAGGCAATTTTCTTTGCTGAAGTCGACGTGTACCAACTTTAATTTATTCTGATTTTCAATTTCGCAGTCTATTGTTATAACCGGAAGCCCTGATTTAACTTGTTGATTGTTCTTCAATTTAGTGTGAAAAACGTTGAAATTGCTCGTTTCTTCAATGAAAATACCGGGGATTCAAAACAATCGGGGATTTCGCGAAAAACAACAGAAACACGATGTGACACTCGAGTCGAAATCTAGGTTGTTGGTTTTTAGATTGAATTGAATATTTGGCCTACTAATATCACTAACAAATATCATAAATCTATGAATTATTAGAGAGTGATCATACATGAAACACGCTAGAAAATGTGTTGTTTACTCACAAATTTGTGTGAGCCTGGAGGAGAGAGATATCGTGGTTATCATGGGACGAGACAAGGGTAAGGTTACTTACTATTGTAGATTATTTCTCTACATAATACCCCACTTGGACAGAATGGAAGATGACATATTATATCCCTTTTCAATCGGCTGTTGCTTGGAGATTAAAACAGCTAGAAACACCCTGTATTCTTATTGTTACTGTCTTTGGCCATTCAGGGAGATTCCACTCATCATGTCTTCAAGTAGAATGCACGTTATACTTGAGGTGTATCATTGGGAGAAAAAACCTAGGTTTTAGACTGTAGGTACTTGTAATTTTCGCCAGAAAGCTCCTCTTTCAACATCGAAATGTTGCATCAAGTTCAAGTAAATGCTTTGCGCTTATGAATTTGGTCGATTTCTAAAATTGATGACTCATTGTCATCATTCCTCATTTCCCGTGTGGTCAATATTAGTAATTTTTCAATTAAAACTGAAAGAGAGCTTTAATTGTTCGAAGATTTGACCTACTTCCATCAGTGAACATTAAAATGCGATTCAAGTCAATCTCATTAGGCAGCCAAGATCACTTCAAGGATCCATGCGCCATAAAAATCACGCTCATGTTTCCAATTTATTTCAACGCGCAAGTTTTTATAAAAACGAACAGGTCCAACACAGCTTTGAGTGTTCTTGTTTGATTCTAAAAATTGAATACCATTTTGAATTGATGGATAAAAAACAATACCCCCGTGTTGAGCTTGGGCGTTTTGAAAATATCAAAACTCAAGATGTTAATGGGGTCTCAGTCAGTGAATAAATAGTTTTTCCCACTTTTCTCTGGCAATTATTGGACGATTTTGATGATTGAAGCGGCAATATTTTAGTTTTTAAATTCCCTTGATTGATGCACTAATGAATTTCAAAAATCATTGAAAATTTCGAATTTAGGTATTTACTTTTGGAATTAAACAAGTGATTTTAAAAATAAGAAGAATGCCACAAGAAATATGAAAATGGGATGATGGTTTTCTGAGAATAATGGGAAAAAATGTTGATGAAAACTGGCCAACTATGATGATGGTGATGGGGGAGGCACTGGGTGGTGAGTGGGAATGTTGCTCCTTTACGCGAGGTGGCCCCCCCCCCCCACCTGGGGAACGCAGGTTCCTAAGAGATTAGACTACCCCGCAACGAGGATGGATGGGCGACCGACCTGATTGACAAAAATTGACCGGGAAAATGCGAAAAAACAAAAATTATACTCTTCGGTGCCCCTTAACCCTGAAATACTAACATGGATGCTACTCCACCAGTACTAACAATGCGACTCTGAGGCGTTCTTTTTCCAAAACCCCTTCATTAATTTTAGTTGACAACATATCAGTATCTGTTTTATTGACCTAGCGCATAGTATTGGAAAGAATTCATTTATGTATTTGAAAAGAATTTCTCTCAAAAGTCAATTCCACCATTGGTGATGCGTTCAAAAAGTCAAATTTATTCACATTTTTGTCCTCCAATATAATTTTTGCATCTAATACTAACAAGGAGCCTCTAGGGCGTACTGCTTCACTCGCCAATAGATGACATATCAAGAACAAGGCGCTACAAGAGAGTGCGAGCCTCTTTTCTAAAGAATACCTGCAGCATTCATAATGATGTGTACTCTTGCGAGGCGCCTTGTTAGTATAATATACTGATATTATCAGGGTTAAATCAGCTTTATATAACAAATTGTTGTTTCATTCCCAGGTCGTTACACGTTTTCCGCGGTGAAATCGGAATCGAAAACCACCACGTACGTGTCACTAGTCGTCGGGATTCTCATCTTCCTGTCGGCGGCCTTCTTCGCGGGCTACGTCTTCAGGCGACGGAGGTCTCACTTGTTCCGCGGCTCGACGGAAGAGTCTGACGTCTTGTACATGACGTCCGACGAAATCCTCGATTTTAACGTTGCGCGAAGACCTGCGACAACGGGAACGACGACTCCCAGCTCGTCGCAGCAGATGTTATGTCAAACTGAATACTGAATTTCCGGTTTTCAAACTTTAGAATGCCTGTCGTATCAACAAGGTAGACATTATGGACGTGACCATGAATAGCTGAGTCGACAGCTTGTAAATATTGTAAATACTTAAGTTATTGCGCGTTGTACTTATACATAGACATACGTATAGCTAGGATAGATACGAATAAATGTTTAGGTTTTACACCAATCAGAGATTTACTAAGTTCCTATCTATTTTTCCTATATTTCTTTATAAAAGGAATAAATGTGACGTCCCTACGTAGACGTAAAGAATTTTATTATAATAATGGAGAAAACATTGCAATGAGGCTAACTAGGCAGACAACTCCAGGTCAATGATGGCGGCCCGGTAGATTCGAAGCATATCGATAGTCTGTGTCGCACATCTCGATTTCATGATCTTGGATCACATTATAAGTGTATGTTGTAATATTCACCAGCATGCATCTATGAATCTGACAATTTCCCTTCACATTACTTCATCAGAGTATCGAAATTAGCATGGGGACTGTAGGGGGGGGGGGGTATTGACAAAATACACGATTTTTCATTATTTCGGATCCTATTAAGGCCTACTGATTTTATTTATTTATTTAACATTACGGGATTTTATTCGGGATTTTATTTTTTCATTACTGATGGAACCTAAGCATCGAAATTCATGAAACATAATCAATTTACCTCTGGATTTTTCATGAACTATTCTTTATGTTAACGCCTCAGTTCTGTTTTATCTTATTATTACCTATGTTTATTTTTAAGCCTGTGGATTATCTGACCAAGTTCAGAGCGATAAGGGCGACGCGTGCTCGAGTTGTGAAGTGCAAGTGGGGGCGCAGCGGATCGTCCTACGACTACCAACGACAAGTCGCATCAGTCTCATCTCAATCTCCAATAATTGGAGATATAATTATTATAGTGAGGTCCCAATATCCTCTGTTCAGGCGTTCGCCATATTTTTTCTTGCTGCCCTGCAACTATTGTGCCTGTGACGACGACGTTGGGTCTCAGCATCCCCCCTTGTCGACATCAGTATCCGTCGAGCTTTTTTTCTTGGGACCCATCGCGGCATCGCTTCTCTGACGCTTCTCCTCGAATGACGCTTTGCATTCGCTGAGGATTTCGGGTCAATCCAACCCCAAACTCACCGTCAGCAGCTCCTGGAGAATCCCATCAAAGGACTGGCGCGTAACTGGAGGTGATTGGGTTCGAGTCACCAAAAGTCAGACCATTTTAACCATTTATTGAATAGAAGCTCCAGAGGACTGCGAGGTCGGATGAAGAGTGGCGGATTCCTCCCGTCAAAACGTTAGAAAAATATGGAGTTTAGGAGTGGGAATGAGGAATTTCACCATGTCGGAATTTCCTATTTTTGACCCCAAAATCGGATTTAGCACCTCTAAAAACCTCCTAAGGCAAACTTTCAGCCCGAACTTCCTAATTTACTAATAAGCAAAACAGTGTAGAAAATACGAATGTTTAAAAAAACCGGGAAAATGACGTCATGCTGGAATAGTTCATTTATGGCCGCTTGAAGCGCTGAGATCGAGAAATCCTTAGTCCCCAGATGCAAAATTTCATGAAACAGTAAAGTTCGAAATCGAAAAACTGAAGAAAAAAAATTAGGTTTCTTCTGTTTTTGTTTGATAACTTTTCTCTTAGAAAACACGATTTCGTCGTCCCAATGGGCAACACTGGGAGGAGACGGCGATCCGAACAGCCCAATCAGCGAGCGTTCCCGCTGCACGTCTGTTTTCCCGGTTAGTTTTGAAATTAAAAATTTTGATTGTCTCCCAAAAATAACAGGAGACTTATTTTCCGAAATCACCCCGATTTTCATCTATCCCATACCATTAACTATTCAGGAAAAATGCAAACAGAAATCGGTGAAATTCCTCATTCGAAATGGGTTGACCTGTATACTGCCGTGCTGAGCCAGAAAGTCGGGAAAACGACCCAATAGGTTTCGTGTGAAATAGCTCTTTCACGGGATTATTTTTTCCTCCTTTCACCACAAGTAAAGGATTTTCTTAAAGGAAATTAGTAGCCGAATCGATTTCTGGAGTCAAAAATTAACATTTTTGTGTGTAAATTGTCAAAAAACGGTATAACATTTTCCATTCCTATCTTACTTACATTTAAGCAGATATACTAAGCCTTGAAGTCGTATCTCGATTTTGCTAGCACTAAAAGTCGTATCTATGATTGATACGAGTTTAAGCTCTCGTAAACCCGAAGTTACGACTATTTTGTTCTGAATACACGACCATGAGACTTTGGAATGCTAAGAACATTTTAATTCCTGAAACTTTAAAATTATCTTTAAATTAAAATATCATTTCACCTTATTAAGTCATCCTTCTTGGCTCAAAGCCAATCGTATTTCATGTCTGTGTTCAGAGCGTAAGAAAAAACAGAATAAAAGTTCATTCCAGTCCTCATTATACATCATTTTCATCTTTCCTTCTCGTAATTAACTGAAACATCGTTTCAAAGTTATTTAAAAACATAAGGCCGATTCTCGTATCAGTGTCAAGATACGAGTTTTCTTCTTCTGAATCGCTCTGATACGACTAGTTTCTTAGCAGAATCAAGTTAACATGCTTTTATGCGAAAATCGGGAGGCGTGTTTGAGGCATTTCTAGTAGAGATACGACTCTAAAACTCCGAAAATCGATAGAAATCGACCCCCGAAATCTACGGGTACCAATAACTCAGTTTGGTCAAATTTTCACGTTACGACTTTCTGACTTAGAACGGCAGTATATTTGTATGTAATATTGCTGGAAAAGGTAGAAGCTTAGATCTTACTGTTGGTTAACTTCAATATTCAACCGCATTCAAATGATTTGAGGCAATTTGTCAAGCGGATCAGGAGGGAGTGAGACGCTGAGCCTCACTTGCCAATATCACCAGCACCAAACGATGTTGATCTCATAAATTGCAAATCACAACAAATCAATCAACTGCCAATTTCAGAGGAAACCTCCCTTCAGCCCCCAAATCTTTTAATCCGGTACAAATGAGAATTCAGAGATCTGACTCTTCCGATGTTTGGCGGTGGCGGAGGTTGTGGAGGGGGATCAATTTGTTTTTCCCTTGGGAATATCGAAGGGATTTGTATGTTGGAGCTTTGGTAGGACCGTGAAAAAGAGTGGGGGGTTGTCAGCTGAGGTCATGGCAACCAGTCATGGCAATGTAACCGGCAGGGAGGGGATATAGTCTGGCCATATTATGGAAACAATATAGACTAATACAGGGTTTATGTGTCACTGGAGTTCATGGCAGTAATTGGTTGTGACGAGGGGATTGGTCATGGGAGAGAGAAGGGGGGGATTGACTTTTTTCCCTCTTCCTCTCGACGAGGTTTGGCCGGATATTGCTTTCGTTTGGAGCCGTCTAATAGAATTTACATCGGAGCCCCCCTCCCCTTATCTTCGGGTTCCGAAGATAGATAGAATAGAATAGATAGATAGAAAGCTGTAAACGTACAAATTCAAATTTTAATGCACATTGCACCCAGAAAAATATATTAAAGAACTAAAATTCATTGTTTCAGAGAAAAGTAGTGTGAAGCCGAATTTTATTGAAATCTGTGAACCAGCTTATTACTGAAGTCTTCTTCAATTTATTGACATATCAAAATACTCATTCGAATTCAAAATACTCAAAAACAAGGAGGTTTCTCAATTTGTTATGTCGACGAACAATGTTTTGCACCCAAATTTGAAATTTTTTCTGTTGCTCAAGGTAAATGTCGCCGCATGTGTTCCAGCTTTCGCAATGACAAAGTAAATCCGAGGGAGCACTAATACTGAACGAGCTTTGAATTCTAATCAAACTTTATACATTCTCAATGTGGAAGCCTTCTATTTGGACCCCCTCTTCTCACCACTTCCTCCTCAATCTTCTCTGCCAGCTTCATTTCACGTGACCTCGCCTCAAACCGTTTGTTATCTCTCCTCCCCTCCCTCTCCGCGTATCAGATTAAAGGTTAAACAACCCTGATCGGTATTTATCTCTTCTAATATCCTTCGGCTGAATTATATTCCGGCTCCCCTCATTTCACCTGGCGGTTCAATAACGTTCTACTCCGCTCGGCTCAACCCAAGATTTCCCATCATTTTAGCTTTATTAGCTTTATAAAGAAACGAGGATTATGCCACCTGCAAGATTGAGGATCACTTGTGACGACCGAAATTCGAGTATATTCAAGAACCTAGGACAGTCCTTTGGATGGGGAATAAAACGTTTACTTCCAACCAGTAAGTGAAGGAAAATGTGGCTAATTGTTGACCTACTTACAGCTTCCTTGAAAAGCTTCACACTATGTTTTCTATGTGCTAATTTCTTGGGGGCAATTCCGTAACATTTTGGCTTACTATTCTCAATAATGAGGGTGTGAAGTCGAGCAAGAAAAAAGTTCAATCCTCCCTCCATATTTGATGTTTTAAAGCATGTAGAATCCGAAAATTGGGTTGAAAAAATGTTGGCCACTTGAAGTATACCATATTAATGAAATTCTTATTTCAAATTGGGGTCTAGTTGTGGCTCGAAACTGTACTTTAGTTTACTCTTAGGTGTGAAAAATAGGGGTGGAAATTTGTAATGTGCGTTAGTTTGAAAACTTTCGATTGAAATGGAATAGTACCTATTCGACTTGGGTTGATTATTTTCGATAAAGAAATTTTGGAATCGAGCAGGAAACAATTTTTGAACCCCCATAAAAAGCAAAGTTTTACGTTTCAAGGTGCGTAGAATCCAAAAATCGAACAAAAAATGTTCCGCCCTAGCTCATAAAATGTTTATATGAAGGTATTGTTTTTTTACCAATTTAAAATAGAAATGAATTTTGAGAGTCGAATGAGGCCACTCAGAGCTCTGTAGAACTTACAGTTTACTCTCTACGAGGACTTACGGGATATGACGAATGATAAGGCAGAAACACGAGTGTGAATCGCTATGGAATGTTCACTGATCGAATTAGGCCATATCTTTGTTCAAATTTCAGCTAATCGAATGCGATCTCTATTCATTTTTCCCAAAACGTCTCATGCCACTCAGCCGTGCTTTATTAGCAACCAAAAGCCAAATTAAATTTCATTTTGAAGGCATTGGGCCTTTATTTATTATGAGAACATCCCTGTCTTTCAATTGAAGAACGCTTTTGTGGAAGCTGAGAAAACCTAAACAAACTTGACGACAGCGCCATCTCTTGTCTGAGAATCACTCTTGAGTGTCTTCTCCTGTAGACCCCTTTAGAATATGTTTTACTAGGAATAAATATAACGACTGAATTGACCTATGGAAAAGCCTTGTTCTTTGTATATGGGTGGTGAATACAGAAAATTCTGCCAAGTGGGTGTGGCACATAGCTTTCTCGTATCCATAGCCCGATTGTACAGGGGACCATCTGCCATCTACACCATCTATTAAAACATGCTTTATTAATATTTGAATTTATTTAATATTACATGCAAATGACCTTGTCACTCCGGACCGTCTACCCCATCTATTGTGTAGGGGCCATACCCGATTTTCATAGGGGACCATCTATATGTCAATCCACGCAATCCCTGAGAATTTCGTCGAAATCGGGTGATGAATGTAGAAGTTATAGTTGTGGCAAGGATTTCACGTTTGCTCATGCGCAGCGGCTACTATCAGTCCGGGGGTGATGATTTTCATAGGGGACTATCTGCACGCCAACTCAAATCCCTGAAAATGTCTTCGGAATCGGGTGAGAAATGTAGAAGTTATGGCTGTGGCAAGGATTTCATGACAGACACACAGTCATACACGGAACCAAAATTGACGTTCAGGAAGGTCTGAAACATAAAACGCGAGTGGAAATTTTGATTTTGAAGAATTTTTTTTTTCAACCTTGAAAAGTGAAAACAAAGCTTCCGCTACCTTGGTTGACTTGGAAGCAATAAGAAACCGTATTATGATAATTTGCTGCGTTTCTACTTTCATAGTGGAAGGTAGGGTGTATTATTGTCATGGTGATGACTACTCATAGGGAAAGAACGATCAAGGAAAAGAGGAGGCCGAAAACCGGGATAGTTTTCCCCTCGGGGGTCGAAGTCCCTTCATAACGAGGTTAGCGCTGCCGAGCAATGAGCCGGAGAGATGAACCCCCATCGGCCCTCCCGAACGGCCCCATTACCGCCCCGCGCCCCTGCCCCACCCACCACGGCGGCAACTCCTCGGAGAACGGCGTCAGGTGGCGTCCACTCACCGCACCCCAGTGAGCACTACAGTTGTACTGCTATGCCCATTATTCCTAACCCCTGTTCTCGAATGGGGGGACCCGAGCATGAGAGATCGGTTATTGGCGATGGGACAGTCCCAATTGAACGAGAGGTTCTCAACTGACCCTTTCTCTGACCCTTCATTAGGGGTTCTATTCAAATATTTAAGGGGTTCTCGGTCACTTTTCCCACCTTGAAAGACCACCGCTGACCACTGGGGAATCCCTCCTATCACTTCCCATCGCACGACAAATTTACTGCCATCGATTTTTGAATAGTTAACTATTGAACCTGTTCTAATCAAGATCGTTTATTATTTAAAAAAAGAGGGTAAGGCAAATAGCTTCCTCGTATGCAAGACTCGATAAATTGTACAAATGATCTGATGCATACTGAAACAAAACTGCAATTTCCTCTACCTTCCAAATTTGACGAAATGTATAAGGGATATCCAGATTTCCAACCACACAATCCCTGGAAATCCCATAAAAAATGGAATCTGAAGGGATTATTTCCACGTTAGCACAAATGCGGAAGCTACCATTGAACTGATCGCTATGCATTTCAAAGGGCCCCATCTCCATCCTCTAACCATACAGTCTCTTAGAGTTTCATCGAACTTGGAAACTGTAAAAGTTATGGTTAATACAAGAATTTCACGTTTACAGAAGGTGCTATCTATCCGGGGGCGATGAAATTCGCAGGGGACCGTCTACAATCCCTGTAAATTTCATCAACATCGGATTGTAACTTCATATAATCTGGTCTCTCACTTGCGTCTGGTCTCTCACCAGACCAAAATTGTTTAGAAAGGTCCAAAAAGAGAACGTTGCGAGAAAGTTTGATATTGGAAAAAAAAGAATTTTGATTTTGAATTTGTTTGCGGCACTCACCATAGTTCTCAAGGATCGATTCCAAGGATACAGGTTCCATTTGGAGTCTAGTTGTGCTCCCAAGCGTTTGTCGAAGACTTCTAAGAGATAAAAATACTGCAATTGTTAAAACGCCCTTGTTACTCTTGATCTAAAAATTTATTTGTATCCAGTAATGATGTGGATTAGATACCTGATTCTCAAAAAAAAAGTTCAAATTTGGACAAAAATATGAACACTATAGATGACGATTTAAAAACAACATCGAATGTTCTAACAAAACTTTGATTGTGCCATATATGAAAAGGATTACTGAGGCCATTCCAGAAAAACACTGGAATCAATATTGTTAATTTTGAAGTGCTGAGAGGTGACGACTTTCAAAATTAAACTCTTTACATTTCGTCTCGAGTACAGAAATACCAGAATAATGAGATCGAAACCATTCCTGACATCCTCAGAATTCTCAGAATGGTGGTTTCACAGGAATGGATAATCTTGAATCCGAACTGATATTTACATAGGAGACTTCTTGCCTAAAATACTTAATAAATTACATCGAGTGAACAGTTTTTTCGCTTACCTACTGGTTTAAATTGACCTAATGCTTATCCAATGGGACGTCCCCTGGAATGCATGCATTACTAAACAATATGTTTTCTACCTCACATCCAACTACCCGTAGTCGTAATTCACCCCCCATTTGGTTAGTCTTAACCAAACATATCTACTTTCAAAAGGAAGTGGAAAGTTCGCCATTGCAGACGTCAGATGGATACACAACTGGTACCTAAGAGTGATGGGATGTTGTGTTCAGAAAGGCTGGGAAATTGCGGTTAAATAACTGCCGACACCAGTGCCGCAGGACGTACAACACTCGCGATCCATTGGGGCATTAAGAGGCAGAAGGCAAAGTTCCGCCTGATGTACAAGTGATATGTAAACTGGAGCGCATTTAGGCCGCTCGGTTGATTACCATACAAGCCCCTATTTCACCTGTTATCGTCGACTGTTGGTTTACAAGCACGCCATCCGCACCGCCACAGCTAGTACGAGCAACCCCTACTGCTACAGCAGTAACAGAAAACCCGGTTTTCGGCCTCATAATCAATCTACCGCTAGGCAAGTTTCAAACCACAAGCTTCGTTTACACGTTACGGTTTTACGGCTTATATGGACGGACAGGTTAGGTTGGTATCTCCTCATTTCGGACTGGTTTGTCCGGAATTCCCCGCTATATGCTAAAACGATCCGATCCGACTGGTGGGGGTGATGAACGCCTATTGTAACATTCATGTTCGGGTGTCCACATGAGCAAAAAAAAAAAGAAGTGAAGGTGCTCTACAGAAATGGTAAAAGAGAGCTCAAATCCCAAGAAAGTGGCATTCCCAATCAAATGGTTGTTTGTAACAGTGAAAGGATCACTTTAAACCCCATTACCCGAAAGAAGTGAGAGGCTGGGAGGATCATCTAATGCCAATCAAGGTAGATATAGTGAAAAGTGAATCTAAACACCGTTAGCTCAGAGAAGTGAAAGGAGCTGGGAGGATGAACTAATGGCACTTTGAATCAAAATGGGGTATACCGGGTGTAACACTATAAGAACGTCGACCCGAAAAATTTCGATTCTATAGGTAACTAACTTCCGATCAAAAATGCTTCAAAGCAATTTTCATCTATCTCCTTGTTTTTCCAAGTTTTTAGAATTTTAAGATTTTTTATTTGACCTTATGTCACTAAAACGCCCGTAACTCCCTTTGGAACAAGAAAAAAATGAAAACTAATTATACCGTTGGAAAGAACGTTAAATTACCCATCTTTCTGTTACAGAATTAAGAAATTTCAAGTACATAATAAGAGGGAAAAATTGCCCTAAAGTAAATTTGTCAAATCTTCTAAATTTGAGGTTTTTTCAATCGTTTGAATGAACTAGTAATCATACTCGATTGTTTCCCACTGAAACCCCAAAAGTTGACTGAAAAGCTCAGCTTTCTAACGGTATGGTCAGAATCGTTTTCAATATTTTTATTAGTGGAGAAAACCGCGCTTCAATACGAAAAAAACGTGATTTTTTTTCAACAAAATCGACGGTTCGAAGGGAGGATTCGGGGGTCTCCTCCCCCTCTCCATCCAACCCCAAATCCTCCCGTCAAACCGTCGATTTCGTTGAAAAAAAATTACGTTTTTTCGCTGTCAAGCGCGGTTTTCCCCACTAATAAAAATATTGGTAATGATTGTGACCATACCGTTAGAAAGCTGAATTTTGGTCAACTTTTGGGGTTAAACGAAAACAAAAAAACGGCTATAACTCCCCGAATTTTCATGAAAATGTAAATCTGACTACACCGTTGGAAAGAACTTAAATTTTCTACCTTCTTCATGGAAAAAAATCTTTTTTAAATTCGGAAAAACGGGTGAAAATTGGACCTGAAACGAAAAAAAGGCTAAATCTTGGAAATCTCAAGTTTTTTCAAACGCTCATAGGTTCTGTAATCCGGCACGTGAATTTTTACCTGTAGGCTTAAAACACGCGCAAAAATCTCAGCTATCCAACGGTTTAGTCATTTTCATTTTTAAAGCGGGATTTATCACAGAAATTTGTATTTGAACGCGGAAAAATTTTTTCAACGTAATCAACGCTCCGGATAAGACTATCTGAGGGATTGGACGTTGGGAGGAGGTGGCAGAGTTAGTTAAAATCTTACTCATGAATATGATTAAGATTTTTAATGACAAGAATATGTTTCTATGATTAAAAATAAGAATAAATTTTTATTCACACATACGAGTATGATCAAAGTCATAATCAATGTCTGAATAAGAATAAATTCTTGATCACAGGAAATGTGTGAAATACCCGGAGCGCTGATTCCGTTGAAAAAATTCACGATTTTCCGCGTTCAAACACTAATTTCTGTAATCAGCCCCCCTTTCAAAATAGAAATAAGTAGGCCGTAGGAAAGCTGAAATTTTGGCGCATCTTCAGGTAAAAGTTTACGGGTCAGATAACAGAACCTATGAGCGTTTGAAAAAACTTGAGATTTCCAAGATTTGACCTTTTTCTTGTTTCAGGTCCAATTTTCACCCGTTTTTTCGAATAAAAAAATTTTTTTTCATCAACGAGATGAGAAATTTTACGTTTTTTATAACTGTGTAGTCAAATTCACATTTTCATGAAAATTCGGGGAGTTATAGCTGTTTTACTGAGATAAGGTCGAAAACACGAAAAAAGAAGGAAGTGAAATCACTCGAAAACGAAGCATTTACAAAAAACGCTGCAAATTATTACACAATGGTTTATTATTTTTTATTTTTCTATATAGATCACTCGTCTGCTAAGCCACCAACCATCCAACATGAAGAAAAACATCGATCGCATTTCGGTCAGAACGGAGATTAGGCCTCTTTGCGATTCACACTCGTGTTTCTGATTTAGCGTACGTCCAAACTTTAAATTCTCGTAGTGAGCGAACGGTTTGTCCTATAGAGCTCCGGGTGGTCTCAAAAAATTTTAAAAATTCTATAGAATCTTAAATTGAAGGAAAAACAATACCTTTATATCAAAATTTTTTGAGTTAGGGCGTTTTCAAAATTTCAAAATTGATTTTGGAACCCTTAGAAGTGACCTACCTCAACCAAAATCTTCGGGGCACAACTAGACCCCAAATGGAGCCTACATACCAAATTTCATCAAAATCGGTCAATGCTAAGTGGCAAAAGTGCCGCGTACGGCGGACGGACGGCCAAATTTTTATTCGATTTTTGGATTCTACGTACCTTGAAACGTGAACCATCAAATTTTGAGGGGGTGTTAAAAATTTTTTTCTTGGTCGATTTCAAAGGTTCGTTATTGAAAATAATAAACCAAAATGACCGTAAAATCAGATGACTCCTATGAATGTACACATTCATTTCATACACTATGAAAAACTGCGTTCCCATCCAACATCTACTGAGCAATAATCTGAATCATGAAACTATTTTTGCTTCTTTGCTATTGAAGATGAAGAAACTTAGTAGTCGTAAATCAAATCAGAAAAATGATTGATTTCAATAATGAACCTTTGGAATCGACCAAGAAAAAAAAATTTTAACACCCCCTCAAAATTTGATGGTTTACGTTTCAAGGTACGTAGAATCCAAAAATCGAATAAAAATTTCACTCCTAAGGGTTCCAAAATCAATTTTGAAATTTTGAAAACGCCCTAACTCAAAAAATTTTGATATAAAGGTATTGTTTTTCCTTCAATTTAAGATTCTATAGAATTTTTAGAATTTTTTGAGACCACGCGGAGCTCTGTAGGACAAACCGTTCGCTCACTACGAAAATTTAAGTGTTTATATTGAAATATATATATATATAAATCAAAACACGAGTGTGAATCGCAAAAGAGGCCTAATCTCCGTTCAAATTAGAGCAGACCGAAATGCAATCGATGGTTGGTGATGTTGATTTTTTTTTGGTTTATTATTTTCAATAATAAGCCTTTGGAATCGAGCAAGAAAAAAAAAATTTTAACCCCCCCTCAAAATTTGATGTTTTACGTTTCAAGGTACGTAGAATACGAAAATCGAATAAAAAAACGCTGCAAATCATTGCTCAAAGGTTTATTATTTTATGTATAGATCATCCTTCTGTATAGATCACTGGTTCTCCATCAATAGCACCTACCACCATCTGTATTCTCCCTTGACCTTCCCTCTCAAATTTCAGCTCCTGCGTTCAATAGGATTGAAAATGGCTTCGGAGCTCACTCAGCTGATCAGTGATGTGAGGAGTGAAGAAGATCTCCTCGAATGCTAGAGACGCCTGGAAGAGCACTTCCATTCAATAGGATTGAAAATGGCTTTCGAGCTCACTCAGCTGATCAGTGATCTGATCAGTGAGCAATGATTTGCAGCGTTTTTTACCTACAAACATTGTTTTACCTACCAATTTTTTTTACCTACCAACTATTGGTAGGTACTACCTACCACACTATAATGGCTTCACACCTTCACAATCAAGTTTATTAGAAAGAACTAAACGCTTCACACTCGATTCGAAAAATAGAAAGCTTGATATGGAAATTTGATTACTGGTTACGCAGAAGGCAAAACTGAATACAACTCGAAAAAATGAACAGCGATCGCATTTTAGTCAGATAAAATTTGAACGGCGATTAGACCTCTTTTGCGATTCACACTCATGATTCTGTTTTATCGAAGGAAAACCTTCAAATACTCGTAGGGACCGAACGGTTTGTCCTACAGAGCTCCGGGTGGTCTCAAAAATTTTTAAAAATTCTGTACTATTTAAAATTGGTGAAAAAACGATACCTTTATTTCGAGAGTTTTCGAGCTAGGGCACTCTTGAAAATTTCAACCCTTAATTTTCACCCCTTAGAAGTGACCTACATCAACCAAAAGCTTCGCGGCACAACTAGACCCCAAATGGAGCCCATATACCAAATTTGAACCAAATCGGTCCAGTGTTGCTAAGAAAAGTGCCGCGTACGGCGGACGGCGGACGGCGTACGGCGGACGGCGTACGGCGTACGGCGGACGGACGGAAATTTTTTTATTCGATTTTCGGATTCTACGTACCTTGAAACGTAAAACATAAAATTTTGAGGGGGGGTTAAAATTTTTTTTTTCTTGCTCGATTCCAAAGGCTTATTATTGAAAATAATAAACCAAAAATTTCAACGGAGATTAGACCTCTTTTGCGATTCACACTCATGATTCTGTTTTATCGAAGGAAAACCTTCAAGTACTCGTAGGGACCGAACGGTTTGCCCTACAAAGCTCCGGGTGGTCTCAAAAATTTTTAAAAATTCAGTACTATTTAAAATTAGTGAAAAAACGATACCTTTATTTCGAGAGTTTTCGAGCTAGGGCACTCTTGAAAATTTCAACCCTTAATTTCCACCCCTTAGAAGTGACCTACATCAACCAAAAGCTTCGCGGCACAACTAGACCCCAAATGGAGCCCATATACCAAATTTCATCGAAATCGGTCCATGGTAACTAAGAAAAGTGCCGCGTACGGCGTACGGCGTACGGCGTACGGCGGACGGACGGAAATTTTTTTATTCGATTTTCGTATTCTACGTACCTTGAAACGTAAAACATCAAATTTTGAGGGGGGGTTAAAATTTTTTTTTTCTTGCTCGATTCCAAAGGCTTATTTTTGAGGATTCAAATTAACTGTTAGGTAGTTTTGTTGTGTTGATCATCATAATGACGCCCACGTTTTTGTTATGTCATGTGATGGATTGTTTCAGTCAGTGTTCTTTGTAAAATTCTCGATCACCGAAATTAAGTACGAAACTTATTATTGTAAAAACACTCTTCGTTAATACATTTTCTCATAATACATTCCTGGTGCCTGTTTTATTATTGCAAGTGGTCACGGGCCCAGAATAACGAAGAAAATAAAAACCAGGGAGGAAGGAGAAAATGGCAAGTAAAGTAGAAGAGGTAAAGGTCGAGAAGTTAAAAGACGAGAAAGGGTGGAGCCAGTGGAAGTTTCAAGTAATAATAATTTTGAAATCACTAAAACAGTATAAGTTCGTTACTGGAGAAAATAAAAAGCCCGAGAGGAACATAGTCCAAGGAGCTGGGGATGCAAACGCCGATGCGCCTGATATGGCATATGAAAAAGCATTGGAGGACTGGGAAACGGAAGACTTTAAGGTGCAACGTCTGATCATAACTACGGTTGACGAAAAAGTATTAGTTCACCTGATGACATGTAACACTTCACACGAGATGTGGGAGAAACTTCAATCCATCTTTGAGCAGAAGTCAGAGCAGTCTCTTCATTTAGTGCAGGCAAAGTTTTTCCAGTACCAGAAGGATCCTTGCGACACTATTTCAGAACATATATCCAAGGTAGAGAAAATTGCGCAACGATTACAAGCACTTGGTGAACCAGTGTCAGAAAACATAGTCATGACCAAGATACTCCTCACGCTACCTTCAAGCTACAACCATTTCTTCAGTGCATGGGAGTCCACACCCTCAGAGCATAGAAGTTTGAAGATTTTGACGGCAAGACTGTTGACTGAGGAGGGAAGGTTGAAGACGCAAGATGGAAGATTGGATACAGAAAACGTTGCACTGATGGCCAAGAAACATTGGAACAAGAAGTCACAACAATTAGGACCACAGAAGAAAGCTGAAACAGACGAAAAAGAAGACCCAAAAGTATGCTTTTATTGTAAGAAACCTGGACACTTCAAGGAAGACTGTTACCATTTGAAACGAAAGCAGCAGCAACATACTAGTAAACAAGGGCAGGTATTAGTAAGTCTCTTAAGCAATATGAATTTAGAAAGCGAAAAGGACGAGAATTGGTATTTGGACTCAGGGGCCAGTCATCACATGACATTCAAGAAGGATTGGCTAGTAAATTACGTACCATTTTTAGATACCGTATACATTGTTGTTGGAAATGGTCAGAAAATACCAGCTTTGGGTAAGGGGGACGTAAAAATTCTCGCTCTAGGACGAGGATGGAATGAACATAGTTTAGGATCTGTTTTCTATGTTCCAGATATTAACAAGAACTTATTTTCGACAAATTCGTCTAGAGGTCTCACAGTTGTCCTGACAGATCATTCATGTGAAGTAATGAAAAATAATGAGTTAATAGCGATTGGGTACAAAAATATGAATATGATAGAAATGCAGTTTAAAGTGATAGAACGTGAAAGTGATAGAAAACCAAAGGCGTATTCTCTGCAGCTATGGCATGAGAGATTTGCGCATCAGAACTTGAAACATGTATCAAATTTGCTCAAGGAAAATCAAATTGCAGTAAGAAACAAGGAAAATTTTACTTGTGAAGGATGCATAATGGGTAAACATCATAGAGAATCTTTTCCAGATAGTCTTAGTAAAACAAATCGAGTTGGTCAGCTAATCCACTGTGATTTATGCGGTCCAATGGAAAATACGTCGATTGGTGGATCCAGATATTTCCTTCTTCTGAAAGATGATTATAGTCACTATCGTGTGGTATATTTTGTAGCTCAGAAGACCGAAGTTCCTAAGAAGATTGAACATTTCTTGACGAGATTTAGGACTCAATTCGATCGGAAAGTGGACACTATCAGAACTGATAACGGTTTGGAGTTCGTCAACAAAGAAGTAAGAGATTTATTTGAGAAATTTGGAATAAGACATCAAAGAACTGTTAGATACACTCCACAACAGAATGGGAAGGCAGAACGTGAAATGAGGACAATAAACGATTTGGCAAGATCTTTATTGTATACCAGAAAAATGGATTTAAGGCTTTGGGCTGAAGCAGTAAACTATTCTGTGTATACTCTCAATAGGACAGGAAAGAGTGAAGTGGAAGGTAAAACACCATTTGAGCTATGGCGGGGAAAAAAAAGCTTGTGTTTCACATTTTAGAGTTTTTGGAACTGAAGCTTATATGCATATACCTAAACAGTTGAGGAAAAAATGGGATGCAAAAAGTGAAAAGGGAATTTTTGTTGGATACTGTGAAAACGTGAAAGGGTACAGAATTTGGTTCAGAAAAAGAAATAAACTAGAAATAAGTAGAGACGTGATATTTCTAGAAGAGTTGAGAAAATCCGAAAGTGAGTTCGAAAACCTGCAAGAATCCCGTGAGTTGGTAGCAGTGCCGATTCAGCCAACTCAGGAAGAAAATGAAGGACGGAAACAAATGACGGATGACCTAGAAGAGTCTAGGGAAGATCAAGAACATCAAGATGAAGTACATGAACAAAATCTGGACCAAGAGGAGCGACAAGTGGACAGGTACAATTTACGAGATAGGCATAATATAAATCCACCTGTCAGATATCCTAGCTTGATGGTTTCGCAGCAAATAAGCACAGTAGAACTGACGAATTACGCACAAACAATCATTTGTGAGGAAGCAGAGTACTGGAATCAAGCGATTCACACACCAGGAAAGAAGATGGTCAGAGAGAGTAAACCTGCAGTGGGAGTAGCAAACCGAGAAGCAATTGGAAGCCAAATGCATTTGAGCGTTGCGACAAGACCTGGGAAAAAACCTCAAGATCACCACTGTCATGGCACCATGAAGCAAGGAACGTTTGAACAGATTGAAGACATTTTCACTAAGCCGATGTCAAAACAGAAATTTGTAAAATTTCGTCAAAAGAAAGTTTGGAGTTGCCTGCATGGATGTTTCCAACGACACTTGAGGAAGTTGGAGTTAATTTGAAGTGGGAGTTTTGAGGATTCAAATTAACTGTTAGGTAGTTTTGTTGTGTTGATCATCATAATGACGCCCACGTTTTTGTTATGTCATGTGATGGATTGTTTCAGTCAGTGTTCTTTGTAAAATTCTCGATCACCGAAATTAAGTACGAAACTTATTATTGTAAAAACACTCTTCGTTAATACATTTTCTCATAATACATTCCTGGTGCCTGTTTCATTATTGCAAGTCTTATTATTGAAAATAATAAACCAAAATTTCCGTCCGTCCGCCGTACGCCGTACGCGGCACTTTTCTTAGTTACCATGGACCGATTTCGATGAAATTTGGTATATGGGCTCCATTTGGGGTCTAGTTGTGCGCCGAAGCTTTTGGTTGATGTAGGTCACTTCTAAGGGGTGAAAATTAAGGGTTGAAATTTTCAAGAGTGCCCTAGCTCGAAAACTCTCGAAATAAAGGTATCGTTTTTTCACTAATTTTAAATAGTACTGAATTTTTAAAAATTTTTGAGACCACCCGGAGCTCTGTAGGGCAAACCGTTCGGTCCCTACGAGTACTTGAAGCTTTTCCTTCGATAAAACAGAATCATGAGTGTGAATCGCAAAAGAGGTCTAATCTCCGTTGAAATTTTTTCTGATTAAAATGCGATCGCTGTTCATTTCTTCGATTTGTATACAGTTTTGCCTTCTGCGTAACCAACCAGTAATCAAATTTCCATAATCAAAAGTCAATGGAGAATACTGAAGGCGCCTGAGTGGTCACTGATCAGCTGAGTGAGCTCCAAGGCCATTTCCTCTCCTGTTCAACGCAGGAACCTGAAATTTGAGAGGGCGGGTCAATTGAGAATGCTGAAGGAGCCTGAGTGGTCACTGATCAGCTGAGTGAGCTCCAAGGCCATTTCCTCTCCTGTTGAACGCAGGAACCTGAAATTTGAGAGGGCGGGTCAATTGAGAATGCTGAAGGCGCCTGAGTGGTCACTGATCAGCTGAGTTAGCTCCAAGGCCATTTCCTCTCCTGTTGAACGCAGGAACCTGAAATTTGAGAGGGCGGGTCAATGGAGAATGCTGAAGGCGCATGAGTGGTCACTGATCAGCTGAGTGAGCTCCAAGGCCATTTTCTCTCCTGTTGAACGCAGGAAGCTGAAATTTTAGAGGGCGGGTCAATGGAGAATGCTGGAGGTGCCTGAGTGGTCACTGATCAGCTGAGTGAGCTCCAAGGCCATTTCCTCTCCTGTTGAACGCAGGAACCTGAAATTTGAGAGGCAGGGTCAAAGGAGAATGCTGAAGGCACCTGAGTGGTCACTGATCAGCTGAGTGAGCTCCAAGGCCATTTTATCTCCTGTTGAACGCAGGAAGCTGAAATTTTAGAGGGAAGGTCAAGGGAGAAGGTGGTGGTAGGTGCTATTGATGGAGAACCAGTGATCTATACAGAAGGGTGATCTATACAGAAAATAATAAACCTTTGAGCAATGATTTGCAGCGTTTTTTGATTTTTTTTTATTTTTTTTTTTAATTTTTTTTTTCTTTTTCTTTTCATATTGGATGGTTGGTGATTTTGTAGACGAGTGATCTATATAGAAAATAATAAACCATTGTGTAATAATTTGCAGCGTTTTCCATCCGGTTCCGGCCTAATTTACTTATTATTACACCTAATTACTTTACATTTACCTAATTATTACACAATGGTTTATTATTTTTCTATATAGATCACTCGTCTATAAAATCACCAACCATCCAATATGAAGAAAAAAAGAAAAAAAATTAATTAAAAAAAATCGAGAAAAAAATTTTAAAAAACTCGGCGCTTTGCGCCTCAAATCAAAATCAAAATCACCAACCATTGATCGAATTTTGGTCAGCTCTAATTTGAACGGAGATTAGGCCTCTTTTGCGATTCACACTCGTGTTTTGATTTATATATATATATATATTTCAATATAAACCCTTAAATTTTCGTAGGGAGCGAACGGTTTGTCCTACAGAGCTCCGCGTGGTCTCAAAAAATTCTAAAAATTCTATAGAATCTTAAATTGAAGGAAAAACAATACCTTTATATCGAAATTTTTTGAGTTAGGGCGTTTTCAAAATTTCAAAATTGATTTTGGAACCCTTAGAAGTGACCTACATCAACCAAAAGCTTCGGGGCACAACTAGACCCCAAATGGAGCCTACGTACCAAATTTCATCAAAATCGGTCAATGCTAAGTGGCAAAAGTGCCGCGTACGGCGTACGGCGGACGGCGGACGGACGGCCAAATTTTTATTCGATTTTTGGATTCTACGTACCTTGAAACGTAAACCATCAAATTTTGGGGTGGTGTTAAAAATTTTTTTTTCTTGGTCGATTCCAAAGGTTCATTATTGAAAATAATAAACCAAAATTACTATGAGAATTTTTTTGTAGGAAATGAGCTGTAGAACTGATTCCCGGCATGTGGCCGTTTTAAAATGTAACACCCTGCATAGCGTCCTATGGCTTGTGCATCCAAAAACGCTGATGTTTGGCCAACATAGCACCGAAGGCGTTTAGAAGAAATTGGTTCAGATGTCTAATTGTGTCAATATATTTCCCTCATCAATTAATAATTGGTTTTGGTATACTAATGGTAAGTTGAGCGAAGGACTGGTAACTGACATTCGTCATCAAGTTCAAAAACTTCATTCCCCGGAGAATACAGCCTAAAACGGTTGAAAAGACGAAAGTTACGCTAATGAGCTCCACTAACCGTTTCCTCGAGGTGTCTACGAAACACGTACAGGCTCCGGAAAATGGCGAAGAGACGGTTGTCAGGACGGCGGCTTCAACTCCCAGGAAATATGCAAACCTCATTAATGGGGTACGAAAGTGGTAAAGGTAGGAAACCCAGCGGTTTAAGAGAGAAGGATGCGAAAGGGAGCGGGGGTAACGAAAAGCGCGTCAAGGGAGGCAGAAGTATCTTAGTATGCGGGCTGAAGGGCTTAATAAGACTTAATCAGGTTTGCCAGCTGTTAGTTGGTGGGTTTTGATATTCAACGCACGGCGTCTCGGTTTCTCTTTCCCTTTGATAACATAACCAAACAGTCTTGCCACCAGGAGCTTCTCCTTGAAGGGTTTTTGAGCCTGATAACCCGCTCAGAGACAACTTAGTTGCACCCCTCTCTATCTACAGTCTCCCTTCCTCAGTCTCTACTCCTTCTTGCCCGTCTTTCTATACGTTCTGAGGACGTCCCACGGCAGGACTACTTAGACGTTCTTATACAATTGATCTGCTGTGGAGTTGACTTTGATCTGCTGTGTTGTTAACCTCCTACAAATCCGTTTCTGATATTCTGAATCGAAATCCGCAAAATGTGTTGGTACTTTGCCCAGACCTGATTTTCCAACCAATTGGAGGGGTTCTTATTTTGTACATCGAGGAAATCAGTCTAGTTTTTGTTGATAAGAGTGATATTATATTGCTTCCGAGTCTACCAAGGTAGAGGAAACTTTGTTTTCACTCTTCAAGTTAACAAAAAAAAAAAAAAAAAAATTGTTCTCCAAAATCAAAATTTCCACTCACGTTTTACGTTTCCGACCCCCCTTAACAATTTTGGTTCCGTGTCTGTGTGTCTGTCAGTCATGAATTCGTTTCCACAGCTATAACTCCTACATTTCTCATCCGCTTTCGATGAAATGTTCAGGGATAGTGCGGGTTGGCGTGTAGATAGTTCCCTATATGACTGAACGTGAATCCCTATATCCCTATATGGCAAACGTGAATCCCTTGTTACAGCCATAACTTCCTCATTTTCTGTCCGATTTCGATGACATTGTCAGGGATTATGCAAATTGGGTTGTAAATGATGAAAATTACTGCCCCCAGACAGATAATATCCACTGCATATAAATAATACCAACAGTTGACTACCTACAATGTTATTGTCAGTTTTGAGGAGACAAGAAATAGTGATTGGTTAGAGCGTTGATGAGGGATTGGAATAGTAGGGTCGGTCGACAGTGTAAACTGGGCGGCAGCCAACGTGTCACATCATGTTCAGCTGCATCCAGTAGTTGCAATTGTGTGCACAATCATTAGTCCCCATCCGACTGCAGGAGAAAGGAGATCAATCCAGCGACGACTAAACGGATCTTGCAGAGGAGGCAGGCAATCTACTTACCTGAGGCCGGTGATTGGCCCCCTCTGCCCGTGGGGGTCCCCAATATTGGTTCATCCGACCTCAGGACCCTTTGAGCGAGCGGTTGTTTGAAGGCTGATGAGGTGCAAATCATGAGCGAGAGTGGACTCTGCGTGTGATTGGTCCATCTTGATTGATAGTCCGCGAGTCCACTTCGGCGGTCGTCACCGACTGTTGACCGACCGTCGTGTTCTCGGAGGGTCGGTTGCCTTTCATCGGTTCTGATTGGCCTCCGACCTCGTAACACCGGTGACCACGACAGAGGAACTCATGATGGCGCTCCACAACTCTCTGTAGAGATGAGCAGAAATCAACTACAATTAACAGCTATAACTAAATTATTCGAACTCAACTACAACTAAAACCTCCATTAATTTGTTTTCGTATGGAACATGCTTTAGCCTTCACCTAACTCGCGAAAAGTGTTACTCTTTTCGGGAACTGTAACTAGGAACAGTATCGAGTCACGAAATTTTGCTGAGTCGTTGATACGGAACTAAGGATCGTGTAACGTTGTGTAACCTATGCGATACTTCCATTAAAATACCTTCCTATCTGAACACTGATTTTTTAAAAGGCTATCGAAATAGCAGAATAGGTTTGATCGCATTCTTCCAAATAAAAAATAAATAAAATTAAACAAAGTAAGAAAGCGCGGCTAAAGAATGTTCCATGTTTCTTGAATTTTAGCCGTAGGCTCTAAGCGAATAGCATCCGTGGGTCCAGAGGGCTTTTTTGGTTTATTATTTTCAATAATGAACCTTTGAAATCGACCAAGAAAAAAACAATTTTAACACCCCCTTAAAATTTGTTGGTTTACGTTTCAAGGTACGTAGAATCAAAAACGTCTGCCAAGTGGGTGTGGCACATAGCTTCCTCGTATCCATAACCCGATTATATAGATAATCCGATGCATAGTAGTTAATCTCAAAACACCAATCTCTAAGTACCTTTCACTACTCTCATAGGGGACCATCTACACGCTAATCTGGACAATCCTAGAAAATTTCATCAAATTCGGACGAAAAATGTAAGTGCGGTAGTGATTGGATCAAAAAATTTCCTAGCTTGACTGGGAGTTGAACCTGGGACTTCTGGGTGGGAGTCCAGAGCATTGCTTACTGTCCTATAAAGGGGTTGGGGTTGAGATCCTCAGTTCACACGCGACTGTTACGGCTGTTACAAGGATTTTACGTTTGCGCATGCGCAGAGGCTACTGTAAGATTTTAAGGCTTTGATTTTCATTGGGGACCATCTACAACCTAATCCACGTAATCCCTGAAAATGTCATCGAAATCAGGTAGAAATTGTGGAAGTTATGGCTGTTAAAAGCAATTCACGTTCGCGCATGCGCATCGGCTACTATCAATCCGGGGGTGATGATTTTCATAGGAAATCATCTAAACACTAATCTGTAACATCTCTGAAAATATCATTGAATTCGGATAGAAAATGTGGAAGTTACTGCCGTTACAAGGAAATTCACGTTTGCGCATACGCAGTCGCTTCTATCAGTCCGAGGATGATGATTTTCATAAGGGACCATCTAAACACTAATCTGTAACATCCCTGAAAATTTCAACGAAATCGGATGGAAAATGTAGAAGTTATGGCCGTTACAAGGAATTCACGTTTGCGCATGCGCAGTCGCTTCTATCAGTCCGGGGATGATGATTTTCATAGGGGACCGTCTACACACCAACCCGCACAATCCCTGAAAATTTCATCGAAATCGGACAATTACTTCGTATAGTTATGCGCGTTACAAGGAATTCATGACAGACAGACAGACCGACAGACACACAGACACGGAACCAAAATTGTTCAGAAAGGTCTAAAACGCAAAACGCGAGTGAAAATTTTGATTTTGGAGAACTTTTTTTTTCGTCCTTGAAAAGTGAAAACAAAGCTTCCGCTACCTTGGTAGACTCGGAAGCAAAAATCGAATACAAATTTGGCGGCACTTTCCCCACGCATTGACCGATTTTGATGAAATTTGGTGTAAAGGCTCCATTTGAGATCTAGTTGTGCCCCGAAGATTTTGGTTGATGTAATTCACTTTTAAGGGTTGAAAAATAAATTTTGAAATTTTGAAAACGCCCTAACTCAAAAAAATGTTGATATAAAGGTATTGTTTTTCCTTCAATTTAAGATTCTATAGAATTTTTAGAATTTTTAGAGACCACGCGGAGCTCTGTAGGACGAACCGTTCGCTCCCTACGAGAATTTAAAGGTTTTACGTACGATAAGTCAGAAACACGAATGTGAATTGCAAAAGAGGCCTAATCTCCGTTCAAATTGTAGCTGACCGAAATGCGATCGATGTTTTTCTTCATGTTGGATGGTTGGTGGCTTTGCAGACGAGTGATCTATATAGAAAAATAATAAACCATTGTGTAATAATTTGCAGCGTTTTATAAATAGTACTTTCCAAAGTACTTCATCTTCTACCCTAATATTGTCACTATTTGCGCAGTCCTGAATGTATCTCTTTTGTTGAAGATATCGTTCCAGGCGGGAAAAGTTTATCAGAAAACCCCCTTTTGATGAACTCCAGTGACTGACGTATCTCAACGTCTATCTCGAGTGTCAGATGAGACGGACTGACAACTCCTTTCTCCCCCAAATGTCACGGTTAACTAATGATTGTGTTCCCGATTAGACAGATCATCGTTTCCTCTCATCCCCGCGGGAACATCAGCTGAGTGGAAAATTTTCCGAAGTCTCGCCATTTCTCACTGAATCCCTCAGCGTGTTGGTCTCAGAGGAGGAGGAGGGAGACGCGCAGCAAATCCCCGTACGACACTACGAGGGAGATTCATGCAGAATAGTGGTGAATCCTATCTCAGGGTATAAGTACATTTTATTCATAATCCTCTACCATGAATTCGACTTTTCATAGCTCGTCTTTTAAATAATCTTCAACAGGTCTGACCAACCGAGTTGCATTATTTCAAGTAGATAAAAACATTCACTCATTTTGTACTTTGTGAACACATGACTTACAGCATTACATGAGTAGACCAGTTCCAAAACGAGCTGAGTCGATTTTTTGGAAAAAATGAGTTATTAGTATCGTTGGATTTAGAATGGCGTCAGCTACATCCTTGTGATGGTTTCAAATGTCAAAACGAGGCAAAACCCTCGTTTTGAAAAACGAGTAGAAAGTATGAGTGCTCTTCCAAAACGAGCTAAAAAGAGTTACCTATACTCAAATTCCAAAGTGAGCCTAAAACATCCCAGGGGCAAAACGCGCTAAAAGCCCCGAGGGCGATGGCTACTGAGCGTAGTTCAAAAGCAAAATGCGCTAAAAATAAAGGTGGCTTCGTTCAATCTTATTTTTTCAGACTTTCCTACCCTTTTCTCCTGAATTTATTTATTTGAATTCTATTATAACCAGATTTTTTGTTTGGCAGGTTGGTACAACTGTAAAGAGGGAATTTTTTTCTCGTAAATCATCTTCGAATATATGTATAGATTTACTGGACTTCAGGAAATTAAAGAAGAAGTCTCCTTTGGCTTTTTTTTCATCCACTGTCCATCTTCCCTCCTCTCATTGTTTGTAGAAAAGTAAGGTTATGAAGTTTGTTAAAAAACCGATCTCAAATTCCAAAACGCGCTAATTTCTCATTTCAAATTGAAATAAATCATTTTTCCTCATTAGAAAAATAATACAATTTTGCAGCAGGAATTTAGTGCATTTTTGAAACTTTTAGAAATAAATCCCATGAATATAGGCTGTCAGAATAAAATGCAGCAGATTTTTGCGTTTTTCTCCGGTTCGTTTGGGAGTTTTTTAGCTCGTTTTGGAATTGGCCTACTCATATAATTCACCAAATTTTACTTTCATCATCAAGCAAAATAAGACAAACCGTATATGTATACTTATCAGTGCGTGGAAGAAACTGTCCGGGGTCTCAACCACAAAACCCTTTAAAATCTCGTCGAAATCGAATAGAAACTGTACAATTTACGCGTTGTGGCTGCTGTAGTGGAGCCTCTGTCGGTCCCCACTTCCTCCTCCTGCCACGTAGGTAGGTGGTATAAAAGAGCCGGCAGAACCTCAATAAATCTAATCTAATAAGTCTCATCTACTAAACTCGCTTTTTCTATCCTAATTCTAAGTACAAGTGTACCTACCTCTTCCTTTACAGAAGAACTATACAGCTGAAATGTCTGCAAAGAAAACTACACACCATATTGGTGACTTTCGATGCGAGAAGGAAAACTAAAAGTCCAGCGGTCCAAAAGACTTAGAAAAACATCATCGCCATCGTCAATCAAAGGTACCATTGACCATGATGGATTTTATTGGGAACAACCTATCTCAAACTCATCCTCGAGGGTCTCGTCCACACAATCCCTCGAAATTTCATCGAATCTTGATGGAAAATGTAGTTTGTAAAATGTAATTTTGGTTGTTACAAGATTCCACGTTGCCGCATTCGGTGAGGCTACTGTTAATCCGGGGGTGATGGGTTCACCGAGGATGTCCTCATCTCAATCCGCAATCTCTGGATGGCAACAAGCAACCTGATAGAGCAAGTGTGAGGGCAACTTGGGGTTGCAAACAGATCAAAATACCTATTTAGACTGTAGGGATTCGTTTGATAAGATTCGATTAGACACATGGGATGCATGGAAACAGGAATATTGGTTTAAGGAGGATGGACATGGCTCTTGAACTTGATGATAGGGCATGGTTCGCTGAAGCAAGACTCCTCAACATCACCTCCATCACATAGATCAGCAGAATTCTTATTGGCCACTGTTACATAAAGTTCCTGCAACTGACAAGGTAACCATTGATCCTTTCTGCAATCTGTGTGGATTGGCACAGGAGCAGGACCTGCCCCATTTCTTCCTGGACTGTGCCTCCACAGCTAGTGTCATAAGACAACAGGTTCAGGGTGGAATGGAGAGACCTGATCAGGGCGACGCCCAACTTGGTCCCAACAAGTGAACGGTGCCATAATTGAGTGGTCGCTTTGGTCCGCTTACGCGGAATGCGAGAGGTCAACTTGGTCCCGTCTAAAGACGATGAGCGTGGTAGCAGATGGAAAGCAAAATGATCGGGATAAGGTGTTTTATGAAGGATTTGATTACACTTTCCACTTTGAGTTATTCGGGGAAGAGGAGCGTTGGATGTGCAAATTTCGAGCGATGCTCAAATGCACAAGTCTTCTCCAAATATTCGAGAAGGAAGTGATGGAGGTTTCTCCTCATAATCATGAGCTGGAGTGTAAGGTGGACGTAGAAGGTAAGGTACGAAGGCATTCCTTGCAATTATGCTAGGTAATTCGCTATGCTATGAATGTAGCTCGTAAGGACGGCATTGTGTGAATGTCCGGAGAATGAGGTTTCAAGCAAAATAGCGAAGAGTATTCGGAAAGGAGAAAAAACGCCCGTACTCCCAAAACCGAGAGAAAACGTTATTTCCACGGTACGAGATATGGATGTAAAAAGTAGCACAGACGAGAACTAGTTGATTTACTATTTCCATTTTGGAGCCAGAAGATGTTGAGGAGGTGTACCTACTACGAATGGTTATCGTATATCCTACTGAACATGCAAATATTTTTGAAATTTTGACGCCCTTACAAATGTAAACACCAACTTTTGTCAATATTTGATTACACACGCTCTTACCGGCCATGAATATTCACTTTCGGAGACGGGGACCAGGTTGACCGACGCAGAGCATCACAATGAGGCGAAAACTGGCAGACTTGTGACCATATTGGAGGTCATTAGCATTCCCGCTTGACCTATAATGACTGAAAAACATATTGTTTAGTAATGCATGCATTCCAGGGGACGTCCCATTGGATAAGCATTAGATCAGTTTAACCAGTTGGTAAGCGATAAAACTGTTTCACTCGATGTAATTCATTTATTACTTTAGGGAAGAAATAGTGACACCCCCCCCTCGCCATTATCAACCATAACATTTCTAGCGGCGTGGGAAACTCGAATCTGAAGAGCATTTAATAATCCATGATCTACGATACCCAACATGCGAATTCGAGTTCACCCCCCCCCCGCCAATGGTGCCAGTCTGGCACCAAAGCGGAAATACGTCGTAACATTGAACTTTCATCTATTAGTTTTAGTAGGCGGTCCATCAAGGTTCGCATCCGTGTTCAAGGTGAAACACACAAAAAAAAAAAAAAAAAACACGAAATATGCGGTTTATGGTGTCCTGGCACCACTATTAGTTCCATGGTGGTACAGAGAATAATTCATGAAAATCGGAGGTATAATGAGAATTTTTCCTCAATTTCAAAGCTTGGATACAATTAGTAAGCAGTAAAGGAACCGAAATATTGAAAAATCGGATATTTTGTGAATATTATCCCCCCACTCACCCCCTCCCTTTGCGAATTTTGGTACTCTGGTAAAATCATGTACAACTCGGAAGTTATTTGAGTCAAACAAAAAAAGAAACACACAAATCGGTTGGAAATTGAGGCCTGGGCAGAGTTTACAAGATTAGGCCCAAAAACACACGGTTTTTAAGCATTAACCCCCCCTTTCCCCCCCTTAAAAAGCAAAATTCAAAATTCCGACGCCGTAGTGCACAACTAGATAGTATTCCGCGTCGATGAAAAAAAGAACCACGAAAATCAGTTGAGAACTAAGGCCTGTGCAGACGACACAAGATTATGCCCAAAAACGCACGTTTTTTGATCATTAACCCCCCCTTTCCCCCCTTTAAAAAGCAAAATTCGAAATTCCGGCGACGTAGTGCACAACTAGTTTTCCGCATCGAACAAAAAAAAAACCACGAAAATCGGTTGAGAACTAAGGCCTGTACAGACGACACAAGATTTTGTCACACACACACACACACATACACACATACACACACACACACACACACACAGACGTACACCTATGGTTTTTTTCGCGGATTTGGATTCAGAATGGTCTAAAACGGATTACTGTGTGGAAATTTTTTTTTTTCTGTTGAGTGTTGTCCAACTTTACCTCAGATCGATCGCATAAGGACGCCCAAGTCTTACTGTGGGACGTCCTAAAAACAGGACTGCCAACATCCCATCTGAGCACACACACATACACTTGAGAGAAAGAAGAAGAATCTCTGACAATTTCATCAAAATCGGAATAAGTTAGCATAGTTTTGCTCGTTAAAAAGTTTTGCGGACACACAAGAAACCAACATGGTTCAAGAAGGTCTAAAACATGAAATAGAAGTGGAAATGTTGATTTTAGAGGATATTTTGTTATCCTTGAAACGCAAAAACTTCTACTATCTTAGTAGACTCGGAAGCAAAATTGTTGAACATCCGTTTCAGAACGTTCCAAAATGGATTTGAGTGAAGACATTTTTCATAAGTACTGAAATCAAACAGTTGCACTTTTTTCGGAATTCGCTAAAAGATCATTCGGAAACGGCTGTACTTAATGCTAGGAAGAGAGAGGCAGGCGAACCTGATCGACGACAATGTGGCAATATGCCTTTCCGTTACGCCCTTCACGTTTATAATCACTTTCACGAGGGCGTCGAATTAATATCACAGAGAAGGGATGGTGCGAGGGGGAGTGTTGGGAGCTGGGTTGTTTGCTGAAGCGATTTCACGGCCGAAAGCGTTTTTTGAGACGGGGACGATATCGGCGGATGATTATATCTAAAACACATTCCGTGTAAACAAGAGGGCGTCGTTCGGAGGGCGTTAGTGCAGGGGAGGGTGTGAGATTATATTGATAACCACTCTCTCCCCCTTTTGTGTGCGAGTTAGTGCGGCGTATCAATCAAATCCTTTGACGACCCAAAAATCCATATAATGTAAAATAGTCCCCGTAAACGGAGGCATCAGATTACCAACGATAGCTGTGACTATACGCATGGAAAATAGGCAGGGTGTCCCATGAACCTCCTACAGCCCTCTGAAAGCAGTATAGAATAAACAAACATATCCGTTGGAAGTGTCTAGCCGCCAGTGGTAGGCATTCGTTCATAGTGGTACATATTGCACAATTCCTAAAATAATGGCTTATTACACTGAACTCTTTTAATTCTTTAAGATGTTTCAAGCTATAATTTTCAAGAAAAGCAGTACTTAATAGTTTTGTTGAATATGAGTTTTTATGAAATTTAAAAAGATGAAAATGTGGAAGAAGGATGGGCATAGCGCCTTTGCGCTTTTTACCTGAACCCTTAAGGTATCGGTTTATTGAAGAATGAAATCTGTGAGACCCCCAGGGTCAAGGATCAAACCTAGAATGTGTTTTCAGGGATTGCCCGCATAGGAATGATGACCTGCATCATGCTCACTATTTCTGGGGATATTAACGTTAGAACGAGGCAGGTAGGCGACGAACATTATTGAGCATTACAAAGCATAAAATATCATGAATCTGTCAAATTTTTAACAAATATAGGTAGGAGTATGTGAAATTTCAGCTAACTTACCTCGCTCAGCTGATCCGAGAGGACCCTATTTTGTTATTAAGAACCAGCAGACTTAAATAGGATCGTTGTAAAATTTCAGCTTCTTGGATCCACCAGGAGCAAATTTAGCTCGCCCAGCTAAATTATACAGACATTTTCAAACCAAAAAACCTCCGTAAAGACATATTTTGTGTTAAAATCCGAGTAGTGTTTCTAAAGGAATTTTTATTTAAAATGTCAAATCTAAAATCAAAATTAAATTTTTTGTTAAAAAAACGAAGATTTAAACTTTTAACTGACTAAAACACCCAAAACCAGAAGGAGAAGGTCTCTTAAATTCATGTACCATGGGACGAGGATTTAAAAAAAAAATTTAACCTTGCATTTCTTTATTTTGTTACAATAATCTGCCTGATTGTTTGATGAAATTGTTTGAAGTGAATTTTTGATGAAAATGAAGAAATAGCAATGAACGTGAACTCTTCACTGAACGTTTACAGCTGGATATTAAATATCCCCAAGATTGAATAATTCCAATTTTTATTAATTGAACATAAAATTTTTATGTTCAAGGAATATTTTCACCAAATAAATCCAATCAAAACATTTTGGTTTGACATCAGGGAGAAAGGAAATTTAACGCTCTTGGCAACGTTTACCTAAAGTCTTAACTTACAGAATTAATTATGATAGTTACAGTGATAGTGATAGTGATAGTGATAGAAATCACGCAAAAAATCTTAAAAATGTAAAAAACATCAAATTTTAAGTTTGAGTGAAAAATGTATGTTAAAGGACATTGCTTGTGGCAAATTTGTTTTATAATCACTCCCTGAAGTATTGACCACATTATCTGATACGACCGGTATTATTAGTATGATTATGACGGTAATTTCCGTGGAAAACACTTAAAATACCTCTCCAAGTTGAGCGATAGTCCTGGCTAACGAACTCATAATTATAGTGCACTAGATATTTTATACTTGAGGGTATTGGCAATCCGAATCGAGGGTGCACATTAATTATAGCAACGCACGGGTGGTTCCTGACAATCGGAACCAAGGGTTTTGTGGGTGAAAAAAGGAAGAAAGAAAAAATCCTTAAAGAGGTTTGAAAGCATCAGAAGGAGAAGAGAGAGAATAGAGTGGTCAGGAAAAAGAAGCAAAGAAACAAGGGCTGTACGGGGACCCACAGTGGAGGAAATAACAAAGAAAAACTTGCGGGATCCGATCAAGGTTGATTAGAGAGATTGTGGAGCACGTCTGCTCGGAATGGCATTGGAAAACCTTCCCTTTCAGAGTTAATCTCATTGTCTTTGTCAAAACGCATTGCTCGGACGTGGCGAGGATGTGGTCAGCTAGCCCCCAACTACCCTTGGGAGGTAGATAGCGGAGGGGGGCACGTGTTTTCCCCTACCTCTGTCCATCCTTCGAAAACCTAATGTAATTTCCTTCAATGGGACGGACGCTCGGAGACCCGATTTTAATTGGAGAGCGGTGCCTGGCCTCACTCACTGAGGCGGTTTGGGTCACTCTAATATGGATCGGACAATTTCCTCCCCACCATAATGGGAGTACGTGAAGCTGTGGAACTGTGGATCATTGGACGGTGGAGGGCCATGCAGTGGAAAGCAAACAAAGCAAAGGCAAGGAGTTGTGACCAGCAACGGCATTCTTTTACACAACAACACATCATGATTAAATGCTCAGATATGCCAGATTAATATTTGGAACACGATATTTCCTATCTCATGGTATTCATATTCCGACTTATCATAGCTCATTGTATACAATAACCTCTGACAGGTCTATTGACCACCTGGGTTACATAGTATTGAACCTTTGGAATCGGGGAAGAAAAAATTTGATGGTTTAAAAATTCTATGGTTTACGTTTCAAGGTACGTAGAATCCAAAAACCGAATAAAAACTAAAAATAGAGGCTAGAAATAAATAATAAAAAATAATCCTTAATCTAATTTTGGTTTATTATTTTCAATAACAAACCTTTGGAATCGACCAAGAAAAAAATTTTAACACCCCCTCAAAATTTGATGGTTTATGTTTCAATGTACGTAGAATCCAAAAAACGAATAAAAATTTGGCCGTCCGTCCGCTATACGCGGCACTTTTGCCACTTAGCATAGACCGATTTTGATGAAATTTGGTATGTAGGCTCCATTTGAGGTCTAGTTGTGCCCCGAAGATTTTGGTTGATGTAGGTCACTTCTAAGGGTTCCAAAATGAATTTTGAAATTTTGAAAACGCCCTAACTCAAAAATTTGTGATATAAAGGTATTGTTTTTCCTTCAATTTAAGATTCTATAGAATTTTTAGAATTTTTTGAGACCACGCGGAGCTTTGTAGGACAAACCGTTCGCTCGCTACGAGAATTTAAGGGTTTTACGTACGATAAATCAGAAACACGAGTGTGAATCGTAAATGAGGCCTAATCTCCGTTCAAATTTTAGCTGACCGAAATGTGATCGATATTTTTCTTCAAGTTGGATGTTGGTGGCTTTGCAGACGAGTAATCTATATAGAAAAATAATAAACCATTGTGTAATAATTTGCAGCGTTTTATTTTTGTAGTCACTTCTAAGGGATGAAAAATAGGGGTTGTAATTTTCAAAACTCCCTAGCTTGAAAACTATCTAATCTGAGGTAGTATTGAATATTTGGAACCAGATGAGACTATAAAGACAATGATTTCAATGGTAAGTTGGAAAAGTCGGGTAGACGAACAGAGTCGTTGTTGAACAGTGAGTTGAGATTCCTTGGCAGATCGGTGGAGGAGTTAGGTATGGAACATCCCTTTATGAGATGGCAATTAGTGTGCTGAGAGGCACTCGTATCACAATTTGGAGGTGGGGGTCTCGGTAGAGAATCCACGTGGAAAACGTGAGTGAGAAGGCCTATCCGAAGTCTGGATAACTACTTTTCTCCGTGAGTAGGCTGAGGATCCAACCGGAAGTCTTCTGATGGTCTTATAAGAAGATGTCCAGTTGTACAACCTTCTTTATCCCACAGAGCTTTTGGTGGTCCATTTCTCTCCATTTCAGGTGAACGTTTTTCCGAACCTGAAGTTTCAAACATGGTAGGAATATCATGTTTTTTCTGGACCCTTTCGGCTTTCCTGTCAGCTAATTTGTTACCTATGATTCCCTTGTGTCCAGGCACACAGTAGTACACGCTTGATAAGCCATTTTATTGTTAATAATGATTATTGTTAAAAAACAAGTGAGAGGTTTTTTTTCATTTTTTAAATAATATTTAAAAATATTATGAATATTTCATTCCTTCATGAATTTTTAAATAATATTTAAAAATATTCTGAATATTTCATTCCTTCATGACTAATTCCTTATGAATAATATTTCATGAATAAATAATATTTTAAAATTATTATTTAAAATTCACGAGGAGTCATGAGGAATAAGTCATTTTTCAAATAATATTTAAAATATTATTTATTCATAAAACATTATTCATAAGGAATAAGTGCTAAGACCCATTAGCTATCAGTTATTTAATTTCAGAAGTTAATCACGGGTTGTTTACGAAAACCTAAACAAATAAGTACAAAATATAAAATGGAATCGTAACTATTATGTCTCATCAAAGTATAGCATTACTGTCTTCGATAGTGGGGGGGGGGTTCAACTGTGGCCGAGCGAGTTCCGGCGTGAGTTCGAGGCTCGCCTTGGGAGCATATTTTAGGCTAAGCCGGTCGCAGTTCCCCCTCGTCCCAATCCAGGACGGTGAGGCCAATGGGAAGCCATGAACGAAATCATCAGAACAAATTCTGATCTCCTCTTAGGAAGACAGCTGATGACGTCCGCGACGCCAATAATGGCAGTCGGACGAAAATCCAACCTGAAATGGTTGTTTACTTTTTACTTTTTTTCATTCATTAGTGGGCATTCGCCGTCTTTATTATCATAACTTCTAGGCACCTACTTCCAATGGGTTTTCTTGATCCCGCAGAGACTCTTTAAAATCTTCCAATCATTTCCAATATTCAAAATCTTCTTTCCGTTAGTCAAAATCTTAAAAAATAATGAGAAAACAACGCGCAACCTTCTGATAACTGGTAGAAAAGGAAGAAAATCTCTCCTCAAGGTACTTTTTCACCTACCTTGGGTTGAGGAAGCTCGAAGCCCCTTCCTCGACTCGAAATATATCGACTAAACCTTCCGAAATCGTCTATGAATACCACCTTTGGAGGACGCGTTCGAGGATGCCTTGAAAAGTTGCGACCATGTTTAGCTTAATATCACCCTAAGTTCCTCAGCAACCAAGAACCAAATTTTATTATGAAGGTTCTCATATGAAGGCCACAGCATCCACGAGGATAGTAGGTAATATTAATGGGAATTCCGTGTTCTTCACAGAAAAATAATTAACCTTTATGTAATAATTTGCAGAGTATTTTCATCACAAAAGTTCAGTGCTTCACTCAGAAGTGTTAGGAGTGTAACAATTGAACCGTTTTGGTTCAGATGAGCATCGTTCCACAACTTCCATACAGGTGGTGGGACGCTTCAGAAGTGCAGTTGCCCAGCTTGATGGGTCGGCAGATGTCCGAGTTTCCGCTTTGTCCCTTCAGGGCGATATTTTCTCACCCTCGGCCGTCGGTGGCCCGATTGAGAGGTCCGAAACGGTGTTCAGGATCATTAGAGGTGACCTGGAGTGGACGCTGCACGCACCCTCAAGACAAATATTGCTGTTCTGCGGACACGTGCCGCGCGATGTCCTCTGGGGAGTCCGGACGTCTGATTGTTCGCCTCTATGATGGGGGAGCTCATAATCCCGATCGTATTGTCCAGTAGTTCCGCGGATATTGGTGAGATATGAAGTGCAGATGACGGCTCTCTGGACACCACTGAGTTCTGCTGAAGAGAATATACGAGTATAATCAGGTACCTAACTTACAGAGTTTTGACTGTATTGACTTAGCACATCCGCACGATACCATTAGTCGTCGAAATGAATGTATCACTGAACTTGCTCATCCTTCGGCAATTACAATGTAATTGTAACTGTATGACATACAGTCTTGGATAATTATTTTCAATAAATATAGAGAATGACCTTTTTACAGAGATCTCAAATTTGTTGATGTGGAAAAGTTTGAAATTTCACTCTGACAAGTTTGAAACTTAACTGAATCTTGTTTTGTAACATTCTAAAACGATTCCAGAAGTTACTTGATATTGTTGGAAACCACTTCTGTTGGCTTCAACACCGCTTGCCGTAAAATGATCTCTCTCATCTCTACATTCACCCACAGTCGTACACCACTGGCTCATTGCAGATTTTGGTTCAAAATGGTGTGAACTGATTTGTCCTCCAAAATCAAAATTTCTTCTCACGTTGTACATGTACGTTGTACATGGCCAAAAGGTCTAAACTTTTGGCCATGTCACACCAAGAAAGGTGCGGAGCGAACGATTGACGGAAATGTGGAGTGTTTGTTGATGGCTGGAGTTCCTCGCTAGGTCCCACATGCCTTAACAGCACTGACTGCACATTCAACTGGAACAGTATGAATAAATTGTCAAATATCGTGACTGGGGTCATCCAGAAAAACGCTGATATCGCCTAGTTTCGGAAAATGTATTTCCTTCATCAGGGCCTGAAAAAATACGATGAGCAAACTCTGGCAACAGAAGCTGGACACAAACACACTAATCAAACCAAGTTCAAGCAAATTCACCTACCGAGATCAATATAGGCATACAATTTTGTTAATAGTAAATATAAAACGGATACTAAACAAGAACAAACAATTAACTCACTCAAAAGCAGTTATATGTGAGGAGAGAGCACCCACCAACTCATACTCTCTATCCGGTTCTTTTTCAGCTTGTGCAAGTCAAAAAACTAAAAAAAAAAAACACAAAAACTAAATTTCATCATTGCACATTGCATGAGGTTATTTTTAGTTCGCCATGCTGGATGAAGCTGGGCAAAGGCTCCCTCGGCTAGATTTCTGGCCTGGGCATCCAGATCAGACCCTCCACCTCCTGAAATCTCTCTGCCTCTGGTTCACCCCCTGAAATGTGTGCTTAGTAGATGCGAGTGCATGATAGGTGTTGAGTTGGAGGCATTGACTCGCATTTTGATTTGGATCTGCTGATAATCAGACCTTCCTTGCCCTGTCAAGGATATTTGCAAGTCTCTGCTATGTCTTGGAACCGATGAGGCAGAAGGGAACAGTTTGGGAGAGAGTTTGAGAGTTGAGAGTTTAAGCGTTTATTAATTGAAAAAACAAAAACATTATTATATAATGAAACATGATTTGTTTTTCCGAGCTCTGGCTGCCTTGGAGAGATCTCTTGTCTTGTAGAACCCACCATCTTTCAGTATCCTGGTTCTACCAGGTATCTGGTCCCCCTGCCTCACAAATTCTGCTAATATATTATTATCCTCTTTGCCATGTCGCGCCTTCCAACTGGAAGGCATACTGATTATGGGTTTCTCTTCGCTCTTCTGTACGATAATCAGAAAATTCTCAATTATGGTTACATAATTTGTGTTTATCTTTTATATTATATTATATGACACTTTATCCTGTAACCTTTCTAGTAGCGTCCTCCACTGATTGCAATCTTCGAAGCCTGGGCAAAATGGGACAGCATGCTGTTCGCTCGATCCTTTCAGCTCTCTAAACCAAAACAGGCCCACCAGTACAATCTTAGAGGCCCCCATACAGGCATCTTCATCACATCCTACCCTAATTTGAAGGTATTTCAAGGAACTTGAAGGTCAAAATTTTGATTAACCATTATTTATGTATTCAATTGTGTTATGGATTTGAGGAAGCTATGCGCCACACCCACTTAGCAGACTTTTTACTCTGTTTATTGTTATCCTGCCCCATCCTGGATTAAGAACCCACAAAACAAAAGTTGATAGCAATCTGCAACCTGCGCACCTGTAAACTGACAACTGCGCAACAGGTGGGCCAGGATGGTTTCCCCAGGGATGCCTCCCAAAATTCGTCACCAATTAAAATTTGCCGTCACCAGTCCCCTATATGACCAGTGCAGTCGGCCCTTTTTGATGAAGGTTACAATGTCAGGCTCATTGTAAAGCTCCCGAAGCTCCTCGTTCAAAGGGGTCAAAGATTCAAAAGATTTCAAATCCTCCAGCGCATATCGTCAGGGTCAAAGATTGGCCCAAATATGCGCCTCAGGACTTTCCGTTCCCAAACCCGGAGCTTTTGTCCCCATTCCTGTGTGAGGACCCATGATTCAGAGCCATATGTTACCACAGGCCGAATCATGGTCTTGTACACCTTCAGCTTTGCTTTTCTTGGGAGAGCCTTGAACCTGAGCACCTTGCTGAGTGACCAAAAGCATCGGTTTCCTGCTTCCATCCGGGCCTTTATTTCCTCAGAAATGTCGTTATTGTCCGTCACCATCGAACCAAGGTACTTGAACTGAGAGCGAACTGGGAAATTGTAGCAAACCATTTCAATGGACTCAGGGCGTCGGGTAGGCTGGGCTCTTGACGTTTTCATGTAAATGGTCTTTTGGTCATTAACCCTGAGCCCTCTTTCTTTTGCTGCTCCCTCAAACTCTTGGAACGCACCAGATAGTGCAGCAATTGACCTAGCCACTATCTATTGGACCCCTGGATTAGGTGTGAACATGTTTGCAAGGTAGTCAGCAAAGACATTAGCTCTTTCTTGGTTGTTTCTAACCCATTCACCTGTTGTTGGGTTTCGGAGTGGCGTAGCATGGCTGATAGGCCTTTTTAGTTGTCTAGTGGCTCTCCAGAGAGAATAATCCGCATCCTTGTGATTTGACAGGGATGTCACATAATCTTCTATGGTGGCGTCATTTATCTCTTTGACCATCTGTTTCAATTCATTTGCTATATTGTACCAAGCAGTTTTGCGCACCGGGTTTCTTGTTGACTGCCATTTCTTTCTGGCTTTCCGTTTCCTCTTGAAGGCGTCTATATCTTCCCTCGGGTAGTTCAAACCCTTGCGCTGCTTTTTAACAACTAGTGTATTTCGACTGATCACTGATTGAAAATAATGAACCAAAATGGCTGAAAATCAGTTAAATTTATTTCTATCAAAATGAATTTTCAATCGAGCTCTCTTCATAATGTTGACGTTATTTGTATGCGAAGCTGTATTTTACCAAGTGGGGCGGGTTATGACGGGAAGCCACGCCCACACGCCGGATATTACGTAACATAAATCTTTCATAACCGCCCACCGCCCCGAGAGAAAGCGGGTGAAAAGGGAAAGCGGGTGAAAGAGGCTGGAAAAGGAGAGGAGACCACCAGGGCGCAGGCCTCGCCAAATATTAATATCGAATTTTTCCCCTCCTCCTCCGTCTTCGGAAGGTGGTGAAGAAGAAGGGGAAAAAGGCATCTTGGGAGAAAAGGCCGCTGCGCGCGCAGAAACAAACGGCCAAGGGTCAGCTCGTTATGGAATCCCATTATTGCTTCAGAACCCCCCCTTTTCGCCTGCAACCATCCATACTCGCCCTCACCCATCCATACTTCCCCTCGGCCTTATCCCACCTTCTGTAGGGGATAAAAGGATCCGAGAGGATATCCTGGGAGTGTCATCATAAAAAGGCTTTCAATGGAGTTGGACTTTCTACCCCCCCCCCCCCTTCTGGTCTCATCCTTACCCTTCGGCCCTTCAGCCCTTTCTCCTCCCTTCACCGGTCACCCCCTCAGAGCTGACCCCTTCCCTAATCGATATAGCTCAGTGCGTGAGTCTCACATCTAACTGAATATTTCATAACATTTTCCTGTAGTTTTCCCCCTCTTTTCGATCCCACGAAATAACACTGGTCTTATTACAAACAACAAATTGCTTACATAATTTATTACCGACATGTCGCATTTACTCCCTCTTATTCCCATTGAAGTCATTGGGACCCCACACCAAAATGAAATAAAGAAAAAGAAAACAGTCCATTCATGCAGCATGAGGAGTTTGATTCCAAAAGGTACTCCATTTTGGTCAAACTTGAGAAAAACCGACAAACCAATGATGTTATTTTAAAAATATATTTCTAAATTATAATAAATATTTTTAGAAAAAAATAAAAATAAAAAAGATCAAGTTTAAAATAATTTTGAGCGAGATTTGAAATTTCAGATTTGTAAATATAGTACTTTTTGAAACAAAACGGATAAGAGACCGCCATTGTGTTGGATATAGTACCTTTTGAAATTAAACGGAATATTCACCCTCGTTTTTGAGGATAGATATTTTTTGCTCCAAAACGATCGCATTTTTGTGAAGAACTACCGCCCTAAAACCCTAGGAAAGTGTTAACTAAATTTCGATAAAAACGCTGCAAATAATTGCCCAAAGGTTTATTATTTTCTGTATAGATCACCCTTCTGTATATCCCTACCAACCACCTACTAGGGAATTTTTGAAAATTTCAATCCCAACCACCAACCAAAATGCCCAAGTAGGTAGTAGGTGGTTGGTAGGGAGGGATCTATAGAGAAGGGTGATCTATACAGAAAATAATAAACCTTTGGATAATGATTTGCAGCGTTTTTTTTACCTACCAACTATTAGTAGGTACTGCCTACTACGCCATACTGGCTTCACACCTTCATAGTCAAGTTTATTAGAAAGAACTAAACGCTTCACACTCGATTCGAAAAATAGGGAGCTTCATATGGAAATTTGATTACTGGTTGTGCGATTCGACTCTTCACATGTAAACATTCAGAAATTAACTGGAGAGGTCTTCAAGTAGTACTAAAGTAAAAAGGCCATTTTGTCTTAATTTTTTTTCGCCGATAATTTGATCAAAATGCACTCAAATTAAGAAACTAATAACACCACGAGATTCAGCGTTGAAAATACCAAATATCATGTGTCACACTTGGGTACTTGGTAGAAGCACATTATGACGCAACCTCGCGGTTGCGCATCTTTCAGCACGCGCTGAGCGGGTTGCGCACGATAAAAAACGCTGCAAATTATTACACAATGGTTTATTATTTTTCTATATTGATCACTCTTCTGCAAAGCCACCAACCATCCAACATGAAGAAAAACATCGATCGCATTTCAGCTAAAATTTGAACGGAGATTAGGCCTCTTTTCCGATTCACACTCGTGTTTCTGATTTATCATACGTCCAACCCTTAAATTCTTGTAGGGAGCAAACGGTTTGTCCTACAGAGCTCCGCGTGGTCTCAAAAAATTCTAAAAATTCTATAGAATCTTGAATCGAAGGAAAAACAATACCTTTATATCAAAATTGTTTGAGTTAGAGCGTTTTCAAAATTTCAAAATTCATTTTTGAACCCTTAGAAGTGACCTACATCAACCAAAATCTTCCGGGCACAACTAGACCCCAAATGGAGCCTACATACCAAATTTCATCAAAATCGGTCAATGCTAAGTGGGGAAAGTGCCGCGTACGGCGGACGGACGGCCAAATTTTTACTCGATTTTTGGATTCTACGTACCTTGAAACGTAAACCATCAAATTTTGAGGGGGTGTTAAAAATTGTTTTTCTTGGTCGATTCCAAAGATTCATTATTGAAAATAATAAACCAAAATAAATGGAAATTTCAGAAAAGTATCTACACTGCATGCAGATACATCTGTACCTACATGGATATGTCTTATGATGGCAATTTAAATGATGAGCTCACTCAGCTGATCAATGACCACAGACGCCTTCAGCATTCTCCATTGACCCTGCCTCTCAAATGTCAGCTTCCTACGTTCAACAGGAGAGGAACTGGCCTTGGAGCTCACTCAGCTGATCAGTGACCACTCAGGCGCCTTCTGCATTCTCTATTGACCCTGCCTCCGTAACGTTTCAAAGGGATCTGTTGGATGATGATACCTATTTTTCTCTCACGATCATGTTGACATCTCATTTGTTACTCACGATCGAACCTAGTAACGAGCATAATCCCTTACACTACATGAGATCGAGCATCTCAGCTTCCATGTTTCTTGAGGCAGTTACGAAGGATGAAACCGTCATCACAATAAAAAGCCTGAGTGGTGGCTCATCGGGTGTGGATGGGTTGTCGGCACATTTGCTTAAATCCAGTATTCAGTTTCTCGCTGCACCCTTAACATTCATTTATAATTTGAGTATTTCTACCGGTGTCTATCCCGATAAATTTAAAAAGGCCAAGGTAATACCCCTTTACAAAAGTGGGTGTAAAACCGACCCTTCCAACTATCGTCCGATATCGATAATATCTTGCTTTGGCAAAATTTTGGACAAAATTATCAACAAAAGGTTAACTAAGTACATGGAAAAACTAGACATAATAACAAATAAGCAATTTGGGTTCCAAAAAAATAAAAGTATTGAAAATGCGTTAATGAGCTTCACGAATGAAATTTATTCACATTTAGAAAAAGGAAATAGAGTACTGACTTGCTACCTCGATGTGTCCAAGGCTTTTGACTGCGTCAGTAAGGATTTACTTTTGAACAAAATGTATAACATGGGTATCAGAGGTACGGTCCATGATTGGTTTAGGAGCTATCTCAGTGATAGAAGTCAAATAGTCGCCATAGACGACGACATTTGGAGCGATACATTAAGCATGGGAGATTATGGAATTGCTCAGGGAACAGCTTTGGGTCCAAGCCTGTTTATTCTGTACATGAACGATATCGTCAACATAGATTTATTGAGCGATATGTACTTGTTCGCTGACGATATTGCTCTAATTACTGATGGCTCAAATTGGGAAGAAGCAGTAAACAAACTTGAATCAGATCTTGCCAATATTAAACTTTGGATGAATTTGAATAAACTTAATTTGAATGTAAATAAATGTAATATCCTACCTGCGATCATTAAAGATAAAGATTGGCCAAACGACTTGCAAGTGTATATGCACTCAGGTGACTGTTTACAGAATGAAATCCCTTGCACCTGTGACAGACTTAATATAGTTAGATCTGTTAGGTACTTGGGGGTTGTTCTGGACTATAGGCTAAAATGGGATGATCATGTTAAATATGTTACCAATAAACTAAGGAAAGTTGCATTCATTATGAGCAAAATAAAATTCCTGGGTGATTCTATTAAAAGAGTCGTGTACTATGCCTTGGGGCAGTCTCTTATTCAATTTGGTATTACGATATGGGGTGGTACATTTAAATTTATCTTAGAACCGCTGTTTGTCTTACAGAAAAGATTGCTTAAAATCGGATTTCTTAAACATAGAAGGTACCCCACAATTGATTTATTTAAAGAACTGAAAATCATGAGCCTGGAGCAATTGTATACTTTTAATATTGGTAAATACTTACTGAAGAACAAAAATGAGTTCAATGTGAGCTTTAGATATTTGAGAAATAAACCTTATAGAATGGAACTTCCCAAAATAAAAAAAGCTTTTACTGGTCGAGGCCCTATCTATCGAATGATAGTGGTTTACAATTGTATCTTCAATAGTATCCATCCTCTATTTGCCAATGAAAACCTATACCCAATGTATAAACTGGTTAATATTTTTAAAGAACAAGTACTAAAAATCGATAACATGATTGTTTCTAGTAATAAGTCAAGATACCCAATGTATGCAATCTAGTAAACTAAATAATAGAATCTGGTATTGCAATTGAAGTAGGTACTTGCCCGAATAATTAATTTTAATAATAATAATCTTGTGAGTTGGAACACCGTTACATATTTTTTATTGTATAAGTAATTTGTGGAGGTGATCTCGATATGTCTAGTCTACATACAGGAAAACGGGAATGGGAAACAGGCTCATGTATGCCGCCACAAGCAAGGCTTTTAGGCATACATTTACCCTTCAAGATGTAGCTGGTAAAAGAAACCAGATTATTCTTTAACTGGTTTTGAGATTAAAACTACATTTATTATATATTATTCATTGTATGATGATGAAGGTAATAAATTTCATTTCATTTCATTTCATTTCAATGTTAGTAAACATGCGCATAATTCAGCTTTCCGTACAGGTACATTCATATTAGGGACCATGTACCATGTTTAATAAATTGAGAGCTTTCCAATGAGTGGTGAACGATTTTTGTGGGGTGGAAAATGAGGAAGTTAGTTCCTGCGTTCTATAGGAGAGGAAATGGCCTTGGAGCTCACTCAGTTGATCTGTGATCATCAACTTTGATGATGTATAGAAGTATGTATCGATTGACCCTGCCTCTCAAATTTCAGCTTCCTACGTTCAACAGCATCAGAAAAAAAACGTTGCATAGTTTGTGTGTCGAAAATTTTGGAATGACCCCCAGAACTAAGACATATCTATGTCAAAATTGGAAGATGGTTGGACATAGCGCATTTGTGCTTTAAGGTACCTATCGATATAAATATAGAGCTCAGAATTAACTTCTTCCATCCTAAATTAACTTCGACCAGAAGTTAATAATGATTTTAAAGTATTTTTCCCCTTATAAACTCCCCTCAAAAGCGGAGGGGTCACATCTTAAAAACAATATACAGGGTGTGAGCCTAACTGGTCTGCCATACTGTACTAGTCAATTCTACAACTAATTTGCAACAAAAAATGTTTCCCAACAATTTTCTTTAAAAGGCTTCGTTTTTGAGTTATTTTTATCTTAAACTTTTTTTTCGTGATTTGGCCTTACGTCATTGAGTCGGTCATAACTCCTTCAATTCGCTGTGTTAACTACAATTTGAGGGTACCGTTGGAAAGAGCATTAAATTTCCTATCGGATAGGTCTTACCTTTTTTTTGAGTCAAGGTTTAAGACACGAAAAAGCCTTCTGAAAAGAAAATTTTACGTAATTTGGGAAACCTTGAATTTTTCAATCGCAAATTGAACTATAAGAAGCAAACATTTTTCAAAATGCAAGAACTGGAAAAACTTCGCCAAAATCACAGCTTTTCAATGGTATAATCAGAAGATATTTTACAACCAAATGTAGGGGAGAAATTTCAAAAAGTTCGTGCTTAAAATTTTGAGTTTATTGCTAAAGCTTAATTTTTCTTGAAGATCCGCTTAAACGATTGGTTTTTTTCCGGATAATGGAAAATCGGTCTCTCAAACAAGGAACCACAGCGCTTGTTGGTGGATAGAGAACGAAAGACGTGTCATTAAAAAAAACTCGACAATTTGGTTGTTTGTCAACTGCAAACCCAAACAAGTTGGAAAGTGAATAAAAAAACTAGAAATACTCGAAAAAGTCAAATGAAAAAATAAGAATAAAATAAATACCTTTCCAACCGGGAGGAAAAAAAAGAGGTACATGTTGAATTTGCACAGGACAAAACTCGGAGATCGAGAGAGTTGGGTTTGGCCAGTTGGGATTGGAAGGGAAGTTCTATATAACAAATTAGGGGTAGAGCCGGAATCGACAGCCCACCCCCCCTGTCGGCCACAGGGTGCTGATATATTGGCTCGGATCAAACGATTAACCCGTCAAAACCTCCCCCTTTTCCGAAAACCGTTTGGGGAGCGACTGAGACCACCGGAGGGCTCCAGCGGAACAGAAAACTCGAAAATCGGCGAGCGATAAAATAAAACGGAGAGAAAGAAAGAGGGTTTTTATGCGTTGAAAAGAGGAATTCAAGACGCGGCGAGAGTCGACTTATGAATTGAAATGAACGCTGCCAATTATTGTTCGTGTTTCTACTAAATTATTAATAATTTCGTATACTTTGCCATTTTTGCATGTTGGTTTATTATTTTCAATGATAAATCTTTGCAATCTAGCAAGAGAAAAAAGGCTGCCAAGTGGGTGTGGCACATAGCTTCCTCGTATTCATAACCCGATTATATGATCAGATGCTTATAATCTCAAAACATCAATCTCTAAGTATCTTCCACTACCCTCATAGGGGACTGCCTACACGCCAATAAGAACAATCCTAGAAAATTTCATCAAATTCGGATGAAAAATGTAAGTGTTATGGCTGTTACAAGGATTTTACATTTGCGCATGCGCAGAGACTACTGCCAATTTTAAGGCCATGGTCTTCATTGGGAACCATCTACAACCTAATTCGCATAATCTCTGAAAATTACATCGAAATCGGATAGAAAATGTAGAAGTTATGTACTATTAGTCTGGGGGAGATAATTTTCATAGGGGACCTTCTACACGCCAATATGAACAATCCTGGAAAATTTCATCAAAATCCGAAGGAAAAATGAAAGTGTTATGGCTGTTAAAAGGATATTACGTTAGCGCATAAGCAGAGACTACTGCCAATTTTAAGGCCATGAATTTCATTGGTGACCATCTACAACCTAATCCGCATAAACCCTGAGAATGTTATTGAAATCGGATTGAAAATGTAGAAGTTATGGCCGTTACAAGGAATTAACGTTCGCGCATGCGCAGCGGCTACTATTAGTCTGGGAGTGATGATTTTCATAGGGGACCTTCTACACGATAATCTGACACAGACACACAGACATACATGGAACCAAAATTGTTCAGAAAGGTCAGAAACGTAAAACGCGAGTGGAAATTTCGATTTTGGAGAACTTTTTTTTCGACCTTGAAAAGTGAAAACTAAGCTTTCGCTACCTTGGTAAAGTCAGAAGCAATAAATATGAAAAAGAAAGATAGATGAAAAAAAGTCTGCCAAGTGGGTGTGGCACATAGCTTCCTCGTATCCATAACCCGATTATACAGATGATCCGATGCATAGTAGTTAGTATCAAAACACCGATCTCTAAGTACGTTTCACTCCCCTCATAGGGGACCATCTACACGATAATCTGGACAATCCTAGAAAATTTCATCAAATTCGGATGAAAAATTAAGTGAGTAGATGTATGTGATTGGATCAAAAAAAAAATACTCAGCCTCGGCTGGGATTCGAACCCGCGACCCCTGGGGGACAGTTGAAGTCATGGCTGTTACAATGAATTCACGTTTGCGCATGCGCAGTCGCTTCTATCAGTCCGGGGATGATGATCTTCATAGGGGACTATCTAAATACTAATCTGTAACATCCCTGAAAATTTCATTGAAATCGGATAGAAAATGTAGAAGTTATGGCCGTTACAAGGAATTCACGTTTGCGCATGCGCAGTGGCTTCTATCAGTCCGGAGATGATGATTTTCATAGGGGACCGTCTACACACCAACCCGCACAATCCCTGAAAATTTCATAGCAATCGGACAATAACTTCGTATAGTTATGCGCGTTACAAGGAATTCATGACAGACAGACAGACAGACAGACAGACAGACAGACAGACAGACACGGAACCAAAATTGTTCAGGAAGGTCTAAAACGCAAAACGCGAGTGGAAATTTTGATTTTGGAGAACTTTTTTTTTTCGTCCTTGAAAAGTGAAAACAAAGCTTCCGCTACCTTGGTAGACTCGGAAGCAATAAATGTGAAATAATCTCCAGCGTTTGCTTTTCAATTCCCTTAGCAAATTAACTAATGAATTTCAAAAATCCTTGGAAATTTGAAATTAAGGAACAACTTTTAAAGTTTGAGCGCCGGTAATTGCGAGAATTACTAACCAGGAACGTGGGACGAAAGGCGACCGACTGAGACTCCCTTACCCCCCCCCCCCCCCTCAAAATTCGAATTTTCTAATTTTCTAAAAATCCGTTCGTCCGCGGCACTTACCTTAGTTACCGAGGACCGATTTTGATGAAATTTGGTATACAGGGTGTTTCACGAAAAGGTTACACCCCCCTTCATTTCCGCAAAATACAGCGTAAAATATTTTGATCAACACAATTCTTCATGATTTTTTTTGATGATCTCAGGAAAAATACTTTTGCGCAAAAAAGTTGAACGCAATCGTGCGCAATTGACACTAACTTAATTTTTTCAAATGGAACCCCCCCTTTTGGTTTATTATTTTCAATAATAAGCCTTTGGAATCGAGCAAGAAAAAAAAAATTTTAACCCCCCCTCAAAATTTGATGTTTTACGTTTCAAGGTACGTAGAATCCGAAAATCGAATAAAAAAATTTCCGTCCGTCCGCCGTACGCCGTACGCCGTCCGCCGTACGCCGTCCGCCGTCCGCCGTACGCGGCACTTTTCTTAGCAACACTGGACCGATTTGGTTCAAATTTGGTATATGGGCTCCATTTGGGGTCTAGTTGTGCCGCGAAGCTTTTGGTTGATGTAGGTCACTTCTAAGGGGTGAAAATTAAGGGTTGAAATTTTCAAGAGTGCCCTAGCTCGAAAACTCTCGAAATAAAGGTATCGTTTTTTCACCAATTTTAAATAGTACAGAATTTTTAAAAATTTTTGAGACCACCCGGAGCTCTGTAGGACAAACCGTTCGGTCCCTACGAGTATTTGAAGGTTTTCCTTCGATAAAACAGAATCATGAGTGTGAATCGCAAAAGAGGTCTAATCGCCGTTCAAATTTTATCTGACTAAAATGCGATCGCTGTTCATTTCTTCGATTTGTATACAGTTTTGCCTTCTGCGTAACCAGTAATCAAATTTCCTTATCAAGCTTTCTATTTTTCGAATCGAGTGTGAAGCGTTTAGTTCTTTCTAATAAACTTGATTGTGAAGGTGTGAAGCCATTATAGTGTGGTAGGTAGTACCTACCAATAGTTGGTAGGTAAAAAAAAATTGGTTGGTAAAACAATGTTTGTAGGTAAAAAACGCTGCAAATCATTGCTCAAAGGTTTATTATTTTATGTATAGATCATCCTTCTGTATAGATCAATGGTTCTCCATCAATAGCACCTACGACCATCTGTACTCTCCCTTGACCTTCCCTCTCAAATTTCAGCTTCCTGCGTTCAATAGGATTGAAAATGGCTTCGGAGCTCACTCAGCTGATCAGTGATCTGAAGAGTGAAGAAGATCTCCTCGAATGCTGGAGACGCCTGGAAGAGCACCTCCATTCAATAGGATTGAAAATGGCTTCGGAGCTCACTCAGCTGATCAGTGATGTGAGGAGTGAAGAAGATCTCCTCGAATGCTGGAGACGCCTGGAAGAGCACTTCCATTCAATAGCATTGAAAATGGCTTCGGAGCTCACTCAGCTGATCAGTGATCTGATCACTGAGCAATGATTTGCAGCGTTTTTTACCTACAAACATTGTTTTACCAACCAATTTTTTTTTACCTACCAACTATTGGTAGGTACTACCTACCACACTATAATGGCTTCACACCTTCACAATCAAGTTTATTAGAAAGAACTAAACGCTTCACACTCGATTCGAAAAATAGAAAGCTTGATATGGAAATTTGATTACTGGTTACGCAGAAGGCAAAACTGTATACAAATCGAAGAAATGAACAGCGATCGCATTTTAGTCAGATAAAATTTGAACGGCGATTAGACCTCTTTTGCGATTCACACTCATGATTCTGTTTTATCGAAGGAAAACCTTCAAATACTCGTAGGGACCGAACGGTTTGTCCTACAGAGCTCCGGGTGGTCTCAAAAATTTTTAAAAATTCTGTACTATTTAAAATTGGTGAAAAAACGATACCTTTATTTCGAGAGTTTTCGAGCTAGGGCACTCTTGAAAATTTCAACCCTTAATTTTCACCCCTTAGAAGTGACCTACATCAACCAAAAGCTTCGCGGCACAACTAGACCCCAAATGGAGCCCATATACCAAATTTGAACCAAATCGGTCCAGTGTTGCTAAGAAAAGTGCCGCGTACGGCGGACGGCGGACGGCGGACGGCGTACGGCGTACGGCGTACGGCGGACGGACGGAAATTTTTTTATTCGATTTTCGGATTCTACGTACCTTGAAACGTAAAACATCAAATTTTGAGGGGGGGTTAAAATTTTTTTTTTCTTGCTCGATTCCAAAGGCTTATTATTGAAAAAAATTTGGCCGTCCGTACGCCGTCCGCCGTACGCGGCACTTTTGCCACTTAGCATTGACCGATTTTGATGAAATTTGGTATGTAGGCTCCATTTGGGGTCTAGTTGTGCCCTGAAGCTTTTGGTTGATGTAGGTCACTTCTAAGGGTTCCAAAATCAATTTTGAAATTTTGAAAACGCCCTAACTCAAAAAATTTTGATATAAAGGTATTGTTTTTCCTTCAATTTAAGATTCTATTGAAATTTTAGAATTTTGTGAGACCACGCGGAGCTCTGTAGGACTAACCGTTCGCTCCCTACGAAAATTTAAGGGTTTATATTGAAATATATATATAAATCAAAACACGAGTGTGAATCGCAAAAGAGGCCTAATCTCCGTTCAAATTAGAGCTGACCAAAATGCGATCAATGGTTGGTGATTTTGATTTTTTTTTCTTCTCTTCATATTGGATGGTTTGTGATTTTGTAGACGAGTGATCTATATAGAAAAATAATAAACCATTGTGTAATAATTTGCAGCGTTTTTACGCTGTATTTTGCGGAAATGAAGGGGGTGTAACCTTTTCGTGAAACACCCAGTAGAGGCTCCATTTGGGGTCTAGTTGTGCCCCGAAGATTTTGGTTGATTTCAGTCACTTCTAAGGCTGAAATTTTCAAAACAAAGGCAAAAACATTTTAATATAAATTTATTATCTTTTCATCAGTTTAAAATAACATTTCAATACAAAAGTATTGTTTTTTCATAATTTTTAAAATAGTATAGAGTTTTCGTTTTCCATTTCAAAGTAAAGATCTTCCATCAAAAATAAGGTTTAAAGGTTTCTCGTTACAAATTGCCTCTTTGACAATATGATATATGTATATATCAAGTAAACAATCATATTATATGAATGTAAAAAGTCCATTCATGCAGCATGAATTAATGAGCAAATTTTCAAAAAAAATTTCGGTTGGGATTTTTTCTTCAGAGATTGTTTTAGAATGTTTCAAAACGGATTTCATTGAAAAAAAAAAAAAAAAAAAAAAAAAAAAAACAAGAAAAAAAACGAATAAGTCTATTTTAAAAATTTTGAGGCTATTGCAATAATTGCAAAAGCCTCAAAATTTTCAAAATAGACTTATTCGTTTTTGCTTCCGAGTCTACCAAGGTAGCGGAAGCTTTGTTTTCACTTTTCAAGGACGAAAAAAAATAGTTCTCCAAAATCAAAATTTTCACTCGCGTTTTGCGTTTTAGACCTTTCTGAACAATTTTGGTTCCGTGTCTGTCTGTCTGTGTGTCTGTGTGTCTGTCTGTCTGTGTGTCTGTGTGTCTGTCATGAATTCCTTGTAACGCGCATAACTATACGAAGTTATTGTCCGATTTCGATGAAATTTTCAGGGATTGTGCGGGTTGGTGTGTAGACGGTCCCCTATGAAAATCATCATCCTCGGACTGATAGAAGCGACTGCGCATGCGCAAACGTGAATTCCTTGTAACGGCTATAACTTTCACATTTTCCATCCGATTTCAATGAAATTTTCAGGGATGTTACAGATTAGTGTTTAAATGGTCCCCTATGAAAATCATCACCCCCGGACTGATAGTAGCCGATGCGCATGCGCAAACGTGAATTGCTTGTAACAGCCATAACTTCCACAATTTCTACCTGATTTCGATGAAATTTTCAGGGATTACGCGGATTAGGTTGTAGATGGTCCCCAATGAAAATCAAGGCCTTAAAATTTACAGTAGCCTCTGCGCACGCGCAATCATAAAATCGTTGTAACAGCCGTAACAGTTGCGTCTGAGGTGAGAATCTCAAAGCCATTAAGCTAACCCCTTTGTAGATCAGTGAGCAAAGTACTGGACTCACACCCAGGAGTCCCAGGTTCGACTCCCAGTCTTGCTAAGAAATTTTTTGATTCCAATCACTACCGCACTTACATCGGATCATCTATATAATCGGGTTATGGATACGAGGAAGCTATGTGCCACACCCACTTGGCAGACGTTTTTTTGTTTTTTTTTTTCAATGAAATCCGTTTTGAAACATTCTAAAACAATCTCTGAAGAAAAACGCTGCAAATTATTACACAATGGTTTATTATTTTTCTATATAGATCACTCGTCTACAAAATCACCAACCATCCAATATGGAGGAAAAAAAAAAAAAAAAATCAAAAAAAAAAAAATTAAAATCACCCACTATCGATTACATTCCGATCAGCTCTAATTTGAACGGAGATTAGGCCTCTTTTGCGATTCACACTCGTGTTTTGATTTATATATATATATTTCAAAATAAACACTTGAATTTTCGTAGGAAGCGAACGGTTTGTCCTACAGAGCTCCGCGTGGTCTCAAAAAATTCTAAAAATTCTATAGAATCTTAAATTGAAGGAAAAACAATACCTTTATATGAAAATTTTTTGAGTTAGGGCGTTTTCAAAATTTCAAAATTGATTTTGGAACCCTTAGAAGTGACCTATCTCAACCAAAAGCTTCGGGGCACAACTCTGTACCTCAGAGGTCAACTATCGTATGTCCAAAATTCTCGTTTTCGAGATTTTTGTTTTGTATGTGCATTCTTTCTATTGTATTTTGTATTCTATTGTATTGGTAGGCATAAACAGATTCTACAGAATTAGTTTGAGCATGATAAAGTCATCAGAATGGGCCATAGGGATCAAAATAGGTGTGCCCACAACTTCTTTTGGCTCTGCTGTAAGATCGCCAAAATGTCACTTACGATAATCGACCTCTGAGGTACAGAACTAGACCCCAAATGGAGCCTACATACCACATTTCATCAAAATCGGTCAATGCTAAGTGGCAAAAGTGCCGCGTACGGCGGACGGACGGCCAAATTTTTACTCGATTTTTGGATTCTACGTACCTTGAATCGTAAACCATCAAATTTTGAGGGGGTGTTAAATTTTTTTTTTCTTGGTCGATTCCAAAGGTTGAAAATAATAAACCAAAATCCCAACCGAAATTTTTTTTGAAAATTTGCTCATTAATTCATGCTGCATGAATGGACACAATTAACAATTATTGTGTTATTTTGGTGCAGATAATGGTTTGCACTACTAAATAGTTGGTTCTGACATTGTGGTAATTTTTAATTCACTGAACATGGACTAGGTAGGTACCTATTTGTTCAAATTTCGATGCACCTACCTAGTTGCAAACGTCATTTCACACCGTTCCAGTCTCGAACGTAGTATAGTTTCACTAGCAATAGACGGTTCGAAAAGGGAGCATATTCTTGGCGTTTGACGTTGATTTCCACATTTTTTGAACAGGTAATGACGATGAGAAAATAATTAGTAGTTAATTCACTCTGCAATAGTTTTGAAAAAGGTAAAAACACCTATTCACTACGGAAAAATTTACCAAAAATTCCAATATCTTTGAAATAACATCAAAATAAATCTGAATAAATTTGAATAAGTAAATAAACTAAAACCCCCCGTGATTGAATTTTTTATTCCCAAATTTCCTATTAATTATTCTAAGAGACACTGATTCATTTTCCTTGTTTTTAAATATCATTCCTGATTTCATCTAATTATAACGCCTAACACTGCCCAAGTGTTGAATTTTGAGGTACTTAACTACAAACATGCTGTCCCAAAATTACTGCTAGTGGACTGTTAATAACTATAGGTAGTGATGAGCCTGCTCTGACAGGATCGTAGGTGATTTCTCCTATTTATCTTTTACTCACTTCAGGTGTTTCACTCCGCTACAGTGATCGTATCTTAACGGTCTTTATTTTGAAATGGAAGATCTTAATTTTAAAATGGAAAACCTATATTTTGAAATGGAAGATCTTTATTTTGAAATGGAAATCCTATATTGTTTTGGAAAACCCTTTTTTGACGTGGAAAAGTTATACCAATGAGCCCTCTGCTGAAGCCCAACCCCAAACTTCCCTCCATATTTGAACAAAATCAAGGTATCAGATCTTGAGTATTTTGCTTTAAATTAATAAGTAAATTCATAATATATTGCGACATATTTTGATATGTATGAATGTATTTGGGAGTAAGATAGATTTATATTGAAAATATGTGTATGAAGGTTCAGAGAAGATAATATCGCCATTTTGAGGGGGCGTGATGATCATAACAGGAGCCAAAGGGATTGGACGATGCGGGAAAGGACCGGCCAAAGGGATTGGCTGTTATGAAATATGTAATAACCAACGGAAGCGGGGGAGGCGAGTGCCTCACGGGGGGCGGAGGGCAAATGAGGGGGCCAATGGGGTTGGAGGAAGTATGAGAAGAGGAAGAGGAAGAGAAAGCGAGGCGGGGAGGGCGGAAGGGGGGTAAGCATGAGAGAGAGAGAGAAGGCAATCAATAGGAGGCAGGTAGCGCTAGTGCTGCCCCTACGCTATGACGCCCTATCATATCTATAGAGAGTAAGAGGGACTTGGGGGCGGCAGATGGTGGCGGCGGAGGAGGTTCCTCTCCCTTTGGCTCGGTCAATACTCTTCCCCTCCACCCTTTGCGCGTCCCTTTGCCCACCCTCGCTGGCCCCTTTGCCCTTTGTCCTCCTTGCCCTTCACCCCCTCACTATCTCTCTTTTCCACCTCCACCTACAAGTCACTCCGCGTCTCAGCGCTGCTGACCACAGTCCCCACCTTCCTTCTATGATCTCTTCTTTCCTATCTCTTTTGAAAAACAACACACCATAAATATGAAATGAAAAAAAATGAATGTTGTAATTTTGTTCAACCAATTTATGTTTACAATAAGCATTTTTCATACCTATATAATATTCATAATTTTTTCATGACATTTTGTAAGTTTTACGAAATTATCATCTTTTTCAAAATTTAACCAAAACCCATAGTTTTCTATATTTAACCCTTTGTTTAAGTGAAAATTGTAACTTTGTTTCCGAAATATTGTCGGGTTGTCGATAGTCCTTGAGCCGAGGCCGAAAATCGCACTTCATTTAGGGATACGATTTGACGACAAATTATGAAAAATTTTCATTTGTTTATTATGAAAACATTGTAAATTATGAAAACATTTAATGTTGTCCATTCTGAGAGAGAAAATTCAAGTCTGCCATCCAAAACGGTTGCTTCAAAAAATGGCGGCCATGTGCAATGTTCAAAAATCGCGAAAAAATTTGACGAGAAATTATGAAAAATTTTCATTTGTTTATTATGAAAACATTGTAAATTATGAAAACATTTAATGTTGTCCATCCTGAGAGAGAAAATTCAAGTCTGCCATCCCAAAACGGTTGCTTTCAAAAATGGCGGCCATGTGAAATGTTCAAAAATCGCGAAAAATCATCGTATCTCCGGGATGGATGAAAACTCCGTGAATGAGAGATTAGGTCCAATCATGGATTTTTTCATCAGTCTGCCACTCTTCAACGGCTGTTAACCCTCGACAGACTCAATTTTAAAAATTGTACACTTTTTGGGTAAATTATTTTCAAATAATGAACCTTTGGAATCGACCAAGAAAAAAAATTTTTAACACCCCCTCAAAATTTGATGGTTTACGTTTCAAGGTACGTAGAATCCAAAAATCGAATAAAAATTTGGCCGTCCGTCCGCCGTACGCCGTACGCGGCACTTTTGCCACTTAGCATTGACCGATTTTGATGAAATTTGGTATGTAGGCTCCATTCGGGGTCTAGTTGTGTCCCGAAGCTTTTGGTTGATGTAGGTCACTCCTAAGGGTTCCAAAATCAATTTTGAAATTTTGAAAACGCCCTAACTCAAAACATTTCGATATAAAGGTATTGTTTTTCCTTCAATTTAAGATTCTATAGAATTTTTAGAATTTTTTGAGACCACGCGGAGCTCTGTAGGACAAACCGTTCGCTCACTACGAAAATTTAAGTGTTTATATTGAAATATACATATATAAATCAAAACACGAGTGTGAATCGCAAAAGAGGCCTAATTTCCGTTCAAATTGGAGCTGACCGAAATGCAATCGATGGTTGGTGATTTTGATTTTTTTTTGATTTTTTTTTTTCTTCTTTTCACATTGGATGGTTGGTGATTTTGTAGACGAGTGATCTATATAGAAAATAATAAACCATTGTGTAATAATTTGCAGCGTTTTTACAGCTGGATTTTGAAAGTCTACTTACGGGTTTGAGACTTGTCTGCCAATCCTAAGCAGCTGTAAAGTCCTGGCAGAATAAATTGAAAAATTGTCAAATTTGATTTAAAATTCAGACAATTTTGGGATGATTCACATTTTAACACGTTGAAGTATGAGTGGTATGTAAGCAATAGAGTAGTGTATGACAATCGACCCGATGTAAATTATGTCAGCTTTATTGGGATTTGGGTCCAACAACAAATCCTCCTCTTTCACCAAATTTTCGAAAAATTTATTTTCTTCATCAGGGTCAGAGGATGAGTTTAGGTTTGAACATCAAACCTAAACTCATCCTCTGCCCTGATGAAGAAAATAAATTTTTCGAAAATTTGGTGAAAGAGGAGGGTTTTGTTGTTGGACCCAAATCCCAATAAAGCTGACGTAAGCAATAGAGAATGGTCTGCCTTGGATAGCCCGCTGTATTCTAGTGGCAGAATCAAATTAAAAAATTGTCAATTTATTGATGAAGTTTGTTGATTTTGGGATACTCCAAATTTTTGCTCTATACTGTACTACTTTATTGAAACTCAAGCAGCGTGGTCTGCCTTCAGTAACTCATTGCTTATATAAAACAGACTAAAATAAAAAAAAAAAAATGCAAATTTGAGGGTTAAAATTTATGTATTTTGGGAAAGTTGCAATTTTGGCTTGTGGTACTAGCAGTAAAAACTTGCTTAAAAAAGCACAGTCTGCCATCGGTACTTCGTTGCTTTCTAACGGCAGACTGAACTTTGATTCAAATTTGATACATGGGCTCCATTTAGGGTCTAGTTGTGCCGCGAAGCTTTTGGTTGATGCCAGTCACTTCTAAGGGGTGAAAATTAAGGGTTGAAATTTTAAAGAGTGCCCTAGCTCGAAAACTCTCGAAATAGAGGTATCAGGTTTTCACCAATTTTGAATAGTATTGAATTTTAAAAAATTTTTGAGACCACCGGAGCTCTGTAGGACAATCAGTTCGCTCCCTACGAGTACTTGAAGGTTTTCCTTCGATAAAACAGAATCACGACTGTGAATCACAAAAGACGTCTAAACTCCGTTCAAATTGTATCTGACTGAAATGCGATCGCTGTTCGTTTCTTCGAGTTGTATTCAGTTATGCTCTTTTAGCAACCAGTAATCAAATTTCCATATGAAGCTTTTTTTTCGAATCGAGTGTGAAGTGTTTCGTTCTTTATAATAAACTTGGTTGTGCCATGGATAGTAATTAACCCCTGCATGGAAAGACATGAAATATCCATCTACCCACATTATCTCACCACCATTCAGAAATTTAAACCATTCCTTAGCAACCAGTAATCAAATTTTTAATGGAGGAATTATTTATTCCTTTGAATGGAGTATGAAGAGTTTATTTCATCTAAATAAACTCGATTATGAAGCGAAAACATTGACAGTGGCAAAGCTGTTTTCTTTGCTGGATCTATACAGAAAAATAATGAACCGTCGTGTAATAATTTGCTGCGTTTTTCATTATTGATTATTTCTTTAAGACTGGCCAAGCTGTTTGCCTGACGAATATTCTCACCTGACGCCCCTAGATTCTACTGCTAATTTGCATAACAAAATGTCTCTAAGCAATTTTTTTAGAGGCTTTAGAGTTTTAAGAGTACACAAACTTTTAAGATTTTTTTCGTGTTTTCGACCTTACATCACTAAAATGGCTATAACTCCCTTAATTGATAAAGTAAATTCAAATTTGATTATATAATTGGAGAGAGCGTCAAATTTCCTATCTCCCTGAAGGGGTTTTAGAAAATTTCAAATGAAACGAACGGGTGTAAAATAAGCCAAAAGTAAAACGCTGCAAATCATTGCCCAAGGTTCATTATTTTCTGTATAGATCACCCTTCTGTATAGATCCCTCCCTATCAACCGTAGGTACCTACTACCTACTAGGGCATTTTTGAAAATTTCAACCCTTCATTTCCATTTGGTTGGTGGTTAGGGAAGGATCTATACAGAAGGGTGATCTATACAGAAAATGAACATGTTATCAATGAACATAATTTTTCATACTTGGAGTTTGAGACCATTTAAAATAGCCCTTTACACTTTCTTTCAAAAATAATCTGAAAGATCTATCTATTCGCACAAAAGAGCATGTTGTTTCTCACGTTAGGGTGGTAAAAGTTTGTTGTGATTTCCTATTCGATAAACGAGAAATCCCAAACAATGCTCTATGAATGTTTTATGAAAGTGAGGATCTGGGAGAGTGGATCGAGAGTTGCTTATCGCATACGAGGGTGTAGGTGTAGGCCTCGATGGAAAAAGGGATTTGGATGCTCCCGGCGTCAGGTCACTTGAGTATGTGAAGCTGGGAATCGCAGATAGCACTGCAGAAGGTTGTAATAGGATTTGAGAAAGCGAACGTCCGAGGCTGGACACAGGTATACAGGAAGGGAGTTGAAGACGTCTTCGTGAGAGGGAAAAGTAAAAAAAAGAAAGAAAAAGCTCAGGATGGTTTTTTTTCTGGATGTAGAATGGAAGCACCATCCAAGGGAGGGAGGTCTATGAAAGGTTAATGCTTCTCAGATAGACGGTCAGTTCTGAGCCCGCCATTGGCCATTCCCTTTTTCGATCCCCTGGGAAATGTCCATCCCGGGAAGCGGAGGAAAAACGTTGAGTGTCCAGGACTGAAGGGAAGTCCAGACTCTAAGAGGAGGCCATCAGGAATGGGACAAGGAAGGGGTTTTCCAATTTTCCATCAAAGGTCCTACTCACTCTTCTCTCTACAGATATCTCATCCCTTCCCCTCTCGCTGCAGACCATCTCTCCAACGTGAGTGGGCAAACAACGCGGCAGAGGGGAGGAAATGCTTTTTCCCCCCTCCATCCTTTGTAAATCATGTGATAGCCTTTCGGTTCGGACTTGAGTCAATACAGCTTAAGACACTCATGCACCTACCAGTAAACACCAAGATTGGATTTTCCTAGAGAAAGCGTTTGAAAGGGACGGAGAAAAAAACCTTATTGGAAAAGGAAGGATTTCAGTGGGATGAAGGATTGCGGTCAGCGCTCTCATCAAGTTTTAACCGCTAGTCAAATACCCTGGCAGTCATGTCTTCTTAACTAATTGCATTAAAATGAAATGCTTCTCCCGACCGAATTCCGCTCTGGTTAAATTACGAACCTTTTAATTTATTAACTTAGTTCTTTAACTACTCCGAGTCACTCAACATTTAACACATTTATTTTTTCCCCTGTGGAGTTTCCAAGTGGCACCTTGTTAGAAGGATAGTAAGGCCATATATGTCCTTTTTTTCGAGGACAATGGTTACAGCACTCAGTAACTGTCCTAGCGGTATCCAGACATGTTTACCTTCCTAAAAACGCTGCAAATTATTACACAACGGTTTATTATTTTTATATAGATCACTCGTCTACAAAATCACCAACCATCCAATATGAAGAGAAAAATAAAAAAAAAATAAAAAATAAAAAAATTAAAAAATAAAAAAAAAATAAAAAAAATCAAAAAATAAAAAAATAAAAATCACCAACCATCGATTGCATCTCGGTCAGCTCTAATTTGAACGGAGATTAGGCCTCTTTTGCGATTCACACTCGTGTTTTGATTTATATATATATATTTCAATATAAACCCTTAAATTTTCGTAGGGAGCGAACGGTTTGTCCTACAGAGCTCCGCGTGGTCTCAAAAAATTCTAAAAATTCTATAGAATCTTAATTTGAAGGAAAAACAATACCTTTATATCGAAATTTTTTGAGTTAGGGCGTTTTCAAAATTTCAAAATTGATTTTGGAACCCTTAGGAGTGACCTACATCAACCAAAAGCTTCGGGGCACAACTAGACCCCAAATGGAGCCCACATACCAAATTTCATCAAAATCGGTCAATGCTAAGTGGCAAAAGTGCCGCGTACGGCGTACGGCGCACGGCGGACGGACGGCCAAATTTTTAGTCGATTTTTGGATTCTACGTACCTTGAAACGTAAACCATCAAATTTTGAGGGGGTGTTAAAATTTTTTTTTTCTTGGTCGATTCCAAAGGTATCGACTAAATAATAAACCAAAATGAATACACAGGGTGTCCCATATGTTATCCACCTAACTTTGGAAGTCAATTTTACAAATAATTTGCAACAAAAAGTGTCTCATAGCAATTTTCTTTTAACCCCCTTAAAATCCGACTTTTTTGACTTTTAAGATTTTTTTCGTGTTTTCGGCCTTACACCATTCAAACGGTCGTAACTCCCTCAAATTAGACTCAAAAATTAAAAATAAGGATATCGTTGGAAAGAGCGTAAAATTTCTCAACACATGAGCCGTTGACCAGTCGAGAAAAACAAAACGCTAGAGTAGTATTTTAACCTCAAACTTGAAAAATAGTCAATTTCTGTTTTTGGTGAAAATCTTGATGATTTTTCCTCATTAAAACAAGGTATTTGCCAGAAGGGCTCAAATACTTAAAAACTGCTCCATTTCATCAGCTTTCCAACGGTCACCCAATTTTCAGTTTTACTGTGGAATTTGAGGGAGAAAATGGTGTTTCAATGCGAAAAAACGTGTATTTTTTTCAACGAAATCGACGGTTCGACGTGGGGACGTGGTGCTTGGGAGGAGGGGCGGCGGAACAGACACCGGATTCCGGAAAATGCATTGAAACACCGTTTTCTCCCTCTAATTCCACAGTGAAACTGAAAATTGGATGACCGTTGAAAAGCTGATGAAATGGAGAAGTATTTGGGCTTTTGAGCCTCTCTGGCAAACACCTTGTTTCCATGGGGAAAAATCATCAGAATTAAAAAAAAAAAAAAAAACGAAATTGACAAACTTTAAAGTTTGAGGTAGAAAAACCACTCTAGCGTTCAGTTTTTTTCAATTTGTCAACAGCTCATCTATTGAGAAATTTTACGCTCTTTCCAACGGTATCCTTATTTTTAATTTTTGAGTGAAATTTGAGGGAGTTATGACCGTTTTAAAGGTGTGAGGTCGAAAACACGAAAAAAACCTTATAAGTAAAAAAAGTCGGATTTTAAGGAGGTTAAAAAAAATTGCTCAGAGACATTTTTTATTCAAATTAGTTGTAAAATCGACTCCCATATTGTCCCATATTATGGGACACCCTGTATACAAGGTAGTTTGAAGTGAATGAGCGTGGCGGCCGAATGGCTGATCAGAGGGTGGGGGAAGCGGAACATACTGGGAACCCCTGCAAGGCCTCACTATGTTCCTCTATTTTCACTGCTCATTACTTGAAAACAGGCTTTTATTTCGTATTGATGATCAAAGTTGAAATTCCATATAACTAAGCAAAAATTAGATTGATCGTTGAGTTGTTTTGGCATAGAATATCGATCGAATTGGTTAATTTGAAGCAGTGAGAATGACAACAGTACATGTCCCCAATCAGCTTATCGAGATATCAGGTGTCAAAGGTTTGGTTCGTGTATGAATCACTCTCAGTGTGTTTAAGGATTGATCAATTTATCAGATATTATACTTTCGAGTGTGGTTAGCATACTGCTTTTGTGCTCAATGCGTAGTTCTACTGGTTACAACCTACAAAAAGCCATTTTTCAACAATCGTCAAAAATGGACTTGTACTGTTTTTATTCTCATCGATTCAATTGTATTGTAATGTTTGCGTCCTGTTGATTTTAGTTACCCTTGTGCTTTATTAGGCACGTTTATCGCTAATGCATTTGATTATACTTGTATTTATTCTGCAGTTGACGTTGAAATGAACTAAAAGCGGCTCATGCTGAAGAGTTGAAACAGCTCAAGGAAACCCAGAGTCAGGATATAGCCGCCACCAAGAAAAAACAATGGGTAAGTCAATGATGATAAGCATGGAATAATTTGGTGTAAAATTTCGTTTTAACCTCTAATCCGGATGGACGTGAGTGGTTCCCTGACGGACGGAGACGTCCCCGGGACGTTGACTCATAAATCCGCCGTTTTCCTTTGTTGTTTTGGTTGTTGTGATAACTTGATCAGTAATATACCATCATTTGATAGTATCAATGTAATGCAAGACGTATTGGACACATTGGGTATAAATCAAAACAAATTCATAAAAAATAAAAAAATAAAAATATATAAACAAAAAATAAACCCTTCCTCCTGCTAAAATTGTCCAGTCGTGGTAAAAAAAGTTTTTTTTTTGATCTTCATGATTTTTCCAAGGATCTCAAATAAGACAGGTGCGCATTGCCCTGAACTAATTAAAATTGCGTCGTAACTCATAAGGATGGAAAAAGAGCGATTTTCTATTAAAAACCTAATTTTGGGCCGCCGTTTCGAAAAATTCCAGTTAAATCCAAAAATACATACCACCACGTAACTCAGCGTCGAAAATTAATGAAAAAACATATATCACACTTGGGGTCTACCTTTATCTCAATTTTGGCACAATCACTGAACGGGTTGTGAGCAACCAAAACATTCGGTTAAGGGGTCTAAAACTCATGAATAGGGCTCGGCACTTTGCATATTTGCATATTTTTTTGCGATATGCCCAAGCTGTAAGGAGCCCAAATATGCCATATTCAAGCCATTTTGTCGCTCCAAATTTAAATTTATCGTGCATATATTCGCAGTTTTTGGTATAAGTGCATATAATGGGCATTTCTTGACAAAAGCCATATTTTCCAGTTTTGTCAGCTATTTCCTCTAATGAGGAGACGTTATCATGGCCCGGAAAAACAGGTGAAACCGTTCGAGAAAAATTAAGGTGTGTACTCAAACGAAATCCTGGCTGGAAAACTGTCGTTGTGTTGGCGAAAGTGTTGGAAGGCGACTCACCCAACACCAGCAATTGGTCATACACTCCTCAAGAAGTGGCGTCTTTCAAATATCTACCAATTGTCTCAGCAGATGTGGAGCGGTCATTCTCCCGTTTGAAACTATTATTGCACGATTTGAGAAAATCTTTTACAACTGAAAATTTGGAAAAAACTTGGTAGTACAAGCTAACATATTTTAACAATTAAATGTTTTGTCTAAAAACTGAGTAAAACTATTGTAAAAATTGTATAAAATTATTTTGTATAAAAATGTACATACAAAAAAATTGAATAAATACAAATAACTATGTACTGAAAAGACTTTGTTTCCCACTTATTATTCAATTGTTCAACTATCTTGCGCATATTTTGAAGGCATATTTTCGGATTTTTTCGCGCATATGTACAAATGCATATATTGGGCATCTACGTGCATATTTTGAGGTTTTATTTCGCATATATTGCCGAGCTCTACTCATGAAATTTGGCCGACCGTCCGCCGTACGCGGCTCTTTCCTCACTTAGCATTGACCGATTTTGATGAAATTTGGTATGTAGGCTCCAGGGTTTGTTATGAAATTTGGTATGTAGGGGTCTAGTTGTGCCAGAAGCTTTTAGTTGACGTAGGTCACTTCTATGGGTTGAAAAATAAGGTTTGCAATTTTGAAAACGCCCTAACTCAAAACATTTTGATCTAAAGGTTTTTTTTCTTTAATTTAAGATAGTATAGAATTTTTAGAATTGAGACCACGCGGAGCTCTGTAGGACGAACCGTTCACTCCCTTCGAAAATTTAATGGTTGGGCTTACGATAAATCAGAAACACGAGTGTGAATCGCAAAAGATGCCTAATCCCCGTTCAAATGTTAGCTGACCTAATTACGATCGATGTTTTTTTGAAGTTGGTTGGTGGTAACAATGGCAAAGCCGTGTTCTTTGCAGTCGAGTGATCTATATAGAAAAATAATAAACCTTTGTGTAATAATGTGCTTATTCAAGATGGCCCTTGAAGAAAACTGAACCCCTCGTTCTATTTCGACTTTTTCTCGTCATACTTTTCACTGATTACTGCTCAAAGACTTACAAGAACCAGAATAAAGGGGAAGATGGAAAATCCTCATCAGGTGGTGGAGAGGTGGTGCAGATTAATGAGCAGGTTTTAGAAATAATGGCGCTTGTCTCTGACATAATCTGGAAGGTCCAGGTTGATAAGTCCAGTAAATCCTCAACTCGGCTCAACTGTTGTATATATCTGTCAGACCGGAGGGTGGGAAGCAGTGAGCGACTGGTGAGAGTTTTGCTTCGCAGGGTGAAGAAACTGGTTGAGTTTTGTCGGTGGTAAAGGTAGGTAGTTGGAAGGGGGAGTGCTGAGAAAGCTGGGGATGTTCTCCTTCAGAAAACGTGATCTCTACGGATCGACGATGGTCGAAAAAAAAAGTTTGACGGAAATAGAGAATCCCTCTCAGAGATAAGACGAAAAACCATACACCTACCTTTTCTTAAGATACCCATCGTAACGAACAGCTCACGATTGTTTATGATAAGAAGAGCAGTAAGAGGAAAGTCTTGGTGAGAAAAGTAGTGACATTCATAAATCAAACTCAATTCTGAAATTTTGGATTCTTATTGAAAACTTCTTCTTTAGGTGCCCTGTCCGTGACGAACGGTGGCGGTCATCAACGCAATCTTTATTTTATCTGCGGCCTTTCTAAATAAAGATGTGGTGGTCTCCCCAAACCACTGGCGAAGGTTTTTATTATGATTATATAATAATAAATAAATAATAATAAATATTAAATGAATAATAATAATAAAATGAATAATAAATATTATTATTCAGCCATGGAACCCTTCTGCGACCAGGCTCGCGTCTCTCATTTATACGTCTCTGCAATATATTTTACAGCAAGAGGTATTTCTCATTTCTAATTAGGTGGCCACAAAACTGGAGTTTTCGTCGCTTTACGCAGTTCATAACCTCACACTCTTTATTCATTCTCTGGAGGATTGCTGTATTGGTCACTCGATCAACCCATCGAACCTTCAAAATCCTTCTGTAGGACCACATTTCAAAGGCCTCAATTTTGCGGCTAAGAGCACCCGTAAGCGTCCATGTCTCCACGCCATACAGCAAGACAGAGAACACATAGCAGCGGAGAATGAGGACTCTCAAATCAAGTCGTAGTTGTCTACTAGCCAACACCCTAATCATGCTCTTAAACACAGACCTCGCATGCTCTATTCGGCTTCGAATTTCAGTAACATTATTACCCTCTTCAGAAACAATTGTGCCTAGGTATTAAATACCTTCAATATATATTTAAATACCTTCAAATTTTGAAGGTTGAGACTCGAGTTACATGCTTGTTATCAACAATCAAGTGCTGTCCTGGCACGTTCCTTTTAGACATAATCATCCACTTTGTTTTTGTCAGGTTTAAAGCAAGACCCATGTCGATGCTTCTTTTATTGACGGCGTTGACTAGAGCTTGCAGGTCTTCGATATTCGATGCAATGAGCACGGTGTCATCCGCATACCTGAGGTTGTTAACCCGGACGCCATTGACCAATACACCAACATCATCATGCAATGCCTCTCTGAAAATATTTTCAGCATACAGATTAAACAAAAGAGGCGATAAAATACAACCCTGCCGAATACCCCTATGAATCGTAATGCTTCGAGTGCTTCTGCCACCCAAACGAACATTGGCCTCATGCTGGAAATACAGATTTGCTATCAGCTGCAGATCTTTGCCATCTACTCCAAGGTATCGAAAAAGGTAAGGCATCGAAAACTACTGGAGGTATATTTTATTCACTTCCAGTCACATCCGGGAGATACGAATTCAGGATGGATGGACTTCAACCGGATGGTGGTTTGGGGCTGGATCGTAAAATAATGCCGTCGTGATCTTATCACAAGGTACATGTGAACAAGTGAAAAATCAATATCACCATCACGAGCAGCAAATATGTAGATCCACTCAACAAAACACTCTACGTCAACTGATTGGGAATGAAGTCAACTGGAAATGTACTCCTTCTTAGCCGACTTTTCGATGAATTTTTTATCTTCTTCATTTCGTCCTTCGATCTCCGAAGAAGGTAATAAATTCAACAATAATAAATTCAAGCTCGGCAAAGAAGGAGTTTAATAATCGTGAACTTTATTATCAGAAATAGGTTGCTTGTGGTCGACTCAGAAAACAAGCAACATCTTCATGAAAATCGAATTTTTGCAATGGGAAATTGCTGAGTTGTACAGCTTCATAATACAATCAAGCATTTGTACATAGGGGTGGGTATCGATTAATCTGTTAATCGGGTTAAATCAATCGGTTATACGTCCGTACCGGGACGTATGAGTACAAGCGACAAAATGGAAAAAATTTGGTTAGATATCAATTGTTATGTAAAATTTCACGAGGAATCGATTAGTGTCATCGCTGTTTGTCAAAACGGGACAAATTCCACTTTAAACGAGGAGGAAATTTTGAGAGGTTTTGCAAAACGGTACTGTTTTGTTGAGTTTTTTCCAAAACGGTACAAAAATCCTTGGAGTGCATTACAAAATATGTCTCTCCATTCGTAAATTTGGCCCTGAGGTGTATGTTAACGTGTTAATACAGCAGATTCATTGTGTCTGACTTCCCCCCAACTGGAACATAAAACTCAATCACGAGTTTGAATCACCAAAGAGGTCTAATCTCCGAGTGATCTATACAGGAAAATAATAAACCTTTGTGTAATAATTTGTAGCGTTTTTGAATGACTAACTCCCAGGCTGGTCTCTTCCCATGAATTAAATTGCAATTAGGTCCACACCAGAATCAAAATCTAAATAAAGGACAAATAAATTATTCCGGATTGGATGCACAAAAGCCGTGGAATATCTTTTGATTTTGAGTGAATATGAACAAAAGCTGTATTTTGTACCGTTTTGCAAAACCGCTGCATTTTCATGTTTAATTGTTGATGAGATGGAAGTGATATCGCCATTACGTTGATGCATGGATATAATCATACTATGGAGCAGACAATTTGGGGAAAAACAGTTTTTCCATGACTCAATATGCGAAGGGATCAAACGTTTTTTCGATTTCTGGGAATTCACTTTTTTAAATTTGTGTCCTTTTGAAAAACTGTGCCTCAATTATTATACTTTGTATGGGGGGGGGGGGGGTGACTCATCGGGATCACCGCAATGAAGTGATTTGACGGGTTCACAGGTTGCGCCGTAGACCGATTCTCCCTTCGTTCTGTCACGCACGAAATCAACAGAACCGAGCACGCGGCGCCGATTAAAACTCATATCGTAACAACAAAAGCCTCAACAACTTCCTGTCAAGAGTGAGCCGCTTCCGTTACATACTCGACACTTCCGCTCGCGTGTCTGTTAGTCAATTTCATGCGGTAAACCACGTCAGGCATCAACAGCTCTATTAATTTTTGTCGGCATAATTCTGGTGCCCGATGATGGAAGTGAAGATTTTCATTACATTTATTAAAAACAGGATTTATTAATATGCTACGCACTCCTATTATAGGAGGATACCTATAATAGGTATGGAAGTAGCACCAATGTTTAGCTCAGTCTGGGCCCTTTACCTTGTCGCATCGTCACACTAAATTACCAAGTAGTTACCTAAAGGTAAGTATTATAAAGGAAAAAAAAAATGGACGCCACTCCTCCGAATGCAATACCTCAACCCAATGGAGGAGAATTTGGGAGAGTGAGAAAAATAGTCAAGATTCAAAGTAGGAGAAATGTATAAATGAAATTTATTTGCAAAATTCAATCCTACTGCTTCACGCCAGTGCCACTCCTTGCCTAGTACGCTAACCTAAATGAATATAACCCTAAATGATTCTTACTATCTATCTAATAACTACGTGGTAGTTCGGAGTAGGAGGGCCTTGCGGTACGAAGGGATAGACTGATCCAAAAAAAAATTACTCGTGGGTAGATACTCGTACAAAATCTTGGTAAGTACTTGGTAGGAACTAGGACCCCAAGTCGGGGATTCCATAAATTTCCAACAAAAAAACCACTCCTTCCAATGGTACCCTCAATAGTACAATGATGGAGCTATGTGCTCAATTTTACCAGTGCAACGCACGGTAATCAAAATCCCAAAAGGAAGAACTTCCTTCTTGTGTGCAGTACAGTACTTTTCAAAAAAAGAACAACGTTCGAAAAAAAATCCTGCGGAGCAGTATTCGACTGGACATTCGTCGAAGTTGGAGCAGAACTGGCGTGGTTCTTATTTTAATCTTCCCCCCCGTCCTACCTATACGATGCGACAAGCAAGAATTGGTCGTCCGATAACGCGGAGAGGCGAGTCCGAAGTACTGGACGCGGCCGCCTTTGAGAGGATTACGCGATTACGAAATCAGCCTAACAAAGAATAGGCTTATTTTTGAAGAAAATGTAACATTGCTTCGTATGTGTATCATGGGATTGTCCCAGATGAGGATTTGACAACTTCTGTGGGGAATTTGAAAAGGGAATTCAAAATTACCGCAATACCCTCACCTTATTAATCTAGATTTAGAGTAGAAAAACTGAAAAGAGAAGAAAGAAGGAGTTATTTTGGAAAATTGTTGATCTTCCCGAATTTCAATGATAAAAGGTGAAGAAGAAATAGAAGAAAGGAGAGGGAGGAGGAGAAACAAGGGGAGAAGAAAGAAGAGAATTTCATGCTGTTGTTCAGAACTCGCTCAATTATGCTCGTTAGGCAGGGACTGAAATGTACTTGTAAGTCTCTCGCGAGATCATTGGATTGGTGACCGCTCGTGGACGGTATCGAAGGTGTTGATCATTTTCGGTGAGTAGGCATGAGCAAAATCATCAGAACCAATTCTGATCTTCCCTTTGGAAGACACCTAATGACGTCCACGACGACAGGAATGGCAGTCGGACTCAAATTCAACCTGAGATGTTTGTTTACCCACTTACTCGTAAGTCAGATCGATTAAGAAAGTATCATTAGTATCTTCATGAGTAGAGAATTAATCAGCAAGGCAGCAAGGGATACAAAATCATCTTAAATAGTATCATTAGTATATTTATTATTAGTATTATTAGTATTATTTAGTTATATTTATAAGAGGACTTTGTTCCCCAACGAAGTAAATATTTGAAGGTTGTGATGCACTATAAACCCACATGGAGCAGGCACGTGAAATACATTCTGAAAAGAACCTTGTCATAGCTCAGGAGAACACGGGATCTGACGCCCAAAATTAACAAAGCTATTGTGAGACCCTCGGTGGCACAAAACCAACCAGGCTGCAACAGAACGCCAGCTTACTAAACTGCTGAGGCAAGCATGCCTTGGTAAGTGTGGAGCACAATGAAGTACCGCTCATGAAGACTATTTCTACTCCAGCAATGGTTCTATTCAACTTTGCTCCTCTCCTCTCCACAATTTGTTCAGAGAAGAGCCTTCCTAGCGCTATTTGAAATCTGTATTTGGGAAGCCTCAAGGACCTTCATCTCAATTAGAGCCACTTAGAAGTACTAGACCAAATCCATAACAATCCAGTGACTAGGTCTGTTCTCAATGTTGTATTGGAAATTATGTACTTTGGCTACCCCCTTGGTGTACTTGGAGTAATCCAGGGAAATGCTGGAGAATAGGAAAACCTTTACCAGGTTCACACCTCTGGAACATAGATGGGTCTGCAATGGATGGGAAAACTGGCCTAGAGAGCAATTTAGTCAACCCATTTTAGTCAACCCCTGGGTATTGCATCCATGGCGTAGAAATATGAGCACAAGAGATCTCCCGCGAACGACTCAAAGGTGCGAAAATTCACAAGTCCGATTCTGCCTTAAAGGCCCATTGCAGCCCACTCAATAACATCTAACCTGAGATTGCCTGGATTCCCTTAGGGCTGGGGCTCGAGGCAACATTCTTTACTCTGGGTTCCAGGCGATTGGATTTGAAGGTAATGAAGAAGCCAAACTAGAGCCTGGCATAGGGATCTAAAACCCAAATTTCAGCCTAGTTAAATTTCTGTAAACTAGCGCCACCGTGAAATTAATGCCACGAAAATAAGAACCCAAGAGATCGCCAGGAAATAGGCCATTGCAGCCTGCTTGATAACCTCTAACTTTGGATTGTCTAAGACTCGTTTTTACACGTTTTTCTTTCCTATGTTTTACCCACTTTTGATATTGAAAGACCTAACATATTGTTCTTGTTTGGGAAAATCTCAGTTTGAACAATAAATTAGAGAAATGAAAACACAAAAAAATTATGAAGCGAAGAGGATACTTCTACAAGAAATAACACGGTAGTACCTCTGTCTGAAGTGTTAAGCCTACAAGAAATTCACGACACAACGGAAGAAAACGGGAAAATCAATACTAACATTATGTATAAAAACGAATGAGGCGGAAGATTTGATAGCGAAGAGGGGCAAAAGACATTTTCCAAGCAAACTCTTTAAATCGGGAAAAATATAGTCTCCCTTTGCCGCCCCTATCAGTATCAGTGCGCAGTAAAATACTTTATTCGCAGCGTAAAACTCGATAAAATAAGACAGCATTAATGGAATTTACATGGCCGTAAACGCCCCTTTGGAAGGAGGATGAGCTCGGATTTATGCAGAGCTTTTTCTCCCCTCTCCTTCATCACTTGCGAAAGTGAACGGCCTGAAGATGTGCCTACAAAAAGGCTTTTTTGTTCTCAGTTTTTTGCCTTCCATAAACTTCGTTTTATCAGACATTTGAAGACCGCTTGGATAACTGAAAGGCAGAAGACGAAATGTAGGGAGGGTTGGTTGGGTCAGGAATTGGACACTGATGTTTCTGGTTGTCTTGAGTTATGATCCACCGATAGAAAGATTTTAAGTTGCATTTTGTTACGAGAACAAGTCAAATTGTTGATAGTACCATATATTTTGAAAAAAAAAAAAAAAAAACGTCTGCCAAGTGGGTGTGGCACATAGCTTCCTCGTATCCATAACCCGATTATATACATGATCAGATGCCTAGTAGTTAATCTCAAAACACCAATCTCTAAGTACCTTCCACTACCCTCATAGGGGACCATCTACACCCTAATCTGGACAATCCTAGGTAATTTCATCAAATTCGGATGAAAAATTAAGTGAGTAGATGTATGTGATTGGATCAAAAAAATACTTAGCCTCGGCTGGGATTCGAACCCGCGACCCCTGGGGGACAGTTGAAGTTACGGCTGCTACAAGTAATTCACGTTTGCGCATGCGCAGTCGCTTCTATCAGTCCGGGGATGATGAATTTTATAGGGGACCATCTAAATACTAGTCTGTAACATCCCTGAAAATTTCATTGAAATCGGATAGAAAATGTAGAAGTTATGGCCGTTACAAGGAAATTCACGTTTGCGCATGCGCAGTGGCAACTATCAGTCCGAAGGTGATGATTTTCATAGGGGACCATCTGAATACTAATTTGTAACATCCCTGAAAATTTCATTGGAATGGGATGGAGAATGTAGAAGTTATGGCCGTTACAAGGAATTCACGTTTGCGCATGCGCAGTCGCTTCTATCAGTCCGGGGATGATGATTTTCATAGGGGACCGTCTACACACCAACCCGCACGATCCCTGAAAATTTCATGGAAATCGGACAATAACTTCGTATAGTTATGCGCGTTACAAGGAATTCATGACAGACACACAGACACACAGACAGACAGACAGACAGACAGACAGGCAGACACGGTACCAAAATTGTTCAGAAAGGTCTAAAACGTAAAACGCGAGTGGAAATTTTGATTTTGGAGAACTTTTTTTTTCCGTCCTTGGAAAGTGAAAACAAAGCTTCCGCTACCTCGGTAGACTCGGAAGCAAAATTAAAAACAATTTTTTCTGCTCGCTAATGTCAACATTTTGACCTTCGTAGGAAACCCTCCTCCTGACTTTCTATTTCAGGCTCCCCACTATGTCCACCTCATAATGGTGTTATTTTTGATTACGAATTTCGTTGGTTTTTGACTGTTAGTGGTCAAAGCGACTCTAGGTTTTCAGGTCCTCTTTATATAAAAAACGCTGCAAATCATTGCTCAAAGGTTTATTATTTTCTGTATAGATCACCCTTCTGTATAGATCACTGGTTCTCCATCAATAGCACCTACCACCATCTGTATTCTCCCTTGACCTTCCCTCTCAAATTTCAGCTTCCTGCGTTCAATAGGATTGAAAATGGCTTCGGAGCTCACTCAGCTGATCAGTGATCTGAAGAGTGAAAAAGATCTCCTCGAATGCTGGAGACGCCTGGAAGAGCACTTCCATTCAATAGGAGTAAAAATGGCTTTGGAGCTCACTCAGCTGATCAGCGATCTGAAGAGTGAAGAAGATCTTCTCGAATGCTGGAGAAGCCTGGAAGAGCACTTCCATTCAATAGGAGTAAAAATTGGCTTTGGAGCTCACTCAGCTGATCAGTGATCTGAAGAGTAAAGAAGATCTTCTCGAATGCTGGAGAAGCCTGGAAGAGCACTTCCATTCAATAGGAGTAAAAATTGGCTTTGGAGCTCACTCAGCTGATCAGTGATCTGAAGAGTGAAGAAGATCTCCTCGAATGCTGGAGACGCCTGGAAGAGCACTTCCATTCAAAAGGATTGAAAATGGCTTCGAAGCTCACTCAGCTGATCAGTGATCTGAAGAGCCTTTGAGAAATAATTTGCAGCGGTTTTTACCCACCAACATTTTTTTTACCTACCAGCTAGGTAATACCTACCACACCATACTGGCTTCACACCTTCACAATCAAGTTTATTAGAAAGAACTAAACGCTTCACACTCGATTGGAAAAATAGAAAGCTTTATATGGAAATTTGATTACTGGTTACGCAGAAGGCAAAACTGTAAACAAATCGAAGAAATGAACAGCGATCGCATTTTAGTCCGATAAAATTTGAATGTAGATTAGACCTCTTTTGCGATTCACAATCATGATTCTGTTTTATCGAAGGAAAACCTTCAAGTACTCGTAGGGACCGAACGGTTTGTCCTACAGAGCTCCGGGTGGTCTCAAAAATTTTTAAAAATTCAATACTATTTAAAATTGGTGAAAAAACGATACCTTTATTTCGAGAGTTTTCGAGCTAGGGCACTCTTGAAAATTTCAACCCTTAATTTTCACCCCTTAGAAGTGACCTACATCAACCAAAAGCTTCGCGGCACAACTAGACCCCAAATGGAGCCCATATACCAAATTTGAACCAAATCGGTCCAGTGTTGCTAAGAAAAGTGCCGCGTACGGCGTACGGCGTACGGCGTACGGCGTACGGCGGACGGACGGAAATTTTTTTATTCGATTTTCGTATTCTACGTACCTTGAAACGTAAAACATCAAATTTTGAGGGGGGGTTAAAATTTTTTTTTCTTGCTCGATTCCAAAGGCTTATTATTGAAAATAATAAACCAAAAGGCTCGGTAGGTTTTGTGTTATTTATATGTTGGCAACAGATTCACTGGACAACTTGCCAGCATCTTCAGACTAAAACTTGAGAAATTAGAAAAATTGTTTAGAAAGAGAACAGTGGACGGCTTATTATACTTTAGAATGGCACATTCTAATCAAACGTTACACATTTGTCTTATATTATATCGCTTTCGAGTCTACCAAAGCAGCGGAAGCATTGTTTTCACTTTTCAAAGATGAAAAAAAAAATTAAAAAATTCACCAAAATCTAAATTTCCATCGCTTTTCACGTTTTAGGCCTTCCTGAACAATTTTGGTTCCGTGTCTGTGTTTCAATGAAATCCTTGTAATGGGTAAAACTATATGAAGTTAAAGCCCCATTTCGATGAAAATTTTAGGTATTGTGCGGGTAGGCGTGTAGATGGCCCCTATGAGGGTACTGCAAGGTAGGTACTTAGAGATTGATGTTTTGAGATTGGCTACTAGGCATCGGATCATCTATACAATCGGGTTATGGACACGAGGAAGCTATGTGCCACACCCACTTGTCATTTTTACATGTTGTTGGGATTCCTAGAGGTAGTTTATTACCAAATTGACAATCCTGAAAACCTTGTACTACTGACATAGTGTGCTAAAAACCGTAAAATTTATGCCCTTTTTTCAACTTTGGTTTATTTTTATTCAATAATGAACCTTTGAAATCGACTAAGAAAAAACATGTTTAAACCCCCAATTGTTGGTCGTTTCTTCGAGTGTTCGAGTAGTACTCAGTTTTGCGTCCGTAATCAGTAATCAAATTTCATAATGAAGGCACCAACAACTCATCATTTCTGCAAAATGCAGTAGGTATCGGAATCTTGCAACCGGTGCAAATAAGGTAGAACCTTGGTAGAATCTGGGTACTATGAATTTTCTATTTATGGATCGATTGAAATAGACAGCTGGTCCGTAGGACCATGATTTTCAGATTTACGACGAACCAAAATACGTACCTCTGCTAAATTCCGGCAAGAATAATTACAGGCTCTACTCAAGATACTCGAAGATTTAATATTAATTAATATTACATTAATACGTAATAAAACACACAAAGATCTCATGCATGACCATAGATCGTTGAGAAAAGTGGAGAGAAGCGAGTAGCTTATTAAACTTCAAAGGCGAATCAAAGTAACTCGAACAGCTGTTCCATTGAGTAGTGATACCTACTATTACTGTTGAATACGCCGGCGAGCCATGTCGCAGTGATGAATTAATTATTCTTCTCTTGACAATTGATTACTTAAACTGACCAACATATTTATAATGCAATAATAAAAACGATACCGCCTTCTAAATAATATTTTTTGGATGCCCCAATTCAAATAACGAATTCCTGACTGGCTCCAGTGATTGGCTGATGGACCGACCGCCATCTTCCAGTCTTTAGGGCTCGTCTTTACTTTGCAGTGCTTCCCGATTTAATAATGAAATCTTCAGCTTCTTCTTTCTTTCCCCTGTTGTCATTCGCGATCGGTTTCCGAGGTCGGGAGTGAAATATGACCGTTCAAGTAAAAGTGAGTGGTTTGAGTTCACTGGAAGTCACCTGTGTTTCTGTATATATGAAGATGTCGATTCAACAACTGTTCATCCTCAGGTAAGAGACCGTAACTGTTGATATGGTACTTCATAATTATGTTTACATTATGTTCAATAAGTTACGTTTGACTACGTATGGAAACAAAACTGGTTGGTTGTGCCGTAGAACCGACCGATTCTGAGTCCTGGTTTTTCAGATCATAGTTTTTTGCGGTTTTCGAATGAAAGGGAGCCTAATGAAGGGTTCAAATTTTGACAGATTATTCGTTTTCTCCAGATGAACAAATTTCGTATGAACACAGTAAGTATGCAGTCTAAGTAGTTAATTGCGATTTTGGATGAAAGGGTAGTCTGTGAGGGGTCACAATCTTGACGAAATTTTGACTTTCTGAACAATTGTGGTTCCATATCTGAGTGTCTGTCATGAAATCCTTGAAACGGGCAAAACTATACGAAGTTATTGTCCGATTTCGAAGAAATTTTCAGGGATAGTGCGAGTTAACATGTGGGTGGTCCCCTATGAAAATTATCGCCCCCAGGCTGATAGTAGCCTCTACGTATGCACAAACGTGAATCCCTTTCAACAGCCATAACTTCTACATTTTCCTTTCAATTTCGATACAATTTCCAGGGATTAAGCGGTAAATTATCAACATCGATCTGATGTAGCAACTGCGCATGAGCAAACATGAATTTCCTTAGGAACAGCCATAACTTTTACCTTTCTCATCCGATTTCGTTGAAATTTTCAGGGATTGTTCAGATTGGTAAGTAGCTATGAAGTTGTTAAGTATGATTGGTAAGTAGCCCAATGAAAATATTCGCCCCTAGACGGATAGTAGCCAATACGAATGCGCGAAACGTAAAATATTGTAATAGCCGAAACGTCTACATTTTTCATCCGAATTTGATGAAAATCTACAGGATTGTTTGGTTTGGTGTGTAGATGGTCCCCTCTGAGGGTAGTGCAAAGATCATGTATAATCGGGTTATAGATACGAGGAACCTATGGGCCACACCACTTGTTTTGGTTTATTATTTTCAATAATAAGCCTTTGGAATCGAGCAAGAAAAAAAAATTTTTAACCCCCCCTCAAAATTTGATGTTTTACGTTTCAAGGTACGTAGAATACGAAAATCGAATAAAAAAATTTCCGTCCGTCCGCCGTACGCCGTACGCCGTACGCCGTACGCGGCACTTTTCTTAGCAACACTGGACCGATTTGGTTCAAATTTGGTATATGGGCTCCATTTGGGGTCTAGTTGTGCCGCGAAGCTTTTGGTTGATGTAGGTCACTTCTAAGGGGTGAAAATTAAGGGTGGGTAAAAAACGCTGCAAATCATTGCTCAAAGGCTTCTTCATTCTTCAGATCACTGATCAGCTGAGTGAGCTCCAAAGCCATTTTCAATCCTATTGAATGGAAGTGCTCTTCCAGGCGTCTCCTGCATTCGAGGAGATCTTCTTCACTCCTCAGATCACTGATCAGCTGAGTGAGCTCCAAAGCCATTTTCAATCCTATTGAATGGAAGTGCTCTTCCAGGGGTCTCCAGCATTCGAGGAGATCTTCTTCACTCTTCAGATCACTGATCAGCTGAGTGAGCTTCAAAGCCATTTTCAATCCTATTGAATGGAAGTGCTCTTCCAGGCGTCTCCAGCATTCGAGGAGATCTTCTTCACTCTTCAGATCACTGATCAGCTGAGTGAGCTCCAAAGCCATTTTCAATCCTATTGAATGGAAGTGCTCTTCCAGGCGTCTCCAGCATTCGAGGAGATCTTCTTCACTCCTCAGATCACTGATCAGCTGAGTGAGCTCCGAAGCCATTTTCAATCCTATTGAACGCAGGAAGCTTAAATTTGAGAGGGAAGGTCAAGGGAGAATACAGATGGTGGTAGGTGCTATTGATGGAGAACCAGTGATCTATACAGAAGGGTGATCTATACAGAAAATAATAAACCTTTGAGCAATGATTTGCAGCGTTTTTGTTACAGTTCTTAGATCTTTAACTAAAAACTATGAAAGAATATAAGACAAACGTGTAACGTTTGATTAAAATGTGTTTTACGAGAGATTGATAGTTGGGTCAAGAGTGATTGGTGTTTCTTCGATGAATTAAACATATCATTCGTGTGCGAAGAACACTTCACCTGCTTTTCCATCAGTATTATCTACCATATTACCGCCCAAGTTTAACAATTAAGATTAGTTTGAATGAAAGCACCTACCAGCAAAACATTGTTTTCCTATAGTTGTGGGTACCTTCAATACGGAATTCCATCCAAAAATGCCAATAAATAATTTGTTTATATAATTTTAGTAATAATATTAGTTAATTAATATATTTATGTCAATACAAACATTCAAAAAGAGTACTCGTCTTTACCATACAAATGAAACATTATTTTGAGGCAATAGGCCATGCCCGTAGCGCCCCTCAAGAGTAATTGCCAACCATCCAAAAATTATTCTTATTACAGGCAAATATAATATACCATACTTACAGGGTGTCCCCGAAATCGTTCCTTCTCCCCTGCTAAAATCGTCCAGATAGTGGTAAATTTGTTTTTTTGGAATCTGCATGATTTTTCTCAAGAATTTCAAATATGACCACGGTGCGCATTACGCACGTGCGCAATCGTGCGCAACGCACACCAACTTCGTTTTTTCAACCGAGAACCCCCATTTTTAATTGCAGATTCGGATTCTACGTGAAATTTCATGATAATTTCACCCCTCAAACGATTTTTTTTAAAATTGCGCGCAACCCGCTCAGCGCGCGCTCAAAGATGCGCAACCGCGACGTTGCGTCAAAATGTGCATGTACAAAGTACCCAAGTGTGACACATGATATTTTAGTATTTTTTTACGCTGAATCGCGTGGTGATGTTAGTTTCTTAACTTGACTCCATTTTAATCAAATTATCGACGAAAAATCAACTTTAAAAAAAAAATAAAAAATAAAATGTCCTTTGTTGGAAATTGTTTGTTCGACATTTAAAAACTCGTTTGGAGGGAGACTGGCTGTTTATACTTGTCTACAGAGTGGTTTCAGAAACCCTAAAAATCAGTTATTTCTCTTTTTCATAGTAGATCCTATATCTTAATAATAGGTACCTGGTTCCTTTTATTGATCGATGGACTCCGGGAAGTTTGTTAGGAGTTGAAGAAGTCTTTTAGAATAAGAGTCCCAAGGCGTATAAGAAAGTTCTTCAATACAGAGGAGGGCGATTCGGACGTCGTCCACTGTTTTTCGGGACCTTAAAAGGAGGGGATCGGAATTGATCGATCGTGCGTGGACATCCATCAATTATTCAAAGAGCGGATTAAAGCAAAAGTGTCCGCACGTAACCTCCCTCCCATTACCGAGGGAGGAAGAACGAAAGGAGAAGTCAGAAATGGGAAGCGGGAGAGAGAACGATGAAAGAGAAGGGGAAAAGAGAAACGAGAAGTCCCTTCCAATAAGTCATAATAATTCATGAGCTGGTCGAACGTTCGATCCCACTCGAAGAGCCAAGTCAAATAAAATGAAATAAAACGGGGAATTCTAGACTTTTGGCCGGAGTCGAGGAATAACACGAGAGGAAGGAATTAAGTCAATAGAGTTTGGGGTTTGTTTTTCTCGGAGTTTTTTGTTTTTGGAAGGAGCGAAAGAATATTAGTGACTTGAAAAGCTTCAACGTCCGAAGGCTTTTTCATATTACTGACCTATTTAATTTTAGTAGGCGTTTTAATTTGGACGTAGAATCGATTTATGGGGTCCAATGCTCCTTTGATGACGTCATGGGTTTCTATGGGGCGTTTATAGGGCAAAAATGGTGATTTTCCATGGTTTTTCCCCATGTTTTCGAAGTTGATTGTTTAAAAAAATCATGTTTTGGTAAAAATCACCTTGCTATATTGCTTCCGAGTTTACCAAGGTAGCGGGAGCTTTGTTTTCCTTTTTCAAGATTAAAACAATAGAAAGAATGCACATACAAAACAAAAATCTCGAAAACGAGAATTTTGGACATACCAAAAGCCTCGTTGACCTCTGAGGTACAGAATTTTGGTCTGGGTTCTATTTTTTTCTACCTCAGGCCCTTCGTTGCCCGGACTAAATGGACACGAGGAAGCTATGTGCCACACCCACTTGGCAGACGTTTTATATCTACTTTCGATCGATGTTTTTCTTCATGTTGGTTGATGGTAACAATGACAAAGCCGTGTTCTTTGCAGACGAGTGATCTATATAGAAAAATATCATTTTGGAAGAAATTTATCGATATACTCGACATATCGGAAGATTTACACGGAAATTATTAGAACCTGAAAATTATTTTGCTGAACAATCATTCAATAATTTTGTCGGGTAGGTCGTATTTACTGTAAAACTAAACGCTTGCATACGAGTCTGCAACACATTGAAACATTTTCATGCTGATCTGGGAGCTCGATTTTCGACTCAGCTGATCTGGGAGCTCGATTTTCGACTCAGATGATCTGGGAGCTCGATTTTCGACTCAGCTGATCTGGGAGCTCGATTTTCGACTCAGCTGATCTGGGAGCTCGATTTTCGACTCAGCTGATCTGGGAGCTCGATTTTCGACTCAGCTGATCTGGAAGCTCGATTTTCGACTCAGCTGATCTGGGAGCTCGATTTTCGACTCAGCTGATCTGGGAGCTCAATTTTCGACTCAGCTGATCTGGTAATATCAAACTGTAAAGTACCTACCTAACTGTAAAGTACCTACCTGTAAAGTACCTAACAACTTCACTTCTGATGGTCATAATCATCATTGTGGCGACTTGGGACAAATTTCGTCGCATCAAATTTCGTGACGATTTTTTTTTTTATGTGCCATATGAAAGACATGAAAATGTCAAAAAAAAAGTTCTCCAAAATTGAATTGTTTTTTCAATATTCTTTATTGCTACGAATAAAATATTCTAATTTGGTAAGAGAAAAAGTTCTTCCCTTATTATGGGAAGATTTCTGACAAAATTGGCAAAATGTTATCATCTAGAGGTTACAAAATAGGGTTTAAAAATAAAAATAATCTTAAAGCTTCGTTGGGTCCTGTTAAAGATAAAATTAGCGTTCAAGATAAAAATGGGGTTTATAAGCTGAAATGTTCTTGTGGGCTTGAGTATTGTGGTCAAACTGGTAGGAAATTTAGGGAAAGCATAAAAGAGCATGAGAAGGATTTCAGGGTAAGCAAAGGTGATTCTGCTTTTGCGAATCACCTAAGAGAATCTAATCATAACTTTAGTTTTGATCTATCAAACGGACAGTACATAGAATTTCCTAATTTTTGCCTGAAGGGAGGTATGTAGGATGTGCTTGAAAAGTTCGAGATTCTTAAGAGTGATAGGTTTGGTAAATGTCTGAATGAGGTGGTCCCTCAACATGTTTCACCGTTGATAGGTTCCTCCCTTCAATACCTTGGTCTCCCCCTTCACAATAATACCCTCACTTATGTTTGAGCTCCCTTTCACTTTGTTTGCCTTGATTGGCATTTGATGATCCTCCCAGGTCCCTTCACTTCTCTGAGCCAATAGGATTCTCCTTTCACTTATCTGATTGGGTTTGACTTTCACTTTCTCGACCAATGGGATTCAAGCTTCACATGTGACTATACATAAGCTATGCTCTATGTGATGTACCTTCAGTTATTGTTTGTTACTGATGATGACCTAACCGTCGAAATCGATTTAACTTGTAACTAATTATTTTCGTGGAAATAGACAACGTTCTACTCAACTCCGTTTTTATTCTTTATTGCACTTACCTAGTGTAACTTATTAACAATATTATTTTGAAATTACGGACATATATTCAAAACTAAGATACATCACTGAGTTTTGTTGATTACGGTGGATGTTTCTCTTCACTGCTTCACAAGTAAGCTAGGTCAAGTGGTTTGGTACGCTTCAATCTTCTGATGATAACACTTGTATCTTGGAGTTGGACAGCTTCCTCGTTGATGTGACATCTTAGCCGCTGTAGGTGTCTCACAGCTTGTCGCTTTATAGCATCGTTTATTGTTTCGATCTGAAGCTCATGATGGAGACATTCGTTTCGGAAGTACCATGGTGCTTTGACCACCGTTCTTAGCACATTGTTCTGGAATCTTTGGATGATGTCTCGATTTGACTGAGCCGTACAGCCCCAAAGCTGAGCTCCATATGTCCAGACTGGTTTAAGGACTTGGTTGTACAATGTAAGCTTGTTCTGGATTGACAACTTCGACCGTCTCCCCATTAGCCAATGGATTTTTCTGAATTTTAGAAGGAGTTGTTCCTTCTTTTTTTGACATGGGCTTTCCGTCTAAGTTTGGCGTCTAGTGTCATGCCTAGGTATTTGGCTTCATTAGCATTTGGAATATCTTTTCCCTTGAAATTTACCGGAATATAATCGATTCTCTTGTTAGTGAAATCGACATGTACCGACTTAGTTTCATTTATTTTGATTATCCATTTTGCTGTCCACTTGTGTATGTTGGATATTGATTGATTTAACTTGTTGGTGGATTTAGTGTTACATTCTCCGACTGCCAAAATCGCTGTATCATCTGCAAAGGTGGCTGTGGTGTTCATTCCAATTTCTAGGAGATCACTGGTATAAAGGACATACAAGAGTGCCAAAATCAAACAACCACAACACGGAACAATTTTGGTTCCGTGCCTGTGTGTCTGTCATAGAATCCTCGTAACGGGCAAAACTATAGGAAGTTATTGTCCAATTTAAATTAAATTTTCAGGCGGTAAATGGTCCCCTATGAAAATCTTGGCCCCCGGATTGATAGCCACTGCACATGCGTAAACAAATCCTTGTAACAGCCATAACTTCTGCATTTGTCATCCGAATTTGATGAAATTTTCAGGGATCGTGCGTGTGGATAGCCCTCAATAAAAATCATCGCCCCGGAGTGATAGTAGCCTCTGCACCTGGGTAGATGTATAATCCGTCTAAGAGCGGTAACTTCTACAATTTCCTCTCAAATTCGATGACATTTTCAGAGATTGTGCAGGTTGACGTGAAGATGGACCTTATAAGGTCAGATTAGCTACAATGCATCGGATCATCTGTACAATCGGGTTATGGATATGAGGAAGCTATGTGCCACACCTACTTAGCAGACTTTTTTCTTTGAATGGAACATCAACAACCTACTTTACGAACTTTAAATACGTTTTCCTTTTATTCTTGTGGTAAACCACTATTGATTATAGTATTTTGCAATAAAAATAACGAAAGAGGTCCTGGCAAAATAGGAGGAGCCATCCCCTTCAGGGGAGCGGGTTACCTCGAGTGGGGATTCACCCCTCTCCTGACTACTCCTTCTTTATAAGGGCGTACTCGGGCCCTTGAGGCACCATTCAATTCAAAATTTTCGTAGCCTTCAGTTCAGTTACAAACCACCTATTCTGCCAGTATCTTGATCGAAGTTTTTTCTGAGAAAGTTGAAGTTTTTCTTTCAAGATTTCCCAAGTCAAATCTTTGCTCACTCCAAACCTTATAAGACTGCTTTTTATTAAAATTCCTACATTACTATTTACTGGAAGGAAATTCTGACGTTCTTTTGGTTCTGATTGCGATCCGACCAGTAAATAGTAATTTGCTCAAGTAAATTCAATTTTAAACAAGTTGTGAGGTTGAAATGAGACGTCGTTCAGAAGAGAAGTCAGTTCATATCGTCCTTACAACTTGTACTTTTCAACTACAATTGACTACCGGCAATTGAATTCAGACGTCTTCGAGTCAGTTCCAGTCAATGGCCGGTAGTTAACTAGTAGTAGCTCCAAATTGGAATGTTGACGTCACTTGACTGCTCGCTATCGATTTGGATGCATTAATATCTAGTCAGTAAAATCGTGCAAGGTCGTAAGTAGTCCAGTAGGGGGAGGAGTAATTTGAAAATTGCTTTGAGTCAAATTCTGTTCTTTTGGAGTCAGAACAATTCTTATGAAAATAACCACTGCAAAAATGATGACCTCAAGGGTTGTTGTTGTTCACTTCCACTCGATGGGTTAAAGAAACATCAATAATAAATAAAATATAAAATCATTTTATCTTCCCAGAAGATTTAAAATTTTCTTATCCTATCCAGGTTTTTTGTGATCACTTTTATTGGTACTGATTTTGAACATTTTGTTCTAGTTTTCTTGACCGAATCAATCCGTATTGTGTCTCTGGTTTCCCATTGTTTGCTTCGAAGTAAAAATGAGTTCGAAGCTCCCGCCCTCAAACTAATCAAAGACCGCATCTCCAATGTGGATGAACAGGTGAAGCGAACGGTGGTGGGGGAAGGGTTTTTTTCCCTTCCCAATGTTTTCCAAGAGTCAATAAGTACATTGAGTAGGAATGGATCTAGAGGAAAAACTTCCTTGTGGTACACGCGGGAATGGAAACGGGGAGGAGGGTGTAGGGAGTGTAGACTAATTCCCGCGGGAGGTTCCCCAGGATGTTTCGTATACTTGAGGAAGGTTATTTAGAAGAAGAACAAACAGTAAGTACCTCCACCTACCTGTAGTCTGTGCAAAGAAAGAGGGTGAATCCGAGCTAGCGAATTAGATAAGATGGACACGGCTTTTCTCAGTGTTTATTTTCTCCCTGGCTCGCACCACTGGTCCTGAAATTGGGGAAGCTATGAGTTTTCCAAATTGGTTTTTGAAATTAAATTTCGACTCAATGGTTTCTATGGCTTTCAATCGAAGAACTTCCACAGATACAACATAATAATATTATATAAATGAGTAATTGTAACCAGTTGACGGTCAAACTATTGGACGGATTTTGATGAAATTTTGGGTGCTATATATCGAGGGTGAAATGGCAACATGACCTAACTCATTTTTGGGCCGTATTGAGTTAAGAGTGTTTCTAGTTTCAACAATTTTCGGCCCACACCCTACACCAGTTGGCTGCAAAGACGAACGGACAAGTATAATGGCCTGCACTTGCTGTACTTGAAGAAGTTCCTACCTCACGATTGACATTAATTGTTTAATTAAATTCCCCATTAATACCAAAGCAGAAGAAAAATAAAGAGAAAGGGTGCCAAAGAAGAAGGAAAAGTATTGATTTTTCTCCTTCAAACTTCCACTCCTAGTTTTAAAGCCAATTTGCTTCAGAGTTACACCAAGGTAGCGGAAGCATTGTTTTGTCTCATCAAAGTAAAAGAAATGAAAAGTTTTACAAAATCTAAATTTTCTGAACAATTTTGGTTTTGAGTCTGTCTGTCTGCAAATCCTTAAAAATGGTGATACTATACAAAGTTACTGTCCGATTTTGATGAAAATTTCAAGGATTGTGTAGGTATAGATGGTCCCCCATGGGAATCATGGCCCCCGAATTGAAAGTATTTTGTGCGCATGCGCAAACGTTAAATCCTTGTAACAGCCACAACTTCTGCCAATTTTGTTGTTGTAATTTTCAGGCATCATGCGAATTTATGTGAAGATGATCCCCTAAGAAATTGTTGAAATTATGGGGAAATTATGGTTGTTTGCATAGACGTGAACCAGCAACGGATGTGTCATTATTTCTTATAAAAACTTCTTATTACATTATAAAAAAAAGAAATCGGTTTTTGTTGTCTCCTGAGAATTTAGGAAAAATGAGTTAGGTCCTCGATATGGAATTGCAATGAGAAGGTTTTCGTTCCACAGGTAAATACAGCCGGGGATTCGTCTGGTATAATTCAAACCTGTTGGGTGCAAATCTTAATATATCAATAAGTAATTAAATTATAATTTTGGAAAAACTCCTCTGCATCAACTATCTAATAAATTACCTAACATTACATACATTTTCATTATTTTCAATTTCGTTCTCAGAAGGTACTAACAACAAATATAGGGTGAGGGCACCAATCATTGGCCACCCCCCAGTCATTGGCCACCTAGTTTTTCAAGTTAGTTTTTTACCACACAATTCTCTCTTGGATCATTTCGAATGTTTTCCTCATTTTAAGTGTCTATTCTAGAAGGCAGTGGGATCTTGAAAGTTACAGTGAAGCCTTATATAAACCGCCCAAACTCATTTTAAGTGGTGAAGGTCAAAGAATTATGATCATCACACCTGTTTCTTATGAAAACGATAAGCATAAACCAACTCATTCTTAAGGGTTTGATGTGGTTATTTTCAAATTTGATGTAGTTTTACTTATATTTGCATGGTCACTAGTAAATTATTAGTTAATTTCTGCCACCAGGATATGGAATTTTAACAAACTATGGAAAATATAAGGCCGGCTAATAACTGGATGATAGCAAGGGTGATTCCTCCAGTTATTGGCCGGGTGGCCAATGCCTGAAATGATGCGAATTTTTCCTACCCCAATCATTGGCCAGATGGTTTTAACTACCAAGAATGCTTAATTTTCTTTCTACCTATTTGTTTTGTTGCCTGTACGCAAACGTGAATTCCTTGTAACGGCCATATCTCCCACATTTTCCATCTGATTTCGATGAAATTTGCAGAGATGTTACAGATTAGTATTTAAATGGTCCCCTATGAAAATCGTGAATTTCCTTGTAATGACCATAATTTCCACATTTTCAGCCCGATTTCGATGACATTTTCAGGGATTATTTGGATTAGGTTGCGGATGGTTCCCGAAGAAGATCATCACCCCCGGACTGATAGTAGTCCCTGCGCATGCGCAAACGTGAATTCCTTGTAACAGCCATAACTTCCACATTTTCTACCCGATTTCGATGACATTGAAAATCCCCAGTCTCCAGATGGTCCCTAATGAAAATCAAGGCCTTAAAATTCACAGAAGCCTCTGCGCATGCGCACGTAAAATCCTCGTAACAGCCATAAAATTTACATTTTTCATCCGAATCTGATGAAATTTTCTAGGATTGTCCAGATTAGTGTGTAGATGGTCTCCTATGAGGGTAGTGAAAGGTACTTAGAGATTGGTGTTTTGAGATCAACTACTATGTATCGGTTCATCTATACAATCGGGTTATGGATACGAGGAAGCTATGTGCCACACCTACTTGGCAGACGTTTTTTAATGCGATGTTCCCAATTGGGAACGATGGCTTTGTAAACGGTTAAAACGAAATCTGCGTTGGTGGGGGGAGCCCGAGGTTAGACGAAGAGTTGAAAGGGCGGTGGCGCTGTAGATTCCGCGGTTGAACAAAGTGTGGGAGGGGCGGCGGCGCTGCAGACCCTTTAGTTAGACAAGGGTAGGAGGGGCGGCGGTGCTGTAGACATTGTAGTAGATCCGGATTTGACGAAGGATGGTGGCGCTGTAGACTCCACCATCAGAGGAAGGATGGGGCGAAGGTATTGTAGACCAGGCGGTTAGACAAAGGGTGAGATGTGCGGCGGCGCTGTAGACACTCTAGTAGACCCAGATTGGACGAAGGATGGCTGCGCTGTAGACACTCTAGTAGACCCAGATTGGACGAAGGATGGCTGCGCTGTAGACACTCTAGTAGACCCAGATTGGACGAAGGATGGCTGCGCTGTAGACACTCTAGTAGACCCAGATTGGACGAAGGATGGCTGCGCTGTAGACACTCTAGTAGACCCAGATTGGACGAAGGATGGCTGCGCTGTAGACACTCTAGTAGACCCAGATTGGACGAAGGATGGCTGCGCTGTAGACACTCTAGTAGACCCAGATTGGACGAAGGATGGCTGCGCTGTAGACACTCTAGTAGACCCAGATTGGACGAAGGATGGCTGCGCTGTAGACACTCTAGTAGACCCAGATTGGACGAAGGATGGCTGCGCTGTAGACACTCTAGTAGACCCAGATTGGACGAAGGATGGCTGCGCTGTAGACACTCTAGTAGACCCAGATTGGACGAAGGATGGCTGCGCTGTAGACATTCTAGTAGACCCAGATTGGACGAAGGATGGCTGCGCTGTAGATACTCTAGTAGACCCAGATTGGACGAAGGATGGCTGCGCTGTAGACACTCTAGTAGACCCAGATTGGACGAAGGATGGCGGCGCTGTAGACTCCATTGTTAGACAACGGATGGGGCGAAGGTGCTGTAGGCCACGGGGTTAGACAAACGGTGAGATGTACGGCGGTGCTGTAGACCTGCCGTTTTATAACACAAAAGTCAAAACGCGGGAAAAAAAACTTAAAATTGAAAAAAATCTGAAAAACGAGAGGTTAAAACAAGGATCAATTCCAGAAGTTTGGATCATTAATTCTGGGACTCCCTGTGTGTGAGAGGAAGTCCGTGTCGGATTGCGAGTTTCTTGAAATTTTAATTCGAAGGTGTGAAGTTGGGAGTAAATAACAGGAAGGGACTCTTTCACTCCTTCCATCCCTCGGGTGTGGCCGGTTGTTGGCAAGGAAGGGTTGGTAATGTCATTAGGGGCTGGGCAGCTGCCACCCTGATTAGCCTCCCTCCTCCTCAGTCCTCCTTAGTCCTCCTCACCCACGAAAAAGGGAAACGTAGGTGGGAACGAGGAGGGAGAAACTCACAAATTATATTACACCGGGGCCAGAGCACGGAGGAGGGGGGTGTCTTACACAGCATTTCCCAATTTCTTGTTCGAAGGGACCGCCCGCCCTTTTCCTCCTATTCCTCACCGGGTTTTCCCCCTCCACCTCCTCCCGGCATATAATGCTCCCCTCTCCGCCCTCCGCTCCTATTATCTTGCGCGCCATTACCCCCTCCCTCCGCCTCACCCACGAAACTATAGTCCGAACTCCCGGGTTGTAAACCTGACCCAACTTCGAAACGTGGGCTTTGGTTGAGGAGGAGGCCTGAAGGAGAAGAAGAAGAAGGCAAGACGAAGAGGGGAATGTGATGATAGGGAGGGAGGAGGAAACTATGTGCTTGGACTGAGTTTTTCTGTTTTTGCCTCCCTTCTTCATTCTCCTCCTCTACATCGTCTTTCTCCCGCAAACTCCTCAACTTGTGCCTGTAGGTGTGGAAGAGGTGGAGGAGGATGAAAACCGAAAAGAAGAGGTTGAAGAAAAAGAATAAACTGAGAACTGAAACCGCCGGAAACTGATTAATTTGATGTTACAGTAAATAACTCCTCAGTAACAATTGCTGTATTTTGAGTGAACTATTACTCAGTTGTCGTGCACACACACACACACACACACACACACACACACACACACTCCCATACACATCCACATATACCTCAGGTGGGGAGAGTTGGGGCCATTATCAGTACATTTTGCTCTGCCCTGCCTAGACTGAGTGTTGTAAAATAATAATGAAGGGCGTTTTGGACCTCAGGCAACGTGGAATTTCCTATTTTTGACTCCAAAATCGGATTCAGCACCTCCAAAAACCTCCTACGGCAATTCTTTCAGCCCGTACTTCCTAATTTAACCCTCAATTTCCCACTTCTTTAAAAAAAATTGTTTTTTCGGGTTTTTAAAATTAAATTTGGATATATTTTGACAAATGAGTAGAATATTTGAGCAGATGTTTCCTAAAAGGCTCTATTACAGTGTGTCAGCTCAAGAATGATCTTTCCTTGGGCCACACTAGCGCTATCTGCGGGAGCAGAATCTGTCTATAAACCCATTTTGTTGGAGAAGAAAAAGAAGACTTGGAAAGATCCTTGTGGGATGTTGGTGTCAGTTATTTCTCATAAATAAAATAACCATGGAATAAGGCGGGAAAGGTTCACTTCATTGGGGGATTTGTGCTGCCTCAGACAGTGGAGCCATCTCTGATGAGGAAACCGAACTAATAGCCTACAAGGTGAGAAATTAGGGTAGAAGGTACCTCGAAGTCCCTATTACAGTCTGTCAACTCGATAATTTTTTAGTTTTTTCTTTGAGTTATTTTGTTTTACTATTACGTTTTCTTACACAATCAATAGATGGAGTATCAAGATAGCCAACGGCTATCAGTTTTGGTTCAGAAGTGGATAAACAATTTCAGGTAAAAATTGGACTTCCTAAAAGATACCCCAGGATATTAAGGGTTAAGAATAAAGAAAACAATGTAGGAAATATGTTTGAAAAAAACCAGGAGGATGACGTCAACCAGCAATAGTTCATGGAAGACCGCTTGAAGCGCTGAGATCGTAAAATCTCACTTCGAATAGTCCTCGGAGGCAACATTTCACAAAACCAGTGAAGATCGAAATTGAAGAACCGGAGAGAAAAATGCTGCAAATTATTACACAAATGTTTATTATTTTTCTATATAGATCACTCGTCAGCAAAGAACACGGCTTTTCCATTGTTTCCAGCAACCAACACGAAGAAAAACATCGATCGCATTTCGGTCAGCTAACATTTGAACGGAGATTAGGCCTCTTTTGCGATTCACACTCGTGTTTCTGATTTATCGTACGTTCAACCCATGAATTCTCGTAGGGAGCGCACGGTTCGTACTACAGTCCGCCTGGTCTCAAAAAACTCTAAAAATTCCATACTATCTTAAATTGAAGGAAAAACAATACCTTTATATCAAAATTTTTTGAGATAGGGCGTTTTCAAAATTCATTTTTTAACCCTTAGAAGTGACCTACATCAATCAAAATATTTGGGGCACAACTAGACCCCAAATGGAGCTTACATACCAAATTTCATAAAAATCGGCGGACGGACGGTCAAATTTTTATTCGATTTTTGGATTGTACATACCTTGAAACGTAAACCATCAAATTTTGAGGGGGTGTTAAAAAAAATTTCTTGGTCGATTCCAAAGGTTCATTATTGAAAATAATAAACCAAAATAAAAAATTCCATGCACGCGAAACATTAATTGCATGCAATAGCTTCATTTTCTTAGAAATTCACTAAAAGTATTTGAATTAACCATTTTGATTAACATTGATCATTGTGACCTATATTTCGATGTTACACTAAATAGGTTACTCTCCTGGTGTTGAAGGTTGAAGTTTTTACTCAGGTCGGTTTTTCAGTCCAAATGTTTCTCAATTATAATAAAGTGTACCATCAGGGGGTTCCTACAGGCAACAAAACAAATAGGTAGAAAGAAAATTATTACCCAATATTTCGAACTCACATGTTAACCAACCTAAAAGCTACAAACATGGTTTCATCTCTTTAAAAAATCACGTCAGGTTAACCTAGTCTAGTTGTTTATGTTAAATTACTTATGTAAGTTTTATATTTGTTGTTAGTACCTACTGAGAACGAAATTGAAAAAAATGAAAATGTATGTAATGTTAGGTAATTTATTAGATAGTTGATGCAGAGAAGTTTTTCCAAAATTATAATTTAATCACTTATTGATATATTAAGATTTGCACACAACAGGTTTGAATTGTTGTGTCCTAAATTTTCAGCAGACACCAAAAACCGATTTCTGTTTTTTATAATGTAATAAGAAGTTTTTATAAGAAATAATGACATATACGTTGCTGGTTTCCGTCTATGCAAACAACCATAATTTCCCCATAATTTCAATAATCTCTTGCAATAATTTTCATAGGGGATCATCTTTACATAAATTCGCATGATGCCTGAAAATGCCAAAAAAATTGAATGGAAAACGCAGAAGTTCTGGCTGTTACAAGGATTTAACGTTTGCGCATGCGCACAAAATACTTTCAATTCGGGGGCCATGATTTCCATGAGGGACCATCTATACCTACTCAATCCTTGAATTTTCATCAAAATCGGACAGTAACTTTGTATAGTATCACCCTTTTTAAAGGACTGTTTTCAACATTTTTGGGGTACGTGGGTCCTTTTCCACGGTTTGAGAACCATCGGGAACCATTCGTTGAGGACGACAGGATCCAGAAGTGCTGATCCTCCCTGCGGTGCCCTCTGGACTCTCGTATGCCCCTTCAGTTAAAACCCAGCAGTTAAGGTGGAGAGATCCATCGTCACTTACTATACCCCAGGGCTCTCATTAACTCCTTAGACGTCTTCTCAAACTCCCTTCTCCCTTCCTTCACCGCCAAATCCGGTTTCATTCCCACCTTCCCCGGAACCGGAAGCTTCCCCCACGTATTATACTCATCTGTTCGGTGAGCATCCCAGGGGAAACTTACAAATCACTACCCACGTGAACTTGTTCGGTCGGCGCGTGATCTTCGGGTGGAGACCAAAGACTCGAATGAGAATGGCCTGCCAAGGGGGTGGGCAGTATAAAGAATCCCAAGGAAATGGACAGTAAGATGAATATGGACCGATCTTCCCGAAAACAGCGACCACGTTTTTCAACTATTCTCACAAATTATCGACTCTTATAACAAAGCAAAATGAAATCTATTTGAAACGGGACCACCACGGATACTTGAAGAATACATTTCAAAAAGAATCAGGCAGATTGGTACCAGAATAAAGAAATGCAAGGTGTTCAAAAAACATCTCACGAAATCAACGAGAATAGTAACGGACTTGATTATTCTACATAATACTTTGTAATTTTTTTCTATCTAGTCAATCAGTTTTGATAATAATTTTTCAAAATGATTTCTCTTATCATATTGTCGTATTGGGCTACCCCCGTTTTATTACAAATAAATAAATAAATACGATTCCAAAGGTTTCGGTGGTGATCTACGCTTGCAGGTTTAAGGCGCATGAGTTATGCAACACCCGCAAGACCGAGCGGTCTTGAGGCGAGGAGAACCTTCTGCGCCGTCCTCTTCCCACGGTTGAAACAAGGGTCTCACCTTGAATATTACAAAAACTCTGCAAATTATTACGTAACGGCTTATTATTTTTCTGGGTAGATCACTCACCTGCAAAGAACACTGCTTTTTCATGATCAGTACCTACTTTAATATCACAAACGTTATCTTATCAGCTTCATTTTGAATGGAGATTCGGGCAATTTCCCTCAGTTAACATTCGTTTGTGATTCACACTCCTGTTTCTGCTTTACTATTCGTCTTAACTTCAATTCCTTATAGGGAGTGAACGGCTGGTCCTACAGAGCTCTAAGTGATCTCATTCGATCTTAAAAATTCAATAGTACCTATTTTAAATTAATGAAAAAACAATACCTTCATGACGAAAGTTTTGAAAGCTGGAGCCTTTGAAAGTTTCGGCCCTTAATTTTTACCTCTTAGAAGTGACTGACTTCAACCAAATCTTTGCGGTTCAACTAGACCCCAAATGGAGCCCTTATGCCAACTTTCATTCGAGTCCTTGGCAACAAAGGAAAGTGCCCATTTAAGTGTCATTCAAGTCCACTTAAATGACTACATTTGGGAGGACACTCCACCAACAGAGATCGATAAGGACTTGATGGAGTGCCAGTTCTACCTATGATTATGAAAGTAAATTTCCAAATTTGTTAAATTAAAGGAGACAGACACTCAGAGTCGTCTTATTTTCTCTTTTAAAGTGGCGAAATTGTGTATTTTCCAAATCTTTCTTGATGATTATTAATATAACTGTAACGCGGAAAAAATATTTAATAGAGAACCATGTTTCCCAGACTGTCGACGTTTTCATTTCCGAAATAGACGATTATCGAGCTTAGGAAAAATAGGCCTTCGAATGTCATTCCCCTGGCCAGTTCCCTGGGTGAACTACTTCACCAAGTAACCATAAAAGTTCAGTTTGAGATTCCTTTGTAGAAAACTACAAAGGTTCGCGTGCTCATCGAGTGGTCAGCTATAGACACCTTTGTCATCTAAATGTTAGGTTCATAGTTTGTGAATAAACTTTACTGCTAGTATATAGGTTTAATTCTTACAAGGGAAAAGAACATTTAACCGTCGGAAAATACTCAATAATTTGCCAAGACACCACAACTTTTTTATCCCAGAATTCGCCACTTTTTGTGGAATCACCCTTACATGTTGGGATGGTAGGGAGCTGAATGTAACGAATATTGTTCCAAGGTTTGAGCAGACAAATTTTGAGGGGAAGCGTTTACAGACTCAGTTTGTGATTTTAAAGTACAGGTAGAGAGTGAGATCATAACGGGAGAGAAAGTTACTGTTGAACTTGGTAAAAAGGATTTTCTTTTTTATTGCAATTAAGTGCTCTTATATAATGAGGGTAGGAGAGGGAGGCCTGTCCCCACTAGTGTAGTCTATTCGGGGGACGGACTTCTCACACTCAGCTGGAAAAACAGTAACTCCCGCGAGGAGACCTTACACCCAGGAAATCACCCACCTAGGAAATTCTTTCTTCAGTAATTCCCTCACAACCAGCGGGGCAAAGGGAGCTGGACAAGAACGAAATGCGATGGAAAAAAAAACATTAGTAGTTTAAATACAATTATTCAATTGTCATGGGGCAATAATAAAAATCATTATGAAAATAAAATCTATCTGTTTGGGTTTCAATCGATAGTACAACTTCTCTGTCGACTGTTCTCATGAATGCCTTGCACCCAAACTCTTGCCGCTGGGAACCAATCCATCTCTTCTCTCCACTCACTATTTGCTATAGTTGAAATTCTTATCTAAGGAAGGATCCGGAAGGATCCGCATCTTCCGGTTATGTGGGATTCAAACCCACTAAAAAAACACCTCCTTTTCTCCAACGTTGGAGCTCAGCCCGGAACCGTTCAACACATTACTTCGGGCTGAGTCCTGGGGCGTTTAATCAGTTCTGGGTGAGGTGGCGGACCAGATGCTCCCTTCTCTCTCTTTCTCGTTCCAATAGCATCTTCCTTGTCAGGATGCTTTCTGTGTACTCTGCCCCAGCAGTCCAGCTCCTTTCACCTTCCAGCATCCTGCTGACAACATCTTCTGGTGTTGAACTCTGGAGAGCTAACTCCAGGTCTGCCATCAGCTGGTCTCTTTCAGGCGCCCATTTGGTGTATTTGAAGAAGGTGTGGAGCACATCATCTTCATCTTTGTTCTGGCAGTGTAGACATGTTGTGGCAGATATCTTCCCAATTTTATGCAAATAGGCATAAAAAAGTCCATGTCCTGTTAAGAACTGCGTAAGGAAGAAGTTCACTTCTCCATGTTTCCTTTCAATCCACATCTGAATGTTTGGCACCAGCCGTACAGTCCATCTTCCTCTATGTTCTCCCGTCCATATATCTTGCCATTGTGCGCTCCCTCTCTTCCTTTGCTATGCAGGCCCTGTGGCCTTCATCCCTTCTCTCAAAGATACTTTTCCTCTCTGAAGCCAACAGCTGAATGGGTATGACACTCGTGAGGACAAAGATAACGGGTTCTGATACTGTTCGGTAAGCACAGGCGATTCGTAGGGCTCCTCTACGCTGCACAGCTATTAATCTCGGTCGGAGATATGCCACACTCAATGCGTCTACCCATACCTCCGCTCCGGTCATTAGGCACGGTCTAGGGCCGTTTATGTTCTTCATAAGGTGACAAAGAGCTGCTGTTTTTTGTGCTGCTCTATCTACAGTTCTTCTTATATGTTCACCAATAGTGATTTTGGTGTTCAACAAGACTTCTAAATATCTGGCTGCTGGTTTAGTTGTTATTTCGGCATTTGCAATCAGCAATGGGATGATGGTAGGAATGTGATTACGCGTAAAGATGACTACCTCACTCTTTGCTGTAGCTAGTCCAAGGCTATGGTCTTCCATTCACTCCATTACTCGTTTTTTTTTTTTTTTTTTTTTTTTAATAGAGGAGGAAACCGTTTATTGGTTGACAGCGGGAGAGGGATGTTTGTCTCACCGCCCTTTATGTGGGGGTCCGGCCGCTATAAGCAACTGGTTACCCACTAAAACCTCCTCTGTTCGTCTGGACTGCCCCGGGACTACAGTTGATGCATTACTTCGGGACAGCCCCTTTTTCAGCCCGGCTGTTGCTGGGCTTCCTCTTCGTGAGGCCTAATGTCTTTAGGCTCCTCCTTGGCTTCGATAGGGGATGGGGCGTTTATGATGTTAGGCCTTCCCAATCCCTATTTCTTTCCTTCTCTTTGAGAACTGCGATGACGTAGGTATTGATGGCATCCCAGTTCTCCTTTGTCTCCATCATCTTATTAACGACTAGCTGAAAAGCCTACTAAAAGTAGGCAAAACGCTTCTTCCGACTCTCCCCGCATCCCACTCCCTCCGGCTCCTCCCGCCTCCGATTCCCCCCCCCTCCCGCCCCTCCGACTCGTCCCGCCTCCCACGACCCCTCCGTGCATACGTACGTACGTACGTACGTACGTACGGTTGGCGTTTTATTATATTAGATGGTCTCTGGCTGAAGTTCACCGACTTCGTCAATCAGGCTACTCCGCATTCTCTCCCATCTAGGACACTGGAAGAACGTGTGGTACACATCGTCTTCCTCGATCTCCAGGCCTTCTGCGACTCCATCTTGATCCTGTTGCTCGTCGTCTGTGATGCGGTCACGCTGCTGCTGGCAGTAAAGACACCGCGAATCCGTGGTCCGCCCAATCTTTTTCAGGAAGGACCGAAAATAACCGTGCCCAGTAAGGAATTGAAGGAACTCCATTACTCGTGACATGATCTGCTCTAGCTTGACTTGGGCTCCCCGTCTGGGTGTGAAGTTCATGTGCTGGGTGTGAGAGGCCCTGGCCCGGTATATTCCTCATAGGGCAGACCTAGGTGACCTGCTTCTTGGTCGAATTCTCGGGTTTGTGTTTTATTGATAACAAATAATTAAATAAAATATAATGCCACACCATGTATGATAATTTCGTAATCATTGTAGTAAATTTAATCTTCAGAAATCTAAAATTGTCTAACAATGGGTGAAAAATTTTGGGGACCAGCGATGAATGTACTCGTCATACCCAAAACTCCAAAAAATCATGATATTTCCACTGGGACAAATAGAGTGTTTTTTAGGTTTGTGGTGTAAAGTATGTTACCTTGATCTTATACAGTAGATTAAAAATCTAAGTGAAATATTTAAAAAATAAAATCATCTTTTGTATAATGTCAAAAATGGCTGAAAGTCTAAATATTTATTTGAAAATTTGCTAATTCACTCGTAGTGTACTACTGCAGCTTTTCCTCATTGAGCTCAATAAGAATGAAATTCTACTTCCAGTAATAAATATACAGGTTGAAATGTACAAAGGAATGCGAAAACCCCTTCCATATAATAAATAACTTTTCCATCACCATTCAACCCCTACATCCGCGCTTTCTCCAGGTCTCTTATGTGCCGCCCATCTCTCTTCACGTCGGTTTCAAATATAAATCAGTCGAAGCCCAAAAAGGGAGAAGAAGAAGGTTTCGCTGCAAGAAACTCTCAACGGAAAATTACTGCCAGAAAGCAATGCGTTTTCGCAGATAGGAATGAAAAGAAAGGCCCATATATCCACGTTTTCACTGGGAGTTCTTCTCCTCTTCGTCTGTCGAGGAAGCGGGGGTGAAAAGGAGAGTTTTTGGCAGAAAACTGTTTTCTACACCCCTCCCTTTCCACCAAACAGAGTCTTTATGGAGAAAACCTCACCTCTTCCACCCAAAGAAGTAAAGCACTTTCATAAATCTGGCAGAAAACACCCCCTCCGCCGTGGAGCCCTTTCTTCCACAGAGACTTTTCCTTTAAGATGAACGGCCGCCCCATTACTAGATACGTGCAGATTGCAGAAATTTAAACGGTGTGTATACTACCTCCTTCGAACCCCTTCCCCGCGCAGTGTATACCCCGCAGTACAGGGGTCTTCAAGAGCCATTTCTCCCTCGCCTGGCGGTATTTACTGTTATGTTCTTCCAGATAATACACAACAATGCTCAATCCTTTACCCTCGACGCTCTGCATTGTTTTCATTTGCCTGAAAGGGAGGGGTTTCCAGTTCCGGAGAACGTGAATTGAATTCCCCATTGTGAGACAGCCGAGGGCAGCACATGAAGCATTCAGGCCTAGTATTCACTGTTCTTTTCACTACCTTATCATTCCCCCGTTCGCTCCTTTCAAAATGGCCTGAATACCGACATTTCCGCCTTCCAGTTTCACCCCGAAAACATCTACAGCGTGAACACCTCCAAGTTGCCCAACCTTCAAGGGATCGATTTTACAACTAATTTCCAACAAAAAATGTAACTTAGCAATAATTGCTTTTAACAAATTATTTTTAACTCTTTTTTTTCCAAGGTTTTTTAATTCAAGATTTTCTCGTGTTTTCGATCTTATGTCACTGAAATGACCTAACAACCTTAATTTACCGTGTAAATATAAAAATAAGAGCACCGTTGAAAAGAGCGTTAAATTTTCCATCTCCGTGATGCCAAACAATTTTGGTTATGTTCAATAACAAACCTTTGGAATCGACCAAGAAACAATTTTTTTTAACCCCCCATCAAAATTTGTTGGTTCACGTTTCAAGGTACGTAGAGTCCGAAAATCGAATAAAAACGCTGACAATTATTACACAAAGGTTTATTATTTTTCTATATAGATCACTCGTCTGCAAAGAACACGGCTTTGCCATTGTTACCACCAACCAACTTGAAGAAAAACATCGATCGTATATCGGTCAGCTAACATTTGAAAGGGGATTAGGACCCTATGCGATTCACACTCGTGTTTCTGATTTATCGTAAGTCCAACCCTTAAATTCTCGTAGGGAGCCAACGGTTTGTCCTACAGGGCTCCGCGTGGTCTCTAAGAATCCAATACTATCTTAAATTTATGGAAAAAGAATACCTTTAGATCAAAATTTTTTGAGTTAGGGTGTTTTAAAAATTTCAAAATTCATTTTTCAACCTTAGAAGTGACCAAAATCTTCGGGGCACAACTAGACCCCAATTTGAGCCTACATACCAAATGCTCACTGGGGAAAGTGCCGCGTACGGCGGACGATGGACGGACGGCCAAATTTTCATACGATTTTTGAATACTTAGCACCTTGAAACGTAAATAAACAAATTTTGAGGGGGGGTTAAACAATTTTTTTTCTTAGTCGATTCCAAAGGTTCATTATTGAAAATAATAAACCAAAATTTGTGTTTAAACGCTGATAACATGATTTTTTTAAACGAAATAAGCGTTTGAACGAGGGTGGCTACTACTAGTACCTACTCTATGAGGTAGGTCCCCCCCCCTATCTTTCGACTCCGTAGCCTGAAGTTAGAATGGTTTACGTTTTAAAAAAATCACGTTTTTTCCGCGTTCAAACACAAGTTTCTACCCTAGTCTCGATTGTAGACTTTTTTTAAATTTTTATAATATACAGTTGGAAAGATAAAATTTTCAAGAAGTTTTCCACCTAAAAAAACACCCCATAATAAGGGTTAAAAGAGGGGACGAAAAAATGAAATTTTAGAAAATTTCTCCTGAAAAGTCGCGTTTTTTCGGACGAATGCCCTCTCTCATTCCTGAAATACTTGACCGATCTTGAATTTTTTTTTTCAAATGCTTGGAGTGACTCAATTTTTTAATTAATCGTCGGGTTTCCCCTCCGATAACTGAGAGGGACTTCTTGGGCAAAAAAGAAGCAAAAAAGGTTTTTTTCAAGCGTTGAATAAAAATAATTGTAATCATCCTAAAGTCCTAATCTACGACATGCTGAACAATGTTCAAAAATCGCTCTGAATCATGAAGCAATGAACAATACCTACTACAAGTAAAGTAATTATAAATGCTTGCATACGAGTCTGCAACACATTGGGACATTTTCATGTGTGTTTTCTTCCACAACACAACAAGGTAGTGAAGTAAGGTACCCAAGCATCAAAACAGTTGATCGTTCTCTACGCAACACACTCTCTATTCTATTTATTGGTCATGTGAGCAAGTTTTCGTGACGATTTTTTCAGTTTATGTGCCAAAGCAAAGACATGAAAATGTCAAAAATTTTCGATGAGTGGTCCAGTGGTTGAGAAGAGAATACGTTAACACCTAGACGTTAACACCTAGTTTCATATTCTTACCCGACCCCCATAACGGACGAGCTTTTACCGGTGAGTAAAGTAGTGTGATACCTCGCGGGAGGTGTTTCTTCAAAACCTCTAAAAGTTCAACGTTTTTTCACGAGATGGTGGTGAAGTGGTAGGTACTGTAGTTCCAGTTGTTACATTTTGCTTTACCTTCCCGATAATCGATTACCACGTCAGTAATGAGCAATTAAATATTCAATTTACCCATCGTCATTGCATCGGGGCCATTTCCATGTAATTGGAGAGTCTTGCCAGGAGGATGGGAGGTATAGCAATTAGGAGTGTCATGTCAAACACCAGCCAAGAAGCGCTGGGACGCTCCTAACTTCCGGCCTGTTGCCTCACCAAATATTGAGCCCGTGGTATATTACTGATGTAAATTGATTTCCTAATGATCTGTGTATCTATCTCAGAACGTAAACTGAACATCAATTATCCCCTTGCAGGACCTTGACGCGTAAACAAGGTATCAAAGTGCACAAACTGTCTTAAACCACATTGTCAATTTGATTGAGACGGCCCAGGGGGTGCAATTACCATCGTAAATGGCTCAGTATCCACACAGAAGTCCAAAACTCCTAATTAGATGGTGGCCTTCAATCATATATACCTAGTGTTCTCAGAGGCAACGATCGTTGCCAACCTGAGTGAACGAATCTCATCCACAACTGTCCATTGCTAGTCCAGAGTTTCCAAATTTTGGCTGTTATCAGTCGGCAGGTTTGCCACATATTCCAAAATAATTGTGGTCAGATATTGATGAATTGCTTGATTATTTGCAGGTTTGCCACAACGCGTTTTACCAGAAATTGAAATAACACGATAAGCCCGGTTGTTTTGGTAAATTATTTTCAATAATGAACTTTTGGAATCGACCAAGAAATTTTTTTTAAACCCCCTCATAATTTGTTGGTTTAAGTTTCGAGGTAGGTACGTGGAATTCAAAAATCGAACAAAAATTTTGCCGTCCGTCCGCCGTACGAGGCACTTTCCTTAGTTATCGAGGACCGATTTTGATCAAATTTGGTATGTGGGCTACATTTGGGGTCTAGTTGTGCCCCGAAGCTTTTGGTTGATGTAGGTCACTTCTAAGGGTTAAAAAATAAAATTGTTGGAATTTCGAAAACGCCCTAACTCGAAAAATTTTGGTATAAAGGTATTGTTTTTCAATCAATTTAAGATAGTATTGAATTTTTTTGAATTTTTAGAGACCACGCGGAGCCCTGTAGGACAAACCGTACGCTCCTTACGAGAATTTAAGGGTTGGACGTACGATAAATTAGAAACACGAGTGTGAATCGCGTAAGAGGCCTAATCCCCGTTCAAATGTTAGCTGACCGAAATGCGATCGATGTTTTTCTTCAAGTTGACTGGTGGTAGGCAAACAATGGCAAAGCCGTTTTGTTTGCAGACGAGTGATCTGATATAGAAAAAAATAAACCTTTGTGTAAAAATTTGCAGCGTTTTTACGTAACTTTCGGAATATCAGCGAACTCTGTTTTCTTTCAAAACTCATCGGAACATCGACTAGCAGTAACAGAGACAAAATTAAAGCATCTATTTTACCTCTTTTATTGATAAACCATACGTATAATATCATCAAAATGATAATATATTACAATCCATAATTTAACAAACAAAAAGAAAAATAATAATAATAATAACTCGTAGTAGGTAGTTAGTATTACACGAATCCATTTGGTGACGTTTCTGCCTTCCCAGTGGTGCCTTTGTCGTACTTCCAAACGCTGCAAAATATTACACAACGGTTCATAGTGGTTATTGTACTATTTGCTCAGGTCACACCTTTTTTCATTGCTCAATACTGTTAGATACACCGACAGAATACTGTTGTAATGGAATACCTAATAATTAGCCTAATATCGCTAGCTGGGACAAGAAATAGCTAGTCAATGTCCTTCAATTCTTTGTTGCATCCTAGCGGACGAATGGTGGAACTCAAAACTTTCGAGGCGGGCAAATTATTTGCAAAATTGCAGATCGTGTTTCTGATCAGTTTCTCATTTGATTCTGATATTGATTTAAAATTGGATAATATTTTTACCATATCTATAAAATACCATATCCAAAATCATACTTTTGTATTGATTGTTTTGAAGCTTAGAAAATTTAGACAATTTTCTTGAATTTCATTGAAATTAAATTTTTTTAAATTGAGTTTAGAAAATTGTAAATTCTACGTACCTTGAATCATAAAACAACAAATTATGAGGGGGGTTAAAAAAATTGTCCTTGGTCGATTCCAAAGGTTCATTATTGAAAATAATAATCCAAAATCAAATCTTCTAGTAGAATTTTGTGTTTTAGGTCTCTGATTCAGAGACTCTGAACAGCTTTTCCATAATGTAAGGTCGGTCTGTCGAACTGCAAAATCTAGCTACAAGCAAAACTCACAGAATTCTTAAAACTTTCCTCAATTTTGGGAAATAGAATGTGGGAGTCTGTCATACTTATTGGGTCATTCTCGTGAGTAAAAAACGTGATATCGCATAACAGGTGAAAATTATACTGTCGTCCGTTTATGCTTCCACTGTACCGCCACGTAACATCTGCAATTATTATTGGAACAAAAAAAAAACCTACGAATTCGTCCAATTCCGACAGCCCGCACTGAAACTCCCAAGTACCCACTAAAAGGGCACGAGTAGAACACGGGATATTGGTAGGGATGAATATTTGATCGGAGGCTATTTCCAATACATGAACCGTCATTGAATAATGAATACGAGGGGTTTCCAGTAATGTCGGAGGGGAAAAAGGCGAGTTTAAGGGTGGCAGCTATGAATATTTCATTCTCTACAGATGTCAAACGTCTGAGATTCGGCCCTCCGAAGGGTGAACAAGGGAAGGACAGTTGCCCTTTTCCATGTTCCAACACTTTTTCTCGGCCGCATAATGAAAGTAAAAGTATTTAATGTTATGTCCAGCTCTCGACTTTTCAGTCGTCATAAGTTACGCAAAATTTTGTCTCAGAAATTTGTTCAGGCAAAATTCGTTCTAAAATAATACAATTGAGATTTTGTGTTAACGTTTTAATAATGAATTTTTATTGACATTTTCATGTCTTTGCTTTGGCACATAAACACAAAAATCGTCACGAAAACTTGCTCACACGATACCAATAAATAAAATAGACTCACTGTGTTGCCTTCACTTCACCTTACTTCACTACCTTGTTGAGTAGTGGTTGACATTTTGTTTTGGTTTATTAGTTTCTACCATTTCCGTACTTCTTCCACTTCAAAACGAACAGTGGGCGGTTTCTCTTATGGCCCATTTAATTGATCTGTATGCCCCGCCGTGCAATGCACGGGTGGGATCTGCCTAGTAATAAATTCAATAAGAAAACACACATGAAAATGTCCCTATGTGTTGCAGACTCGTATGCAAGCATTTATAATAAAAACAGTTGATTGTTCTCTACGCAACACAGTGATTTTTAGGTATTTGGAAATATCTTTGTCAGTGATTTCCACCAATTTTAGCTTGTGACCAGGTGTGACACCAACACTTGGTTTTTAAATTAAAATAAAGATTGTTTTTATGAATAATTGTAAGCATTAAAGTTGCGACGAGAATTTCTAATATCGAAATGAAACAATCACATTTTTTACCGCGTCCACATAGACTACGCAGGGCCTGCCAATGTGAATCACCTGCACATTATTGTACACGTCCAAAACACTGCAAATTATTGCACAAAAACGCTGCAAATCATTGGCTAAAGGTTTATTATTTCCTGTATTGATCACCCTTCTGTATTGATCCCTCCCTACCAACCATAAGTAGGTAGTAACCTACTAGGGTATTTTTGAACATTTCAACCCCAACCAACCAAATGGAAAAGAAGGGTCAAGAAGATATTTTCGTGATCTGAAAAGTGAAGAAGATCTCCTCGAATGCTGGAGACGCCTGGAAGAGCACTGATCAGCTGAGTGAGCTCCGAAGCCATTTTCAATCCTATTGAACGCAGGAAGCTGAAATTTGAGAGGAAGGTCAAGGTAGAATACAGATGGTGGTAGGTGCTATTGATGGAGAACCAGTGATCTATGCAGAAAATAATAAAACTTTGGGCAATGATTTGCAGCGTTTTTATTCGATTTTCGGCTTCTAAGTATCTAGAAACGTAAAGCAACAAATTGTGAGGGGGTTTAAAAATTTGTTTGTGAGTAAAATGCATTTCAACTAATACTGAATCGAAAAGGGAGAAAACTAGAAGAAAATACCTTCAGGATTTATGAAATTGAGGATGAACGTTAAATTCCCTTTCACGACAGAAGTTCTCATTTGGGAACCAGTGACTCTAAAGATTTTGACCTTGGAAATCTCGATTTTACCACCCAACTAGTCATAAAAGAACATTGGAGACAAGTTTAACTGGCGTTTTTGAGGAATTGAGAATCAAACACGGGCAAAACTGGGTTTAATTGATGAAAAAACAATACCTTTACATTAAAAGGTTTTGATCTCGGGCGTTTTGAAAATTTTAGCCCTTATTTTCCACCTTTTAGTAGTGACTGACATCAACCAAAAGCTTCGAGGCACTACTAGACCCCAAATGGAGCCCACATACCAAATTTCATCCAAATCGGTCCTAGGTAATTAAGGATTACCGATAATAACTATCGGTAATCCTTCATTATTAAGGATTTTATTTCGGATTCTACGTAAATGTGATGAAAACCAACAAATTTGGGGGAGAGGGTGGGGGCGTTAACTTTTTTCTTGTTGGTCGGTTACAAAGGTTCATCATTGGAAATAATCAACCAAAATGATAAACTGCCAGATTCATTAAAATGATTCAATTGGATTCAAGCTACAAACTGAAGAAACACTTCATTTATTAAAATATTGGTATATACAATTATAAAATGAAAAAAAATAGTTGATCGTTAACTATCAGAACCCCCTCATATCGTATCTCATTTTAAAGCTCACAATCAGACCTCTAATTTGAATATACCTAGACAAATGGTTCTTTAACGACTCTGTCGGAAGTTACACGGGAAGTACGAGTATGTGAATACGGACCAATCTTGCCGAGAAACGGCAACCCCGTTTTTCAACTATTAACTATTTTCACAAATTTTCGACACTTTTAACAAAGCAAAATGAAATGCGTTTGAAACAAGACCACCACGGAAGTAAAACATATTTCAAAAAGAATCAGGCAAAGTTTACAAACATACAAAAACAAAAAAAAAAAAAATAATAATAAAATGAAATAATAAACAAAAATAAAAATATAATAAAATAATAATAATATAAATTGTCATCTCAGGACACACCAAATATAGAACCTCCTCCTTCGCGCCTACGGTGGTTTTGAAATTGGTCGAAAATGTTTAAAAATCGGTAAAAATATTTCTTTGAAAATTTGCTCATTTATTTATGTTTTTTGTTTATGTTTTTGAAGTCGCCCATAAATGAAGAAGAGTTAAGGAAAATGACCACTGGTTTTCCGTTTCTCAGCAAAACGAGTTCAAGGAGAAGGCAAGGCAAGGAGTCAATAATGGCCAAGTTCGCATCCCTTCAGCTGGCTCACGGTTGATGGATACTGATGGAGAAAGAGAAAGCACGATAGAGCCGCAGGGCAGAGAGAGAAAGAGAAAGAGCGGTTGAGAAAGTGGAAGACCCCCGACACACAGGGGAAGGTGGTGAGGAGAGGGGATGAGGAGGACCTCTAACCCCCTTAGGGTAACATCCCAATCTTCCCCTTCAAGGAGTCCGAGTTGTTTCCCTTTTATGTCAGTCCTTCTGGTGTTAAAGGGTGCGAAACTAAGCCCGACCGGACAGCGGCCTCCAGGACACCCTACAGTGTCTTTTAAACAAGGGATGAATGAAGGAAGAAGGGAAGAGCGAAGAAAGAGAAAGAAAAAGTGGGAAGAGTGGAAGAGAAAGTAAGTTTGTCCGAAAAGAAGCGGATTGTGGGACCCTCGGGCTAAGATGAAATAACAAATAAGTAAAGAGAAAGAGGAAGTGGGAGGGAGATTTGGGAGTGGGAGAAACGCGTAATCCTTTGTTTGAAGACGAGGAGGGAAAAGGGACCGCTGAGTGGACAGTGGGAATCCAACATCAGGTCAATATCCATCACCCAGCCTACCATAGAGGACACAATCCATCACATAGTCTCCCATAGAAACGAACCTCCCTCTTCCACTCAGCATAGTGAAATCATTCAGCTGGTACGATGGTACCTTTCAGATGAACAGCTTTATCTGTTTAGAATTCCAAAATTGAACATATTAAACATCAATTAGTCTATATTGTTAGCGGCAAAACGACTGAATGAAATAAAGTAAACGGGAGCTAGATGAAAAACGCTGCAAATTATTACATAAAGGTTGAATGATTTCTTTAATAAAGGGTGTCCCATGTTAAGGACCGAAAAACTTCGGGAGTCGATTCTACAACTAATTTTAGTAAGAAAGTAACTCAAAGCAATTTTTCGTTAGACGCTTAATTTCCGAGTTATTTCAATTTTAAGACTTTTTTCGTGTTTTCGACCTTAAGCCATAAAATTTACTATAACTCACTTAATTAACGAGGAATTCAAAATATAATTACACAATTGGATAGGGCGTTAAATTTACCATCTTTCTAGTGGTCATACATAAATTTAAAAGTAAAACCTTTATCAAAAGTGTAGAAGTAAAACCTTAACAATCAAAAGGAAAGTAGGAAATTTTGACAATTTTACAAAAATTAATTTACGAGTTGATTTTTCACCCATCACGACCTTACAAAAATTTTTGTATAACCAATATAAACATGGTAAATTTAACGCCCTATCCAATGGTCTAATTAGATTTTGAATTCCTCGTAAAGTAAGCGAGTTATGGTCATTTTTATGGCTTAAGGTCGAAAACACGAAAAAAGTCTTAAAATTGAAATAACTCGGAAATTAAGCGTCTAAAGAAAAATTGCTAAGAGACACTTTCTTACTAAAATTAGTTGTAGAATCGACTCCCGAAGTTTTTCGGTCCTTAACATGGGGCACACTGTATAGATCACTCGTCTGCAAAGAACATGGCTTTGCCATTGTCACCATCTACCAACCGTAGTTACAACCAACCTACCACATACCTACTTCACAATCGTTTATTTGGAAGAAATAAACGCTTCACACTCAGTTCAAAGAAATAGGGAAATGGAGGATAGGGAGGTTGCCCTAATTATTAGGGAATATGATGAGGGGACTTTTGAAAATTTCAACCCCTTGGAAGTGACCTTCATCAACGAAAGCTTCGCGGCACAACTAGCCCCCAAATGGAGCCCACATACCAAATTTCATCAAAATCGGCCCTTGGTAACTAAGGAAAATGCCGCATACGGCGGACAGACGCAAAATTTTTTATTTGACTTATTTGATTTTATTTTATTACTTTAATTTCATTTTTTACGTACCTTGAAATTTAAACCAACAAATTTTGAGGGGGGTTAAAAAAAAATTCTTGGTCGATTCCAAAGGTTCATTATTGAAAATAATAAACCAAAATAGTACGTTATAATATAATATATTATTATGTGGGCACACGGGAATCTGGATAGTTCCTACCTATTCCGCCAAGTCTGAGTGCAGCACCTACTTAGTTCTCCACGCACTTGCCATGGAGTTTTGATGGGTCATCCATAATCAAACAAAATACTGACTTCAACGAATAGATTAGTTTAATAATTAGCAATCAAACACAATACTTCAGTATCAACCACCATCCAAAACTTCCGTTCATAATAACCACTTTTCTCTTGAACTCTCCCACTATCTGTCCTTGTCTGTTGTTCATGGATGCTATACAAAACTCCATGGCAAGTGCGTGGAGAAGTAAGTAGGTGCTATACTCGGACTTGGCGGAATAGGTAGGAACTATCCAGATTCCCGCCCGCCCACACATAATTTTCACTTGATTTAACTCAAAATGTCCATGCAGTAGGTATGAGCGAATTTTTAAACAATTCTTCAAAGTTATGATTAGACTTGCCAGCCTTGTGGGTGTGGCACATAGCACGATTCATTAAGGGTAGTTAGACAATATTGTTAGCGTCAAAACTTGACTAAATTAAAGAAAATACACGGAAGCTATAATAATAATAATAATAATATAATTTTATAATTATAAATTCATATAATTTTTACTTGATTTATCTCAACATGTCCATTGGTGCAGTATGAGTTAATGAGCAAATTTTCAAAAAAATCTTCAAAGTTATGATTAGACTAGCCAGCCTTGTGGGTGAGGCACATAGCACGAATCATTAAGGACAGTGGGTAAATACCTAAATAAAACAAATTCAAAATTTAAAAAAAATGCAATTCCTCAGTTTTTAGGTACTTTTTCCTTGGTCACTGTTATTGCGATCTCTTCAAATTTTTACAGCTCGCACTTACAGTCTTCCCCTCCAATAAAATTCGTCACTTTTGACTAAGATTGGGCATCGAGCAACGAATAATCGATCAATCAAATCAACGATTTCAAATGGATTAATCGATTAACCGATTATCGAGCCCTTAAACATCGATTATTCGATTAATAATCGATTATATAAAAAACGATTGGGATACAATTGGGTAAGTACAATTAAAACGAAAAAGTCAACGTACAAATTATTAAAATTTAAAAAGTCTCCGCCATCTGTTTCCAATATGATACCAGGTTTTGTTGGATTTTTACGAACTCAAGCTGGTAAAACATAACGTAACAGGGTTATTAAGTATCAACAAAAACTAAGAGTAAAATAATCAGTGATAATTGATAACGCGAGCAGATAATAATTGTTGAATAATCGTTACAAATTAATCGATTACCGTAAAACCGTCAAACTTTACCCCAAGATTTACTCCAAAACAGTTCCAAATACAATTTCTCCCACTCGAAATGAGTTAAATTGATTTTTTTAAATAAGTGAATTGATCTTCAGGGCTTCCTGAACATTTTGAGTGGTCGAGCTCATTGATCTGATAATTGTAACCCCCTATTTAATTGTTTAAATTTTGGAGTAAAGTCTAAGTGAAGTGCGTCTATCTTTACTCCACTCTGAAAAACTCACGGTTATCGCTACAGAAACGGGCAGTGGTGCAATGTTACTAGTCGGGATTGAATTCATTACCCCAGAAATACTTGATAATATCAAGTATTTATAATGTTATTATAAAATATATTGTGAAAAATTGAACTTTTTAGCTTGAAAAATACAAGTTATAGGTACCTAAGAAAAATATAAATTCCAATGATAAGTTATTTCAACGAATTTGCTTGAAATGCAGTATTTCTGGTTAAGAGATCACAATTTCAGTCTTCCAGTATAGACAGACTTATACAGGTAATCGAGCAACACTTTCTACAAGTAAAGAAATTAAAGGACAATAAACGATAAACGAATGACTTCACAAAATCACAGAAAAAGTCTGTTTCACATTCGATAACTTTCGAATGAATTGCAATGGTAAATTTCAAAGTTAACCCACGAGTAAATAATATTGTAAATCACAACTTATGAGACCAAAGCACGATAAGCACGCAAAGTTTCGGTAGGGGCGGGTAACAAGCTTTTTCTCATTTCTTCTCCCCATCTCTAACTTCTGACATGAGATACACTAGAAACCTTACATTCAACACTGCGAAAATGATAAAAGTCAAATATTTTTCGAGATTAAATAAGAAAAATATGAGTGAAGCTACCTTTATCCCAAGCTTTATCGTGGAGTAAAGATACCCGGTTTTTGGAGTAAAGTTACCATCAAATTTTTGGTAAACAAAGGCATAACTAAGAAAACACTTCTTTGAGAATTTTCTTAGTGTATTTTGTTCAAAATAAGATATTGAAAGTGATATGATGATAGACCGGGAGCCGAGGCCAAAAACGGTGACTTACGAGTTGAAAGCTACAAACCAATTTTTATTAAAATGTCCTCCAAGGTGAGTAAAAAAATGGATTGCTGCCACTCCAAAGCCCCGTCTTTCAAAAATGGCGGCCGTTTGAAATTGTCAAATTTAGAGAAATGATGACTTACGTAGTTGATGGCTGGAAATAAATTCACTTGCAAGAACTAATTATCCAAAGGTGGAAAATACATCTCTGCCACCCTAATTCCCCGCCCCTGTACAGGCAGAGTCGATCAAATTTTGTCAAAATTTTGACCATTTTTTGACTTATTAGTTGACGGCTGAAATTTTTGTAGTAGGTTGGTATCCACGAGAAAGAAACAAAAAACTATCTCTGCCCTCCCCACCCCCCGTCTTCCGCTCAGCAGAATCGATTCAAAATTGTCAAATTTTGACACAAATTTTGACTTGTTAGTTGACGCGTGAATTTTTCTTTACTAGTTCTCTATGGATATCTGGTTAATAAAAACCATCTCTGCCGTTTTGATTCCGCGTCGTTCGTTCAGCAGAGATGGTCCAAAATTTGACAAAATTTGGTCCCAAAATTGAGTTATCGAGTTGATGGCTGAAATTTATTTTGCGAGTAGCTAATTATTAGTTCTTTCGAAATTCCTTACTCTGCCATTCTGATTCCGCGTCGTTTATTCAGCAGAGATGGTCCAAATTGGTCAAATTTTGGTCCAAAAATGGACTTATTAGTTGATGGCTGGAAATTGCATAATTATCTCCTACATGCTACTGTAAGACAATAAAACACACTCTGCCATCTCGCAAACGCGTCGTTTGTGGAGCAGAAGCCAATATGTACAGGAATATGTGTGTAAAATCTGCAGGGTAAAATTCAGCACCGGAAAATTGACTTATGAGTTGATGGCTGAAATTCATTTTGCGAGTAGCTAATTATTAGTTATTTCGAAATTCCTTACTCTGCCATTCTGATTCCGCGTCGTTCTTTCAGCAGAGATGGTCCAAATTGGTAAAATTTGGGTCAGCTAAAATTTGAACGGAGATTAGGCCTCTCTTGCGATTCACACTCGTGTTTCTGATCTACAGGCTCTTCTCGCTGCGAGCACATCAACATAATGTTAATGACTGTCTGTAGCAGGCGGGTTTACAGGTAGAAACACATAAAGTGAATCTCACCCTTGCGTCATTCGGCCAGCATGCAGCAAGCTTTGTTGTAGCTAGTGCCAGGCTATGATTTTGAGTAATTTACTAATTAAAAGTACTCTAAAAGTACTCTTTTATCTACTAGCCTTGAGTTTAGCTAGATTTTACTCGGGAATTACGTGGCATTCAAAACTACACAGATAACCAAACACATAAAATTCGATCATCATCTGCCGGACTAAATATCCTAGGTAGGAACAATTTTGAGGGGGTGTTGGACATTTTTTTTCTTGGTCGATTCCAAAGGTTCATTATTGAAAATAATAAACCAAAAATCGGCCGTAGTTCACAGGATGGACATTTCGGGAATACCTAGGTACCTTCAGTACCGATGAGTGAGCCTACATCGGTTCAATACCTAATTACTATTACTATTTTTTTTCTTTTGATTGTTCAAAATTATCTTGGTACAATAAATTAGACCTTGGTTCCAGTTGTTTTGGTCCAGTTTCTACCCAACTATTTCTTCAACTTATTCTTTAAAAACATTTGATAGCCTCGCATACCTATTCCACTATTTCTTCTTCTTTAGGTGCCCTGTCCGTGTCGAACGTTGGCGATCATCAACGCAATCTTTATTTTATCTGCGGCCTTTCTAAATAAAGATGTGGTGGTCTCCCCAAACCACTGGCGAAGGTTATTCAGCCATGAAACCCTTCTGCGACCAGGCTCGCGTCTCCCATTTATGCGTCCCTGCAATATATTCTGCAGCAAGAGGTATTTCTCGTTCCTAATTAGGAACTATTTCCACTATTTGAGTGTACGCAAATATTTCGAGAGGTATACTTTCTATGGTTGTGGCTCGTTAATTTAATATCTTGCATAATATACATGTTTGGAAATCCTGAGGAATGAGCACACAATACTATTTGACCGAATTGTCAGCATTTAATTTCTAACTCACCTATCTAAACAATAACTTCGTGGAAGTGAGAAGAGCATATTTCAATCTATAACTATCACTTATTTAGACCTAAATACCTTTTTTAAATCGATTTTATGGAATTAGTAGGGCAAATTCCTTCGCGCTCATATTATTGACACTCTTCTAAAATACTGGGAAAACCACAGTAGGCCCTCATAAGCTCCTCTAAGAATCTGTACAGTAGCAGTGAATGTAAAATAAATAGGTAGCGAACGGTTGGCCCTAGAGCTCTGGGTGATCTCATTCGATTCTGAAAATTCAATACTATTTTAAATTGATGAAATAACAATTCCTTCATATCAAAAGTTAATGAGTCATGAATCAATTTAAAATAGTATTGAATTTTCAGAATCGAATGAGATCACCCAGAGCTCTAGGGCCAACCGTTCGCTACCTATTTATTTTACATTCACTGCTACTGTACAGATTCTTAGAGGTCGAAGGAACCCGAACCATAAACACCGTTTTGAGCTCATAATTACGGAATATCTAATGACTACAAGGTCTCCTTGGTACTATTGGAAGCAATATCTTATCATCCATTGATCATAGAACTGCCAAGTACTTGGGGTTTTGGATTCGATCAATCAGGATATACTAGAATTAAGTGTATATCCTAGTATATCCTAGTCCTAAGTGTATATCTAGTATATCCTGATTGATCGAATCCAAAACCCCAAGTACTTGGCAGTTCTATGATCAATGGATGATAAGATATTGCTTCCAATAGTACCAAGGAGACCTTGTAGTCATTAGATATTCCGTAATTATGAGCTCAAAACGGTGTTTATGGTTCGGGTTCCTTCGACCTCTAAGAATCTGTACAGTAGCAGTGAATGTAAAATAAATAGGTAGCGAACGGTTGGCCCTAGAGCTCTGGGTGATCTCATTCGATTCTGAAAATTCAATACTATTTTAAATTGATTCATGACTCATTAACTTTTGATATGAAGGAATTGTTATTTCATCAATTTAAAATAGTATTGAATTTTCAGAATCGAATGAGATCACCCAGAGCTCTAGGGCCAACCGTTCGCTACCTATTTATTTTACATTCACTGCTACTGTACAGATTCTTAGAGGAGCTTATGAGGGCCTACTGTGGTTTTCCCAGTATTTTAGAAGAGTGTCAATAATATGAGCGCGAAGGAATTTGCCCTACTAATTCCATAAAATCGATTTAAAAAAGGTATTTAGGTCTAAATAAGTGATAGTTATAGATTGAAATATGCTCTTCTCACTTCCACGAAGTTATTGTTTAGATAGGTGAGTTAGAAATTAAATGCTGACAATTCGGTCAAATAGTATTGTGTGCTCATTCCTCAGGATTTCCAAACATGTATATTATGCAAGATATTAAATTAACGAGCCACAACCATAGAAAGTATACCTCTCGAAATATTTGCGTACACTCAAATAGTGGAAATAGTTCCTAATTAGGAACGAGAAATACCTCTTGCTGCAGAATATATTGCAGGGACGCATAAATGGGAGACGCGAGCCTGGTCGCAGAAGGGTTTCATGGCTGAATAACCTTCGCCAGTGGTTTGGGGAGACCACCACATCTTTATTTAGAAAGGCCGCAGATAAAATAAAGATTGCGTTGATGATCGCCAACGTTCGACACGGACAGGGCACCTAAAGAAGAAGAAATAGTGGAATAGGTATGCGAGGCTATCAAATGTTTTTAAAGAATAAGTTGAAGAAATAGTTGGGTAGAAACTGGACCAAAACAACTGGAACCAAGGTCTAATTTATTGTACCAAGATAATTTTGAACAATCAAAAGAAAAAAAATAGTAATAGTAATTAGGTATTGAACCGATGTAGGCTCACTCATCGGTACTGAAGGTACCTAGGTATTCCCGAAATGTCCATCCTGTGAACTACGGCCGATTTTTGGTTTATTATTTTCAATAATGAACCTTTGGAATCGACCAAGAAAAAAATGTCCAACACCCCCTCAAAATTGTTCCTACCTAGGATATTTAGTCCGGCAGATGATGATCGAATTTTATGTGTTTGGTTATCTGTGTAGTTTTGAATGCCACGTAATTCCCGAGTAAAATCTAGCTAAACTCAAGGCTAGTAGATAAAAGAGTACTTTTAGAGTACTTTTAATTAGTAAATTACTCAAAATCATAGCCTGGCACTAGCTACAACAAAGCTTGCTGCATGCTGGCCGAATGACGCAAGGGTGAGATTCACTTTATGTGTTTCTACCTGTAAACCCGCCTGCTACAGACAGTCATTAACATTATGTTGATGTGCTCGCAGCGAGAAGAGCCTGTAGATCAGAAACACGAGTGTGAATCGCAAGAGAGGCCTAATCTCCGTTCAAATTTTAGCTGACCCAAATTTTACCAATTTGGACCATCTCTGCTGAAAGAACGACGCGGAATCAGAATGGCAGAGTAAGGAATTTCGAAATAACTAATAATTAGCTACTCGCAAAATGAATTTCAGCCATCAACTCATAAGTCAATTTTCCGGTGCTGAATTTTACCCTGCAGATTTTACACACATATTCCCGTACATATTGGCTTCTGCTCCACAAACGACGCGTTTGCGAGATGGCAGAGTGTGTTTTATTGTCTTACAGTAGCATGTAGGAGATAATTATGCAATTTCCAGCCATCAACTAATAAGTCCATTTTTGGACCAAAATTTGACCAATTTGGACCATCTCTGCTGAATAAACGACGCGGAATCAGAATGGCAGAGTAAGGAATTTCGAAAGAACTAATAATTAGCTACTCGCAAAATAAATTTCAGCCATCAACTCGATAACTCAATTTTGGGACCAAATTTTGTCAAATTTTGGACCATCTCTGCTGAACGAACGACGCGGAATCAAAACGGCAGAGATGGTTTTTATTAACCAGATATCCATAGAGAACTAGTAAAGAAAAATTCACGCGTCAACTAACAAGTCAAAATTTGTGTCAAAATTTGACAATTTTGAATCGATTCTGCTGAGCGGAAGACGGGGGGTGGGGAGGGCAGAGATAGTTTTTTGTTTCTTTCTCGTGGATACCAACCTACTACAAAAATTTCAGCCGTCAACTAATAAGTCAAAAAATGGTCAAAATTTTGACAAAATTTGATCGACTCTGCCTGTACAGGGGCGGGGAATTAGGGTGGCAGAGATGTATTTTCCACCTTTGGATAATTAGTTCTTGCAAGTGAATTTATTTCCAGCCATCATCTACGTAAGTCATCATTTCTCTAAATTTGACAATTTCAAACGGCCGCCATTTTTGAAAGACGGGGCTTTGGAGTGGCAGCAATCCATTTTTTTACTCACCTTGGAGGACATTTTAATAAAAATTGGTTTGTAGCTTTCAACTCGTAAGTCACCGTTTTTGGCCTCGGCTCCCGGTCTATGAGGGCTTGCCTGGTAAATCCACTCCAAACACCTGATATGGAAGAAATTTTGGAGCACGAGAAACAGGACAAAAACAGCTGAAGAGGAAACTTTGACTGATAACAGCTGATAACATGGATAAAGGCGCCATCGCAAGCCGCATCGATTCCCTGGGATGTGGAGAATAACGAAAACACAATAGCTAACTTTTATCTAAATTCTACCACGCTTACGTCACAATTGAAGATTCTCACTTTTTGGGGTAAAGTTACCCCTGGTGGGGTAAAGTTTGACGGTTTTACGGTACCTCAGTTATCGTACCCGGTGAACATCGATTAAATAAGCATCGATTATTTGATTAATTAATGGGTCACTTTGATTAATCGATACCCATCCTTATTTTTGACCTTATGAGTATCTAGGGATGGTTACAACAAAATTCCTCATGATTAAAAGGCAAACTAACAACAAAAAGCCCGAAGAAAGGGATTTTCGAAACTTTTTCGGTTGGTTGAAGAGAGTAGAATTCTGCGTCAATTGAGCACTCATTTTGCTTCTGAGTCTAGGTACCAATGTAGAACCTTTGTTTTCAATTTTCAAGATTGTGAATAAAAAGTTCTTCAAAATCGAAATTTCCACTCGCGTTTTACTTTTCACACCTTCCTGAACAAATTTGGTTCCGTGTCTGTCTGTCTGTGTGACTGTCATGAAATCCTTGCGACAGCCATAATTTCAACATTTCCCATCCGATTTCGATGAAATGTTCAGGGATTGTGGTTTATTATGAGGATAGTGGAAGGTACTTAGTGATTGATGTTTTGAGATTAACTACCTACTATTTTTATATTTTGACCGTACAAACATACGTCAAAGTTACCCTTTGACGAGAGAGAGAGAGAGAGAGAGAGAGAGAGAGAGAGAGAGAGAAAACATGCTTTATTTGGAACAAATCAATACATTTTATAATAGATATGGAGAGTCATGTAATAATCTTAATCCTATTAGGATCGACAGATGAGTTAATTTTCTTTTCTTTTTTTTCAAATTAAATATTATTTATGATCACATTACATAGAAACTAGATTAGCTGATTCTTTAATAAATAGTTTACACATACATATATACACTATAAAAATAAATAGTTCCTTTGACGACGACTGATTGAGTGAAAAATTCTGATGGGAAAGCACGTTTGAAGCATGTTCCATGCTTTACTAAGCAGTATTTCTCAGTAATTCTCATAGGAGCATGTTATCTATTTTGTGGTTTGTAAAGCGGTTTCGAGAGTAGAAATAAAATAACTAGAATCAAGAAAATCGAGAAAAGAAGTGATTTTTTTTAAGAATGAGAGTTTGAGCCGTCAACTAGCTCAGCATTGCATACATTTTTTTCATATTCTTAAAATCACTCAAAATTAAAACGTAAACTAAACAAGTTTGAGGGGAATCTTTCTTTTTCAATTCCATAAGTTTATAATCGAAAATAATAAACCAAAAGAGCAGGTAGCCAAATATCATGATTCTGATGCACTAATATCCATACAGACACAGAAGAGTGATTTTATTAGTATGTCCAAACGGCTGCACCGACTTCCAGAGAAATGTTACCAAAATCTTCAGTGATTTGAAGCGACAATGCACCTACTTTTCAAGACATTTTTAGCTAGATAGGGATCTGACGAAAAAGAGGACATTTTTGTCATACATATTCTCTGGCTTGACTTTGTTCTTTCCCTCCAGAATATTGCTCAGGAATAAATTTGAAATAAACTTAAGTGGTGGCGAGAGAGAGAAAGTTGGTTCGTATTATAGAGCTGATTCTCCCATTCATCACGGCCGCCTTCTCAATTCTTAATAAGTCAACTCCAGTTCCGGGACCGGTAATTTACATCGGACAGGGACTGAATTACTTTCAACCCCCAATTGTGATTAAAATGAACTTTCCACCGACGGGGATGAGAAAATGGAACGGAAAAGGTGGAGAAGGGTTGAAGAATTTCGGTTCAAGCGGAGGAAAAGTTATCAAATACCTGCTCTCCCCTGGCAGGCCTCCTTTACTTTGACTTGTGAAAGAAAAATGGCATTTCGATTGAGTTAACAGTTTGTTGCTTCGAAAACCGAGGAAAGCCAGGTGCAGTTGATTGCTTTAAGATGAGTTTTGTATTCCGCAAAGTTGAAAATAAAGGGACGAGGGTGGGGTATTTTGCCGAGAAAGGGGTTTTCCGTAGGGTCTATAAGGGATGGTTTTAAAAGCCCTTCAGCTTCAGGAGTGAAAGCTGTTCCTCTTCCATTGCCAGACAATTAGGAGGAGCGAAGGATGTAATGATTGCTATTAGTCAACTCAGAGCGGGAAGATTGGAAAACTTGCCCGCGCAAACACGGGAGGGATGTTAATCGGCCGATGAGGGCGGTTCGAAGTAATTTTCGCTCAACAATACGATAACTGCCGTGTGGTGGAAAGGAATTATCCCCCTCCGCACTGAATATTCGACAAGAGGTAGAACAAATTCTACAGAAGCATCGGAAGAAATGTGAGCAGTTGTGACCCTACTGGTAATGGCGTCTTGAAAATACTGTCAGTTAGGAAAAAAAACTGAATTTTACGAGCCAGAACAAGACTTATTTCACTCTAGGACACAACCAAACTTGAAAATTTCGTTAAATTGCTCTAATTTTGCGTATTGAATTATTTAAACGTGGTCTAAATTTAAAAAAAATCAGATCTGATAAGTTTGCACGTTTCAAACACTCTACGTTTCTCGAAATTGTATCACTCTTCCCTCGCATCAGCCTAAATTTGGAAGCGAGAGCACTTTTGAGCCCCATGTATATCACCACAGGCGATTTCAGTAGAATTTGGCAACGTTGGCAATTTGTTTAGCAACGTTGCAATAATTGCTTTCCTATTCAGGCTGGTTGCTGCGACTAAAGAAATGATCTCCTGCTGAATTAATTATCCCGAGTCATTGTTATGAGTGATGCCAAGAGTTATATTGAAAACAACAATGTTCTGCATTATTCTGATACATTTTACTGCACTATATTACGATTAACTGACTCCCATCACTATCACATCGTTGGGGATTTGAACAAATTAAATCTTCCAAAATTAAAGTTTTCAAACATAGTTTTGTAAAAACATATCCTCATTTTGGTTTATTATTTTCAATAATGAACCTTTGGAATCGACCAAGAAAAACATTTTTTAACACCCCCTCAAAATTTGATGGTTTATGATTCAAGGTACGTGGAATCCAAAAATCGAATAAAAATGTGGCCGTCCGTCCGCCGTACGCAGCACTTCCCCCACTTAGCACTGACCGATTTTGATGAAATTTGGTATGTAGGCTCCATTTGAGGTCTAGTTGTGCCCCAAAGATTTTGGTTGATGAAGGTCACTTCTAAGGGTCGACAAATGAATTTTGAAATTTTGAAAACGCCCTAACTAAAAAAATTGTCATATAAAGGTATTGTTTTTCCATCAATTTAAGATAGTATAGAATTGTTAAAATTTTTTGAGACCACGCGGAGCCCTGTAGAACAAACCGTTCGCTCCCTACGAGAATTTAAGGGTTGGACGTACGATAAATCAGAAACACGAGTGTGAATCGCAAAAGAGGCCTAATCTCCGTTCAAATTATACCCGACCGAAATAAGATCGATGATTTTCTTCATGTTGGATGGTTGGTGGCTTTGCAGACGAGTGATCTATATAGAAAAATAATTAATCATTGTGTAATAATTTGCAGCGTTTTATTGTCTCATCCCATGCAACTTTATAAAATCATAGTTCAATTCTGATTTTTTAAAAATGCTTTGCACAGGTTTTTGGGATTTACTGGTGATACCGAACTGGCGTGTAATTTTATAACAATTTGAACCAATGTTTGACATTTTTGTATTGGAAATTGAGTCACTTAATACTTGGTTATACTTTTGAAAAATATTACTACTACATACAGTAGCCTACTAAGTAGGCACTGTATTGCCCGTCCAGTGGATAGGGATGATGTGCTACGTTGCCAATTCTCTACTACCGCGGTCTTCTTTAAAAGTGATGCCCGAGGTGTCCAAATTGATACCTTCAATATTCTCCTTTTTTCCTATCTTCTTGTAGCTGGTTGACGTGCTGAAGAAACCTTGATGAGTAACCCTGTAGACAAGATATTATCCCTGAAGCCCACAGACTAGACCATCATCTTCAACTGGAAATTTAACAAAATAATTCCCTTTGGTGAGTTCTAAACTGGTCCAAAAATCATGGTCCCTCAAATTCGATCAGTTATCTCACCAATTAGAACGACTTGGGATTGGTGTTGGGAAAAGAGGTTCGAACACCAACACATTTTTTGGGCCTGTTTCTCCCCTCAAGGAGAAACTGGTCAAAAAATAGTAGCTACTAAGAAACTGGATGAAATAAATGGTGGAGAAGTATTAGGGACGTAACATGGAGTGGAATTCACTTGAAGGCACTAATCTTCACGTAACTGATGCCGATTCGCAAGAAATGGAGACGTAAGTTGCAGGCGACACCAATCAAATTCAACCCCCTCAAGTCAGGGCCAGAACTCGACATCAAAGGCAACTTGTTAAAGTCTTCTAGATGCATCGCCGCGAAACGGATGATAGAGAAAAGGGAAAAGGAAAAATTGCCGTGAAATTAACATCCCAATGCGGTTGAGGTGATCTCATCCAAACGCTGAAGTACCCTCCTGTCCCTACACGCCATCATCCAAACCCCTGAGACCGTGATTGAATTTATCCTTCGTAATCGCTTCTGTCTTTCACACACTTTTTTGTTGCCTCCCTTTTGGCAGTCCTTTTTCTTCGAGTTCATCGAAAAAGATCAGAGGGAATTTCATCGAACAGAGTCATGGGGACGAGGAAGGTAGAGACTATCATTCCCTCTTTCTTTTTTCCATTTCAAAAGAATTAGAGACGGGAGAAGGATTTTGTTCCAGAGCAGCATTAGAGAGGTGTAATGTTAGGTACAAATTCACTTCCTGAGTGTAAGTAAGTAGGTACTTCCTGGTGTGTATTTTATCAAAGCAGCGGAGGAAATACTTGAAAACGTCAAAATTATGCATTTGAACTCTCGAAATACATGAAATATATCCTTGATGTATATACCTTTTTCAAGATTTTGAGATCTGTTTGTTGTTAGGTTAAACATGTTTTATAAAAAACGGCGTATTGATAATTCTCTATCAATGTGAATATCTATACTAACAGATAGATGCTATGATATCAGGAAGCTGTGCGCCACATACTCTTCTGTATATCCTTCTTAGATTGAGCAGAAGTTTTTGGTAAGAATTATTTGTTTTGGAAAAAGGTAGTGTACCTAGTTTTGCTACTTTGTTATCACACTTTGAACCTATCAGTTGGAAAATAGGATCATAACTGGGGAATGTTAGTTAGTTTGATTGCTCAGTTTCATTCACAAATTGGTACTGATAATTATAGATAGTTTTTCCTAATTACACTTGTGACGTTGATGACGATTATCGATGGCGTATATTGAGGGGTGAGTTATTCCAAGAACTTCAAAATAATTACTGGTTATAAGTCATTAGCGACCTTACATCGCAATACTACGATGACAGGCATGCAATTTATTGCAAGTAACGCTAGATAGTGCATTTTAAACTATTTCACTGGGTCAATTTTAAACTAATTGCTCATACGAAGGAATTCGATGACCGCAATTAATAATCGTACAAGACTTATATAAGGATAGCCGATTGGCAGTGTTCTTTAGTCGAGTATTGGTGCTGTTCCAGAAGCTGACATACATCTATAATGAAGTACCTTCTGTTGTTTCTCGTTGTCGCCGTGTTGGCCGTCAGCATGATCAACTACGTCTATGCCCAAGAGTGTGCAGAGGAAGGGGAGACATGTGAGGAAGGCCATTGCTGTGAAGGTCTGATGTGCTATGAAGACGAATGCATGGCAGAAGAAGAGGGAGGCGCTTGATTCTTCTGCGAATGGACTGCACACCTACACCAATGCATTTTCTGAAAGGATCAATCAATTTTGGGACTACGTTCGAAAGTGAGTTGACTTCTGCGATTGATGGAACTTCCACAAGTTTCTGCTGATTGAACCATTTTGGTAACTATTAACCACCAGCCAACTACCAGCCATGTCGTCATCTACGTCATTTGAAGAGTCTAAAAACTTCACCATTTACTTTGGATTCTATGAATTTGATAGCCAGCTCTTCCAATCTCAACTGCGTTCGTAAATTTGATTGTTCTGCTCATATTAATAAATCCCACTTATATGCACCATGAACATGTTTTTTTGTGTGTCAATCTATCAATTACCTGAACCAGACAACAATATTTATTCACTCTCTACAAAAGAAGTACGTAGGAATTAGGGAACCTTGAGAATTGTAAACAATCCTTCTAATTTTACAACTTCGAGATTCAGGTCCCTGGTAAATAATATTTACCAGGGACCTGAATCTCGAAGTTGTACATATTATAATCTTATGTGCTTCTTGTAACATATTGTACATATTATGTGCCTCAAGATTTTGCTGATAGAAGCATTCAAGCTGTTCAAACATTAAATTTTCACTGTTTTCCTCAGAAATCTAAACGAAAGTTCAGATTCAAAAGATTCTTTGTACAGGTAACAAAACTCGGCATTTAATTTAGCCCCTCCTTATATACAATTGATTAGAATTAGCTCTAGTGCAGCATCCTGAAAGTATAGGGTTCACCTTGAATGCACATTATGTTATTCACTGAGTATGAAATAGAGAGCGCTTCCTTCAATGCATCCTCCTCCAATTGGCGCACAACATATCAAAAAATATCTAAATATCAATACATAAGCAAAATATATCAAAATCAATGAAATAATGAATTTGTGAATATTTGTCATTGCGTTGAATAGAACTTGTACTTTTCATATTAGAGAATCAGGACAACTTCTCCTGCTCTAGCGAATTTTAGCGGCACAGCTGCAGTTGTTACTAAGAGTCCCCCCCACCACAACCACCGCCAAGTATATTGTTCCATAAAACACGGTAAAGACAACTACCCTTCGGTTGAAGGCGGGTCCAAAATTATTTATTCTCAGCCTCCAGTAAAACGGTCCCATGTAAAATGCATCTCACGGTCTTCTCTCGACTTCTTCCTTTACAAAAGGCGGAAGGAGTAGACCGTAAAGCTCGCCCCGAGGAGCTCCAAGTGGCAATAAAACCGGAAAAGAAGAATTGTCTACGTCTATCCGACCGCAACACTTAGGACAATGAGTTTCTTTGTCCAGCATCAGGGTAGAACTGGATCCCATCTCGTGCAGGAGGTTCTCCGTAGCCCTCGATTTCTGATACTCTTACCATTCCGAAAGCTTGGCTCCTAAGCAGGGTCACGAATGAATGTGTTACCGTGTTTATGTGACATCAAAAAGTCACGTTATGTGTATATTATGGCTGAACCATTAATAGATGAATCTCCCAGTGGACTACAACTGATTCAGAAGCCAAAACGCTAAAAATAAAACAACATATAATAAATAATATAATAATATAAAAAATGATAAAGCAAAATTATAACACAAAGGTTTATTACTTTGGTTTATTATTTTCAATAATAAACCTTTGGAATCGACCAAGAAAATTTTTTTCTGACCCCCCACCCTCAAATTGGTTGGTTTACGTTTCAAGGTACGTAGAACCCAAAAATAGAATAAAAATTTGGCCGTCTGTCCGCCGTACGCGGCACTTACCTCAGAATTGACCGATTTTGATGAAATTTGGTATGTAGGCTCCATTTGGGGTCTAGTTGTGCCCAGAAGATTTTGGTTGACGTAGGTCACTTCTAAGGGTTGAAAAGGTTTGACATTTTGAAAACGCCCTAACTCAAAAAATGTCGAAACTCATAAAAATATTGTTTTTCCATCAATTTATGATCATACAGGATTTTTAGAGACCACGCGGAGCTCTGTATAACAAACCGTTTGCTCCCTACGAGAATTTAAGGGTTGGACTGACGATATATCAGAAACACGAGTGGATCGCAAAAGAGGCCTAATCTCCGTTCAAATGTTAGCTGACCGAAATACGATCGATGTTCTTCTTCAAGTTGGTTGGTGGTAACAATGGCAAAGCCGTGTTCTTTGCAGACGAGTGATCTATATAAAAAATAATGAACCGCTGTGTAATAATTTGTAGCGTTTTTCTATATTGATCACTCGTCTGCAAAGAACACTCGTCCCGTACTCAAATGAGTTTTTTGTGTGTTTTCATTGACAGTATGATATCTAGCTGTAGAGGATATTCAGCTCAAATAGTATCCACCATCTAGAAGGTAGGTGTGCCCTAGTTTAGACTGAATTGTTAGAGAAATTAACAACGTATTGCGTTTCTCGGTTTGTTTGGGGAAAATAGGATCAGGCGTACTAATATTTTACTCTAGCTAAACAGTGTCAAATGCAATTTTTAATGTATTATAGTCTACAGACTATAAATACTTTCTACCTCCTCATTTTACTCTAATACACTATATAAGAGTAGGTACTGCACTTATCCTATTCTGAGTAATCTATTTCTCCCTACCATGTAACCTGCGAAGTCATGTGAGGACCATCACTCTACCATCTATCTTCCCTTCCTCCCCCGACAAGATACTCTGTAAAACTCCACTGGAATTCTTCATAGCCTTTTCCTAAGTTTATCGAATATCGGGTGTTTGGGTCTAGGAAAACCAACTTACACACACACAGACTAATGATATAAATGGATATCAGCTTGTAAATATATTGCTAGGTGTTAGCATCTGCAAAGAGCGTAGCTGAGTTTTTAAATCGAGGTTTAGTCAGACTGATAGTGTACAAATTTTGTTACAAGCTTTCGACGGTTTATTTCATCATCATCAGGGGAGAAAGTTCTGAGGTATCAGAGTGTCCCAGAATTAGGACTCCAAACTTCAGGGATTCATCCTACGACTAATTTGCGACACCTTTCACGCTTTAGAATTTTTTCCAGAAAACTCCGTACAACCCGCATTTTTTTCATTTTAATTTTTTTCAAGTTTTTATTCTTAATTAGTAAGAATGACCGCAATTCCCTTAAAGCAGAGCAATACATTTTCTTCTTCATACAATTTCACGGTATTTTAAACGATATTGTCAGAGTAATTTCGAGATAAAATGGCGTTAAAACGGGGAAAAACGTGATGTTGTTGTAAAGTTGAAATCATTCAACATGCTGAAATTTTCATTTTTGAGTAATTTTGGTTTATTATTTTCAATAATAAGCCTTTGGAATCGAGCAAGAAAAAAAAATTTTAACCCCCCCTCAAAATTTGATGTTTTACGTTTCAAGGTACGTAGAATACGAAAATCGAATAAAAAAATTTCCGTCCGTCCGCCGTACGCCGTACGCCGTACGCGGCACTTTTCTTAGCAACACTGGACCGATTTGGTTCAAATTTGGTATATGGGCTCCATTTGGGGTCTAGTTGTGCCGCGAAGCTTTTGGTTGATGTAGGTCACTTCTAAGGGGTGAAAATTAAGGGTTGAAATTTTCAACAGTGCCCTAGCTCGAAAACTCTCGAAATAAAGGTATCGTTTTTTCACCAATTTTAAATAGTATTCAATTTTTAAAAATTTTTGAGACCACCCGGAGCTCTGTAGGACAAACCGTTCGGTCCCTACGAGTACTTGAAGGTTTTCCTTCGATAAAACAGAATCATGAGTGTGAATTGCAAAAGAGGTCTAATCTCCATTCAAATTTTATCGGACTAAAATGCGATCGCTGTTCATTTCTTCGATTTGTATACAGTTTTGCCTTCTGCGAAACCAGTAATCAAATTTCCACATGAAGCTTTCTATTTTTCCAATCGAGTGTGAAGCGTTTAGTTCTTTCTAATAAACTTGATTGTGAAGGTGTGAAGCCAGTATGGTGTGGTAGGTAGTACCTAGCTGGTAGGTAAAAAAAAGTTGGTAGGTAAAAAAAATGTTGGTGGGTAAAAAACGCTGCAAATCATTGCTCAAAGGCTTCTTCACTCTTCAGATCACTGATCAGCTGAGTGAGCTCCGAAGCCATTTTCAATCCTATTGAATGGAAGTGCTCTTCCAGGCGTCTTCAGCATTCGAGGAGATCTTCTTCACTCTTCAGATCACTGATCAGCTGAGTGAGTTCCAAAGCCATTTTCAATCCTATTGAATGGAAGTGCTCTTCCAGGCGTCTTCAGCATTAGAGGAGATCTTCTTCACTCTTCAGATCACTGATCAGCTGAGTGAGCTCCGAAGCCATTTTCAATCCTATTGAATGGAAGTGCTCTTCCAGGCGTCTTCAGCATTCGAGGAGATCTTCTTCACTCTTCAGATCACTGATCAGCTGAGTGAGCTCCGAAGCCATTTTCAATCCTATTGAATGGAAGTGCTCTTCCAGGCGTCTTCAGCATTCGAGGAAATCTTCTTCACTCCACAGATCACTGATCAGCTGAGTGAGCTCCAAAGCCATTTTCAATCCTATTGAATGGAAGTGCTCTTCCAGACGTCTTCAGCATTCGAGGAGATCTTCTTCACTCTTCAGATCACTGATCAGCTGAGTGAGCTCCGAAGCCATTTTCAATCCTATTGAATGGAAGTGCTCTTCCAGGCGTCTTCAGCATTCGAGGAGATCTTCTTCACTCTTCAGATCACTGATCAGCTGAGTGAACTCCGAAGCCATTTTCAATCCTATTGAATGGAAGTGCTCTTCCAGGCATCTTCAGCATTCGAGGAGATCTTCTTCACTCTTCAGATCACTGATCAGCTGAGTGAGCTCCGAAGTCATTTTCAATCCTATTGAACGCAGGAAGCTGAAATTTGAGAGGGAAGGTCAAGGGAGAATACAGATGGTGGTAGGTGCTATTGATGGAGAACCAGTGATCTATACAGAAGGGTGATCTATACAGAAAATAATAAACCTTTGAGCAATGATTTGCAGCGTTTTTTTCATGTAGGTGCTTATTTTGTGTAAAAAAACCCGCAAATTATTACACAATGGTTTATTATTTTTTATTTTCCTATATAGATCACTCGTCTGCAAAGCCACCATCCATCCAACATGAAGAAAAACATCGATCGTATTTCGGTCAGCTATAATTTGAACGGAGATTAGGCCTCTTTAGCGATTCACACTCGTGTTTCTGATTTATCGTACGTCCAAATCTTAAATTCTCGTAGAGAGCGAACAGTTTGTCCTACAGGGCTCCGCGTGGTCTCAAAAATTTTTAAAAATTCTATGGAATCTTAAATTGAGGGAAAAACAATACCTTCATATCAAAATTTTTTGAGTTAGGGCGTTTTCAAAATGTCAAAATTTATTTTGGAACCCTTAGACGTAACCGACATCTACCAAAATCTTCGGGGCACAACTAGACCCCAAATGGAGCCTACATACCAAATTTAATCAAAATCGGTCAATGCTAAGTGGCAAAAGTGCCGCGTACGGCGAACGGCGTACGGCGGACGGACGGCCAAATTTTTATTCGATTTTTGGATTCTACGTACCTTGAAACGTAAACCATCGAATTTAGAGGGGGTGTTAACAATTTTTTTTTCTTGGTCGATTCCAAAGGTTCATTATTGAAAATAATAAACCAAAATGTCGATTGCCTAATAAGCACAAAGAATTTGTAATGCATTTTTCCATCGGCAACCTCAAATTTGAATTTACGAGTGATTTATGGGAGTTATTGAAATTTTCACCAACTAAGATCAAAACACGAAAAAAATAAAAAAGTCGCGTTGAAGTGAAGTTTTGGAGACAACATTCGTACATAGCACTTAAGTCGTACGAATCAGTCTTTGTAGTTTGGATCACTAATTCTGGGACATGAATCGTTAACGGGTTATTCTGACAGAAACGTAAAACTTGAAGTAGACATTTTCCAGAATTTAAATTTTCATAATCATTATTACTACTGATAATTACATGTAAGTGATCGTTATTACACTCGTGACGGTTATAGCGAGTAACGGTGTGTATATTGGGGGGTGAGTTATTCCAAGGACTTGAAAATAATCAATGTCAGCAAATCGACTGGAGCAATTAGGATTTTCCAGGACTTACATAAGGATAGCAAATGGGCAGTATTCTCCAGTCGAGTATTACTGCTGTTCCAGAAGCTGACATACATCTATGATGAAATACCTTCGGCTGTTTCTTGTTGTCGCCTTGTTGGCCGTCAGCATGATCAACTACGTCTATGCCCAAGAGTGTTCAGAGAGTGGGCAGAGTTGTGAGAAAAACGAATGCTTATGAAGGATGAATAATCATCCTTAATTAATGATGTTATCATTAGTTTGGCTTTGTTTCCAAAATTAGATTTGGCACAAGTGGTTGTTACATACCTACATTAAATGTATGTAACAACCACTTATGCCTCAAAAAGAAAGAAACGCTGGAAGAAACAGCTTCCTTCTCAAAAATGTTTTGATTTTTTACCACGTTATATTGTTGTTCTTTGTACGCCAGGAAAGTTTTGATTCTATTGTTTTTGTTTCTGTTGAGAACCTGATGCTATTTTATTTGTTTTGGAAGTTTTCGACTTTCTTTACAAAGTGAACGAGAAACATATAGGGAGTATGGGTGGGTCGGTGCTCTCTCCACATGTCTAGCTGCCGTTGAGCCTTGATGAAGGGAATATATTTTCCGAAAGCTAGGCGATAACAGCGTTTCTTTCTTGATGACCCCAGTCCCGATATTTGACAAGTTCTCATTATCAGGGGAGAGAATTCTGAGGTATCAGGGTGTCCTAGAATTAGAATCAAAACTTCAGGGACTGATCCTACGACTAATTTGCAACACCTTTCATGCTTCAGAATTTTTTCCAAACAACTCCGTTCTGAGTTTTTATTCGTAAAGATGGCCGTACTTAAATCTCTTAAATTAAATGTAAATTCAAATTTGTGTATATCGATGGAAAGAGTAATACATTTTCTTCCTGCCTATACATTTTCTTGAACTTCACGGTATTTTAAACGATATTTTCAGTGTAATTTCGAGATAAAACGGAGTTTGAACGTGGAAAAACGTGATGTTGAACTTGACAAAATTTTCATTTTGACCTAATTTTGGTTTATTATTTTCAATAATGAACCTTTGGAATCGACCAAGAAAAAAAATTGTTAACACCCCCTCAAAATTTGATGGTTTACGTTTCAAGGTACGTAGAATCCAAAAATCGAATAACAATTTGGCCGTCCGTCCGCCGTACGCCCTACGCGGCACTTTCCCCACTTAGAATTGACCGATTTTGATGAAATTTGGTATGTAAGCTCCATTTGGGGTCTAGTTGTGCCCCGACGATTTTGGTAGATGTAGGTCACTTCTAAGGGCTCCAAAATGAATTTTGAAATTTTGAAAACGCCCTAACTCAAAAAGTTTGATAGAAACGTATTTTTTGAGACCACACGGAGCTTTTAGGACAAACCGCTCGCTCACTACGAGAATTTAAAGTTTGAACGTACGATAAATCAGAAACACGAGTGTGAATCGCAAAAGAGGTCTAATCTCCGTTCAAATTAAAGCTGACCGAAATGCGATCGTTGTTTTTCTTCATGTTGGATGGTTGGTGGCTTTACAGACGAGTGATCTACATAGGATAATAAAAAATCCATTGTGTAATAATTTGCAGCGTTTTTTCATGTAGGTGCTTAGCTCGCTCGAAAAATGTTGTTTGCATAATCAGTTGATACAGCGGTTCTGGCAATTTGAGAAAATAACAAGGAATCTTTCGCGAAGTTAAATCGCTGAATCTCCCGCATTCAGCAATGGGCAGATAAATAAAGAATCAAAATGAACGAGAGTAAGTCGGTACATGTCGATTTCACAAACAAAAGAACAGAATACGTACCAGCTTTTCTCGATAACAAAGTAGATTCCTACGGTAATGAGGCCAAGTAACATGGTATGACGCTAGATGCCAGGCTCCGGTGGAAAGCCCACGTCAAGAAAGAAGAACTTGTACTGAAACTCCGGAAAAATGGGTGGACGCTCAAAACTGTATCCAGAATAAGCTTACTCTACTTACGGAGCGGAGCTTTGGGGCTGTACTGCTTAATCAAATCGAGAAGTCATCCAAAGATTTCAAAATACTTTGTTGAGAAATATTGTCAACACGCCATGGTATTTTCGAATTGAGCGTCTCCACCATGAGCTCCAAATCGAAACTCTCAACGATGCCCATGGGTCATCTTCATCGACTAACATTTCATGTTAACGAGGAAGCTGTCCGTCTCCTTGACACAATTCAAATCACTAGAAGACTTAAACGTACAAAACCTCTCGAATTGGTTTACAGATGAGACAATGTGGATGTGGAAGAGCTTAGTGAAAGTGTCAAAGTGAACAAAACTCAGTTAAGTACCTCGTTTTGAAGTATATTATCCTTATTTTAGAATCACATTGTTAATAAGTTATTACTTGGTGCAATTGAATTTTCAAAAAAGTAAAAAAAAAAAAAAACAATAATCAGCAAAACGAAGATTTAATGCGTTTTTCCATCGGTAACCTCAAATTTGAATCGCTAAAACGTAAAATTTGAAGTAGGTAGACGTTTTCCTGAATATAAATTTTTGCACGATATCTGAACCGAATAATTTTCACTGAACTTCAATCACAAATTGCTACTGATAATTACAGGTAAGTGCTCGTTATTACACTTATGACGTTGATGACGAGTAACGATGTGTATATTGAGGGGGGGGGGGGGGGTGAGTTATTCCAAGGACTTGGAAATAATCACTAGTTTTAAGTCGTTATCGACCTAGCATCGCTATGCTATGATGACTAGTATGCAATTAGTTGAAGGTCACGTTAGATAATGCGTTTTAAACTATTTTTCTGGTACATTTTACACTAATTGCTCATATGAAGGAATTCGATGATAGCAAATTGACTGGAGCAATTAGGATTTTCCAGGACTTATATGTGGATAGTCCATGGGTTGTAACAGCTGATCTGTCAGCTGACCTGTCATCGGTGAGGAAGGCCGTGAGCCCCCTCTCCAATAAATCATTCTTACCATCTCGTAGCGCGCCTTCTCTATGAACAGCTCCCGATTATCCAAACAATTATCTTAAATTAATTATCATATCGTATATGGTGTCAGGTGTGGGGTAAAAAAAAAAAAAAAAAAAATGGATTGTGTCATACATGCGATGATTAGGACCACCATGTTGGAGAACCGACATAGAAGTCTTGCCGAAGCTACGAAAGCGGATCCGTGCTTGAGTAAAATTATCAAGTTTATCACATCATTTTGGCCGGAAAAGCTTTCGGGTGAATTGGGACGTTATGCTCAGCTCAAGGACCACCTATACTTAAATAACGAACTTATATTGTATGGGGATAGAGTGGTAATACCTACCTCAGAACGTAAGCTCGTACTATCTCGTCTCCATGAAGGTCACTTGGGCATCTTGAAAACTAAAGCGAAAGCACGAAAGGCGTTCTACTGGCCAGGAATGTCGAAAGACGTCGAAAATTTTGTGACTTCGTGTCTGACATGCCTGGAAAGTAGAACGGCAAACCCAAAAGAGCCGATGATTCCCTCCAACATCCCTTTGCGTCCATGGGCGAAAATTGGAATGGATATCCTTGAGTTTCAAGGCAAATCATTCATAGTAGCTATAGATTATTTTTCCAAATGGATAGAGTACTCACGAATTTCGCGTAAAAGTGCACTCGACGTAATTAATTGGTGCCAAGATGTTTTCGGAAGATTTGGGTTCCCAAACACTATAGTTTCGGACAACAACCCGTTCAGCAGCCGCGAATTTCGTTCGTACTTGTCCGAAAACGACATAGAACTGGTAACAAGTAGTCCGCATTATAGCCAAGGACACGCTCTTGCCGAAACCGGCGTAAAAATTGTCCAAAATATTTTAAGAAAATGCGCTACAACTGGTCAAAGCCCGTTTGTACTACTTTTGCACTACCGTAACACAGTCGTTCCAACTTTAGGTTTTTCTCCTAGCCAACTTATGTTGGGCCGATCTTTACGTGATAACACGACGTTTATCGAGAAGGATCTGGCGATCAGACCGATCAACAAACAACAAATCTCTGAGAAGATAACACAAACTCAACAAAAACAAAAAAATACTACGATAAAACTTCTAAAAACTTACCTGCCGTAAAAACCAATGATAAAGTCATGTACCGACATCAAAATAAGTGGAGACCTGGTTTGATTCAAGAGAAAGCCCAGACTCCAAGGTCTTGGCTTATCAAGGGGAATGATGGCGAAACACTTCGTAGGAACAGACGTCATTTTATTAAAGTCAAACAGGAAAACAATAATCCGCAAATAAATCTAACACAAAATTACACCAACGAAAACAAAGAGACGCCTACTCTAAGGAGAAGGTACTCTCTCCGTGATAGAAGCAAGATACCGCGAGTGAACCCATACGGTGCATTCATAGCAACCTGATAAACTTTATTATGAACAATTAACAAAAAGAAATTGAAATTTACTTTAAATTCACGTCACTTATAACAACTCGATTGAGGAACTAAATGATGTTTAGATTTTAGAAGACGACTAGGTTATTTTTGTGAACCAGGAATGGAAGGTTATCAGACAACAGTTGTCATGGATGCTATAAACCATCCTTGTAGTTGCGACGTGTACTTTTTACGACTTTCTTTATTTAATTTACGATTAAGTTTGTATTAGATACAATCTTGTAATCCAGTCGAATTATTTTTATTGACAAATGTATGAACAAGAATGTACTTAATAAAGATTAATTTTATTTTCCTGAAAAGGAATGATGTAACAGCTGATCTGTCAGCTGACCTGTCATCGGTGAGGAAGGCCGTGAGCAGTGTTTCCACTTCGTGGGAATTTTTCCCTTTTGTGGGAAATTCCGGGGGTCCGAGGGAAAAAAAAGGGAAACTTTTTTCTGTGGGAAAAAATTCCCACAGTCAATATTTTTGACCGATTCTTTCATTTTATCACGCTTTTTTGTACAATGATATAATCTAGGGTCGTACCAATACCTCACGTATCCTACATATTTTTTTTACTACCTACATGTTTTTGACCAACAAACTACAATACAAAGCTGACGCATGATCACGCTTGGTCAAGGCAGAAGTAAAGATGAACAACAACTGCCGATTATATTTTCTTTTTTCGAAAACTGTGTTTTTCTTGAGAGGAGGCATCCTGTATCAGAGCATTTCAAATATGAGGATAATTGACTAGGTCTTCGAAGTGAAAAGAAAAAATATATCATGGAAAATCATTTGTCCAGTGTAAAGAGTCTAAATTTAGACTCTTTAGTCCAGTGAAAGGTAGGAAAAATTCATCAAGGGCTATGGGAAATTAGGAGGGAATTTTTTACTTGTCTATGGGAAATCGTGGGAAATTTTAGGATGGGCTGTGGGAAATTTTGGTTTGGTGTGGTGGAAACCCTGGCCGTGAGCCCCCCTCTCCAATAAATCATTCTTACCATCTCGTAGCGCGCCTTCTCTATGAACAGCTCCCGATTATCCAAACAATTATCTTAAATTAATTATCATATCGTATATGGGTAGCGTTCTCCAGTAGTGTATTACCGCTGTTTCTGTAGCTGGCATACATATATTATGAAGTATCTTCTGTTGTTTCTCGTTGTCGCCTTGTTGGCCGTCAGCACGATCAACTACGTCTATGCCCAAGAGTGTGCAGAGGAAGGGGAGACATGTGAGGAAGGCCATTGCTGTGAAGGTCTGATGTGCTATGAAGACGAATGCATGGCAGAAGAAGAGGAGATTGATTCTTCTGCATACACCAATGCATTTTCTGAAAGGACCAATCAATTCTGAGACAACGTTCGATGACGCTATATTGATGGAACTTCCACAAGTTTCTGCTGACTGAACCATTTTGGTAACTATTAACCATCAGTCAACTACCAATCCCGTCATCAACTCATTTCGAGGAATCTAAAAACTTCATCGTTCACTTTGGATTTGATGAATTTAATAACCAACTCTTCCAATCTCAACTGAGTTTGCAAACTTGATTGTTCAGCTTAAATTAATAAATCGCACTTATTATGCACCATGGACATGTTTTTTTTGTGTGTCAATCTATCAATTACCTGAACCAGACAACAATATTTATTCACTCTCTACAATGTATACGTTGGGATTTGGGAACCAGAGAATTGTAAACAATCCTTCAAAGTGTAAATCTATTTGCTCAGTGGAGTCTGACGCTCTATGGCATTTAATTTCACCCCTACTTGTATAGTGTCCATCTAATTCCTTTTAAGATTTTTCTCGTGTGTTTGACTTACATCTACTGAAATTACCATAACTACCTTAACTTACCGTTAACATGTAAAAATTGAGGCACCGTTGGAAAGGGCGTCAATTTTTCCATCTTTATAGTGTCAACAGAAATTTTGTGGTGTCCTGATGAGTGAAAAATCGACTCGTAAAATAATGTTTGTCGAATTGGCTAAAGTTCCTTTTTTTCTTTTGATTGTTACGGTTTTCCTTCGTCATGGTTATCCACGTACCTCATCACCAAAAACTGCGCAAAGATCTTAGCTTTCCAATGGTATAATCAAAAAATATTCTACAATCGAATTTAAGATAGAAATTTGTGTTTGAACGCGGAAAAACGCGCACTTTCTCAACGAAATCGACGGTTTGACGGGAGGAGCGGCGCGGCGGACCTTAAAACCAAAATCTGCGAAAAGATTTCAGCTTTCCAATGGTATAAATAAAAAAATATTTTACAATCGAATTGAAGGGAGAAATTTGTGTTTGAACGCGGAAAAACGTGCATTTTTTCGTACGAAATCGACGGTTTGACGGGGGGAATCCGGGGTTTGTTCCGCCCGCTGCGCCGCTCCCCCCGTCAAACCGTCGATTTCGTTGAAAAAGAGCACGTTTTTTTGCGTTCAAACACATATTTCTCCCTTAAATTCTCTTGTAAAATATGTTTTGATTATACCATTGGAAAGCTGAAATCTTTTCGCAGATTTTGGTTTTAAGGGGGTCTCATTCGGTCGCCGACCGTTCTCAGCATTTAGCGAAATTGAAGGGTCAAAAACTCAAAAATTGTTCCTAATTTGGAAATTTTAAAGGATTTAAGAAATTCGTTAGTGCTAGGCCCTAGGGAATTGAATAAGTTGAATATTGCAGCTGGAATCATCAAAATCAAACAATAACTGCCAAAGAAAAATTGAAAAAAACTACCGAATAAACGGTTTTTCCTATATTTTTCTGGTAATTATTGTTCGATTTTGATGATTTCAGCGGCAATCCTTCAGATTTTCAATTCCCAAGACCCATGCACTAATGAACTTCTAAAATCCTTGAAAATTTCAAGTTTAGCTACATTTTATGGTAAAAAATAACTAAATTAAAATGTTTTCCCATTTTTCTCTGGCAATTATTGTTCGATTTTGATGATTACAACGGCAATATTTCAGTTATTTAATTCCCTAGTGCCTTGCACTAATGAATTTTTAAAATACTCTAAAATTTCAAATTTAAGTACAATTTTTAAGGTTTTGTCCCTTCGATTTGGCCAAATACTGACCCGAAACGAGGAACGAACGTCGACTGACTGAGACCCCCTTAAGGTACCTATGTGAAAAACTATGGGGAGGAAAACCCTCACAACAAAAGGAAAAAAAATTGGAAATTTCGCCACTTTGACAAAAATTACTATACGACTTGATTTTTCACCCATCAAAAACCCGGAAATAGTTTTTTGTTGGCTCCATAATAATGGGAAGTTTGGCGCCCTTTCCAACGGTGCCCTTATTTTTACATTTCTACGGTAAATTAAGGTAGTTATGGTAATTTTAGTAGATGTAAGTCAAATACTCGAAAAAAACTTGAAATGGGAAACATTTGGAATAACAAGGGGTTAAGACAATATTGCTATGAGACATTTTCTCACTTAAATTGATTGTGGAATCGACTCCCGAAGTTTTTCGGTCCTTAACATGGGACACCCTGTATGAAACACACTCCGATTTGTTATTGAACTATACCCAACTCATTTTTATACAATTTAGTTTATACATTTTTTTACATTTTGGTTTATTATTTTCAATAATAAGCCTTTGGAATCGAGCAAGAAAAAAAACAATTTTAACCCCCCCTCAAAATTTGATGTTTTACGTTTCAAGGTACGTAGAATACGAAAATCGAATAAAAAAATTTCCGTCCGTACGCCGTACGCGGCACTTTTCTTAGCAACACTGGACCGATTTGGTTCAAATTTGGTATATGGGCTCCATTTGGGGTCTAGTTGTGCCGCGAAGCTTTTGGTTGATGTAGGTCACTTCTAAGGGGTGAAAATTAAGGGTTGAAATTTTCAAGAGTGCCCTAGCTCGAAAACTCTCGAAATAAAGGTATCGTTTTTTCACCAATTTTAAATAGCATTGAATTTTTAAAAATTTTTGAGACCACCCGGAGCTCTGTAGGACAAACCGTTCGGTCCCTACGAGTACTTGAAAGTTTTCCTTCGATAAAACAGAATCATGAGTGTGAATCGCAAAAGAGGTCTAATCTCCGTTCAAATTTTATTGGACTAAAATGCGATCGCTGTTCATTTCTTCGATTTGTATACAGTTTTGCCTTCTGCGTAACCAGTAATCAAATTTCCATAAGAAGCTTTCTATTTTTCCAATCGAGTGTGAAGCGTTTAGTTCTTTCTAATAAACTTGATTGTGAAGGTGTGAAGCCAGTATGGTGTGGTTGGTAGTACCTAGCTGGTAGGTAAAAAAAAGTTGGTAGGTAAAAAAAAATGTTGGTGGGTAAAAAACGCTGCAAATCATTGCTCAAAGGCTTCTTCACTCTTCAGATCACTGATCAGCTGAGTGAGCTCCGAAGCCATTTTCAATCCTATTGAATGGAGGTGCTCTTCCAGGCGTCTCCAGCATTCGAGGAGATCTTGTTCACTCTTCAGATCACTGATCAGCTGAGTGAGCTCCAAAGCCATTTTTAGTCCTATTGAATGGAAGTGCTCTTCCAGGTGTCTCCAGCATTCGAGGAGATCTTTTTCACTCTTCAGATCACTGATCAGCTGAGTGAGCTCCAAAACCATTTTTACTCCTATTGAACGCAGGAAGCTGAAATTTGAGAGGGAAGGTCAAGGGAGAATACAAATGGTGGTAGGTGCTATTAATGGAGAACCAGTGATCTATACAGAAGGGTGATCTATACAGAAAATAATAAACCTTTGAGCAATGATTTGCAGCGTTTTTAAACTATAATTTGTATTTAAGTTATTGGTAGAAATACGAATCGGTTATTCCATCAGAGTGTTTCCAACTCGTTTTCCTGCTTTTCGAACTTATTAAAATACGAGGATTAGCTTTTTCTCTTCAAACCAAAAAATATTTTCATTGCTTCCACAGTGGAATGTGATATACAAAAAAGTAAATCAAGTATTGAAACTCTATTTTAAGCATTTGTTCACCATATTTTTCACGTCTTTGAGAGATTGACCCGACTGAGAGATTGATTTTTCGCCGAGGAGCAACCATTCGAAACGGGTGTCCAAAGTACTACGTTACATCCTGTCAATCGGGTTTCCAAATCCGTACGGTAGTAAATTCGCCCATCGATGCTTCTGCGTACTCCAGCATTGAATCATAAAGTGTCGTTATAACGGGAACGAGCGTAGCCACGGCCGTCGTTCCCATTTCACCGCAAAACATGACCGCCCTGCCGAGGAGATCCCATTCATAGTGATGAACGGGAGTACACCAGGGGACTGTTTGGTGTACGACGGCGATGTACGACACGCCCCAAACACCGTCGAGGGAGCATTTCTGATGAGAAGGGACCCAAGAGGTTGAAACTAAACCTGTGTTGAGCCTTCCACGATGAAATTATCAACGGCTGCATTAGGATTAGGAGCATCTCCTCCTCAGAATGGCTGATACTATATTGATCCTCGCGCTTTCCCACTACTACAATCCTACTATGGCAGGCCCTTTAACATAATATAAAGTAAGTAAGTAAAGTAAAGTAAACAACCATTTCAGGTTGGATTTTCGTTCGACTGCCATTCCTGGTGTCTCGGACGTCATCAGCTGTCTTCCAAAGGGAAGATCAGAATTTGTTCAGATTACGCTCATGGCTTCCCATTCCCGGTCCTAGAATTGAACATAATTTATACGAACGAGCAACAAAGTTTATTTTTACAAACCCAACAGGCCATAGCGAAGAGTTCAACCTAAAACTCAATATATTTGATACAACAAAAAGTTTTTTTGTAATAATGATTGATAATATTGATCGTGTTAGGTTCAAACCCTCTTTAGTTAGAGGTGTGTCGTTCAGGAGTGAACGTATTGAAAATACCTGATCTTCAACTCTGAAAATACCTTATCTTCAAACGACCTTGTCTGAACTGAACGGGTTGTCAAAATGAACACGGTCATTCGTTCATCAACCCACCAATCGAGTTTTCCGGAAAAATTCCGTGAACAACGGAAGAAGGCCACAAAAAACAAATTAATTTCCCGCAACATGGATATACAATGTATTTTTAAAGATCCATGTTTGTACATAGATCATGAATGTGTGAAAATGACAAGGAAGAATCAATTGAAAGAAGTAGATAGAAGTGGTTTTCTAAGCAAACCTTCCATCATCCAGGTGAAGAATTACGTCCGAATTAACTGAGGACTAAAAACGCTGCAAATTATTACACAATGGTTTATTATTTTTCTATGGATCACTCGTCTGCAAAGCCACCAACCATCCAACATGAAGAAAAACATCGATCGTATTTCGGTCAGCTATAATTTGAACGGAGATTAGGCCTCTTTTGCGATTCACACTCGTGTTTCTGATTTATCGTACGTCCAAACCTCAAAGTCTCGTAGCGAGCGAACGGTTTGTCCTACAGAGCTCTTGGTGGTCTCAAAAAATTCTAAAAATTCTATAGAATCTAAAATTGAAGGAAAAACAATACCTTTATATCAAAATTTTTTGAGTTAGGTCGTTTCAAAATTTCAAAATTCATTTTGGAACCCTTAGAACTGACCTACATCAACCAAAATCTTCGGGGCATAACTAGACCCCAAATGGAGCCTACATACCAAATTTCATCAAAATCGGTCAATGCTAAGTGGCAAAAGTGCCGCGTACGGCCAAATTTTTATTCGATTTTTGGATTCTACGTACCTTGAAACGTAAACCATCAAATTTTGAGGGGGGTGTTAAAAAAAAAAATTTCTTGGTCGATTCCAAAGGTTCATTTTGAACATAATAAACCAAAAGACAAAACTGAAAGAACTAAAACACTCAGAGACTGATTCATACGATTCAAATCGATCTTTCATTTGTTTTTGTCTTTTAGCTCATTCGATTCATTCAAATCGCCTCCTCACCTACTCATTGTAACCTATTCCGACTCGTTCGGTTTTTCGATTCAGCGTTTTTTCGAGTCACGACCTGGATCTTAATTATGGATCTTTATGGATCTTGTTTGTTTGGTTCCAATTACCGGCTCGTTCGGTTTACCAACTCGCTCGTTTTTGTGACTTCTGACCGGTTGGTTGTTTTGTCTTGTGTGTGAACGTAATGAATGGATGAACGGATTCAAAAGACCTGGTCTCTGTAATGAGTGACCGTTTGGGATTCGAATCCGCCATATGACCTTGTCTTACATACCTCTATCTTTAGTGAACAATGAAATATTAATATGAGCTTGTGGTATGGAGTATTCTGTGTCCAGAGTGAGGGATATTCTTTTCAAAAAATATTGGGTAGGTAAGTAATGCTACGACGCTTGAGCACACTAGAAAAGTAAACTCTCTTCTTCGTGTGTGTAGGGCCTTTCTTCAATTGAAGTGGGTAGGTTGAGGGAGGATATACTGCGGCAATATGCTTAAAATTTCTTTATTAGTCGAGTGCACTTTTGCTATGTAATTAGCATTTTCAGGACTCTGTGGAAGAGTAGCAGTCTTACACTTACCCACTGGAAATACCACTAAATTTGATGACAAAGACCAGATGCATAACAGTAATAAGTCCTCACCGTACCTGCTGAGGCCAATATACACTGAATACCTAGTTCTCATAAAATGTTCCAAAATAAGGACCTACCTACCACTTAAAACCTACACCATCATGGCTTAATTATGTTGTAACACTAAGTACCTCGACTTAGACAAAAAAATCCCTTAGAATTAGTAACCTTTTGTATATATTTTTAAGCGTAAGACTGTTAATCTTTTACAGAGTCCTGAAGATGCTATTTACAAAGCGAAAGTGCACTCGACTAATAAAGAAATTATAAGGATATTGCCGCAGTATATCCTCCCTCATCCTACCAACTCCCTTCTGTTTTCAGCATTTTGAATTAGCATTTGCGTCCCAGTTCGGGTGCAATGAGAGGTTACCCAGTCCACGTCCAGTCCTAGTCCAAAATGGATGCCACTAATTCGTTTGCTGCACTTCTTGACGTATCGTTAATGATTAAGAGTTGGAAGTTCAAGTCCTGCCCTGTTTGAACTCCTCCAACCTGGAAGTTTGAAGAGATCAGCTAAGATTGGTCCGTATTCACGTAACTTCCCCTGAAACTTTCCACTGAGTCGTTGAGAGACCGTTTGTGTGTATTAAAATTAGAGGTGTGAGCTTTTAAATGAGATGCTATTTGGGGGGTTCTGATAACTGTATAATACTGCTGGAAATCGGGGAGTCGTTGAAGAATCTAGATATCATGGTACTGATCAATTGGAAGCACTTCCTAGAAAATACGACATTGAATGTCTGAAGCTAAGAAAAAAATACGATTTTTGGATTTAAGTCGAATTTGGTAACCTTTGAGGTAGCTTATTCTCTGAAGAATAAATTTAGCAATATAGTGCCTTAATTATTATAACTTGTACAAGAAAACAGGTGTTTGAGCATAAGAGAGATATATTTCATCAGCTAGTTAGAAGGTGTCATAACTCAGTGACATTGATCATAACGGAGACTCGATGATTGTACGAGTCATCAACGATTTTTTGACCACCTTAAAAAATGAATTATTGGTCTCAAACCTACAAGCAGACGCCTTCCTGCCATACGAACAAAAGCAACAAGGTGGGTAAATAAGTCACCCTCGTTGGATCAAAGAGATTTCCGTTTCTTTTGAATTCATCTTTGTTTCATCTTGCACGGTTTAATAGGCGTTATCTATACGTCGGTTAATAGCTGGCCATTACTAAAGTTAAATGTTGAATAAAAGAAGAGGGAGGTTCAGATTTTTCACGGAGACAAATCATAAGGGGTTTGGCATCGTTCGAGGAATGTCGAGCCGTTCGGGATCTTTCATAACTCGGCGTGTCACGGGCAACTTGGCCCGCGTCTAATAGGTTTGTTTTAAGATTAGAATGAGAACGAGAATGATCCTCGATTAATAACACTCAACTGAGGGTCGGGGAGCAGCTGCCCGCATTTTAGACTGAGTGTTCAAAATTGAATATACTAACTTCAATTTGATTTAAAATTTATTCCGAGTTTGAAAATGGAGGTGAAACTTGTGATTTTGGTGGAGGAGGTGAGGTCGCCGACTACCGAAACGGAATCAAACTGGCTTGAAATCATTAAATGATGTACTTACTCAGGTTTTCAAAGGTAAGATGATCATCGGCCCGAAACCGTTTAGGATGTGGTAAGGTGAAATTAACAAGACAGAGTTTTGGAGAGAAATGCTCCATTTTCCCCCTCCAACCAAAAGTTTCGTTGGAAAAAATTCTCTGGATTAAACTCCAAGACATCCCAGACATCAACCGTTCGACAACGGTCTTTGCGAATCATGATGTTGATTTTATCAACGTCGTCGTCAGTTCTTGACGTTGAAGGGCGGCCAGAACGAGATTGGTCTTCAATCCTCATTTGCCAATTTTTAAAACGTTGAAACCACTCGTAGACACGTGTATTGCTTAATGCAGCATCCCCTTAAGCAGTTTTAAGCATTACGAGAGTTTCAGCCGGCGTTTTTCCCAACAGAAAACAAAATTTGACGGCCGCGCGTTGCTCCACGCTGTCTGCCGTCACACGTTTTCGCCAAAACGGAAAAAGTTGTTTCACTAGAAAAAATCTCAATGACGAACCGTTAAACTCACAGCATCTCAACTTCGCGCACTGAATCGTGAGATGTGTCCCTTTCAAACCCCCACCTGCCAACCAGCCAATCACACCTGTCTTTCGCCTCCAGCTCGATTCCTGTTACTTTTGGGTCCTCCGTCGTAAGTAAAGTAAACTTTGTATCTTAAAGTGGGGTGAAAAATATCCCAACCACAGTTTCCAACCTTCTTAGGCTTTGTTCTTGTAAAGAACCGAGCTAGTTTGCGATTCAAAGTGAAAGATAGGAGAGTGGGGGTTATTTAAAAAGAGGTGATTCACAGAAATCGGAAAAAGCGGGAAACCAGAGCGCCTAGGGTATTTTTCGCACTATGGTGTCAAACAAGGGTTAAATTTAAGTAGATTTGATTCTAAAACCGCTACAAATTATTACTCAAAGGTTTATTATTTTTCCGTATAGATCATTTGTCTGCAAAAACACAGATTTGCCATTGCAACTACCTACCAACCATATTTTTGCTTCACAATCAAGTTGGTTCTGAAGAAATACACGCTTCACACTCAATTCGACAAAATAAAGAGTTGTGGGTGCCATTAGCTATCGTTAGAAATTTGATTACTGGTTGCTAAGGAATCAAAACCGAGTACAACCCAAAGAAACGATCGGCGATCGCATTTTGGTCAGCTAAATAATAAATGGAGATTAAGCCACTTTTGTCGTGTTTCTGATTTATCGTAAGATCAACCCTTAATGTTAAATATTGAACCATATTTCACATTTTATGAAATATGATTAAATTAAAAATAAACTCTGTGGTGGATGTTTAAACGACTTGTCAACACGTACTTGATGGCCATTAAATCGAGGAAGATGGAACAATAAAGACGAAGAAAGAACAAATATGTCTTTGAACTGGCGCCAATAAGTACTTGTCATAACAGAACGCCGCTTCCAGACCTCTAGCTCATTTCGAAGTTCAAAAAGGTCTCGATGACACCTGCAATCATCGACTCTTTCATATGAGCGGTTGCTCTGTTATGACAACTAACTAGCTGGTGAAATATCGTAGTTCACTCCCCTGCTCCACACTAAATCTCCCGTTCTCGACACGAAGTGTAACCTCGCTTGAAATATTCTCCCTGACCCGTCTACTCCCTCATATCTGGTCTTCTGGGAGTGCGCCAAAAATCGGGGCACGTAGAAAACCCCTGAGTGATTTACTCCATTCATAGCTCGGCGGTCAATTTGCTGCTTCCCACCCAGTAAATCCTTTCAGGGTGCGTTCACTACTGTCAGACGAGGTTTGTTTTTAAAACCTCGGAGAAACGAGGAGTTGTAAATTTCGCGGGATCCTAATCGCTGCCTCCGTTGCGCAATATCGGTTGATAATTATTTATTAGTTATCAACCATACTATACTAGGGTAACTTCACCAGTCACAAACATGCTTCCAGATTAACTAAGTTTTCTGAGCTTTGTACTCGTAATGTATTCAGATTTTTCAACTATTTCTTTCCCACGCAACAACTTCTCTTTTACGTTTGGCTGATTTTGGTTCCTCTAAAGTTATTGATTTTATATTTTGCCATTCAATTATGGAAAGAGGTTCGATGCCCATTAACGGTCACTTATAAACGCTGAAAATTATTACACAACACAATTATTTTCTTTTATAAAAGGTACCAAGGTTTAATTTAAAACGTATATTTTCCCAGGAAATTGAGAATTTAACGATCTTATGGCTCGGCTCTACCTTACCATGAGTTTAGAGTAAATCGTTGTCATTTTCCTCATAATTGTTTACACTAAATTGGATGTTACACTCCTGATTAATTCTGACAAATGAAATGATATTCCTTGCTAGCTGTGTGAGTTTATAGCGTTCTTCAGTTGGGGCGATGGAACGGTGAATTTCTATTTCGAAAAATTACTTTTCTCACATTGATCGATTTGTACTGATCGTAAAAAACGTATCCGGTACGTTCTTTTCTTTATTGCGAATAAAAACAGAAGAGGTATCTCTTCTGTAAAAAGGGGGTCCGACGGGAAGGCGCTATGAATACGAATTATACTCAGAAACCCTGTAGAGGAAAAAGGGACATTTTTTCTCTTTTTCCTCCAAAGACATAAAAAAAGAGACGATAAAAAGAGAAAAAATTAAAATACAAGTAAAACGGTTAGGGAGATGAAGGCGAGAAGGGTGGCTTGGTTTCAGTTTCAATTTTCATAATGTAGGAAAGTGACTCCTCCGACCCTACTCTTTTTTATTCAGAAATAAATTGTTCCCCCCCTCTCAACTTTTTTTTATTTTTCTTGGTGTTGTTCTTTCAGGGGGTACGAGAATTAAATTTCCAGAATAATTCCGAATGACAAAGTGTTTCGGGATGGGAAGGGGAAGTGTGGATTATTGTAATGGAGGCTTATTTAAAGGAACAATGGAGAGGGAGCTTGAGCTATCAAACATGGAGGTATATTTTCTTTTCATGGTGGCATTTAGTAATATTTATGTCCTTTCGAAACATCCTGTAAAAAATATCATGGGTTCTTAAATTACTCGAACTCCATTCATTCTTTTGTGTCCTAAGTAACCCATTCCTCTAACCCATCTAAGAGCCACTGCTACTGCTATCTAGTTGGTTGAATGTGAACTAGATCCCTTGACTTAAAGTATGTCACTGTCATCTAGAGAGTAGATAGTGATAAATGTTACATCAATCTATGCTAAATAATCTGCTAAACATGAAAATAATTTAGTCACTGGCTATTTAACATATTGCAACACCAAAATAATGTCTAATTATTTGCATAAGAAAAATCATTATTTAGTTATGTATTTTAGAGTCCCACAGGAGCTAGCGTGTCGTCTAAGTCATAGCCTTCACCTTTAACATTACGTACTTCATTTGTTTCAACACTTGCATACAACTTTTTAGGACGTCTCACAGTAAGACTTGGGCACCCTTATGCGATTGATCTGAGATGAAGTTGGACGAAACTCAACAGAAAAAAATAACCAACCACTAATTCGTTTTAGACCGTTCTGAATCCAAATCCGCAAAAAACATAGGTGTATGTATGCGTGACAAAATCTTGTGTACTGTGCCCAGGCCTTAGTTTTCAACCGATTTTCGTCGTTCATTTTTTTTCGACGCGGAATACTATCTAGTTGTGCACTACGTCGCCGGAATTTCTCCGAATTTCTTTGAGGGGGGGTTAATGCTCAAAAAACGTGTGTTTTCGAGCATAATCATGAAAAACCTGTCCAGGCCTCAATTCACATCCGATTTGCGTGTTTATTTTTTTGTTCTCCTTTACAGCTTACTAATTGTACCCAAGCTTTGAAATTGAGGAAAATTCTCATTATACCTACGGATTTTCATGAATTATTCTCTGTACCACCATGGAACAAATAGTGGTGCCACCATGGTGCTAAGACACCATAAAACGCATATTTCGTTTTTTTTTTTGTGTTTCACCTTGAATACGTTTGCGAACTTCCACGGACTGCCTACCAAAACTAATAGATTTTTTTTTCCATAAAATAATTTATTGCACCAAGTTATACTTATTAGCAACATTCGTTTGATATAAATACATGATTAAATTACAAGAACTACTTGGATACTTCTCTAAGTCTCTCTTCATTTGAAAGCTAGAGTGACATTCGACGCACCCGAACCGTCTCTTTTACTTCCACAGGTCTTAGGGTTTAGTCCTCTTGAGGCCTCTTAATAGGTTGTCAACGTCGAGCAACTGTACTGCTTCTGTACTGACGTGCGACTGTGATCTCTTATGATGGGCTAAGGCTTGCTTCTTGATGACTTCGTTTATGGTTGGAATACGAAGTTCTGTGTGCAGTCGGACATTTCTGGTGTACCGGTACGCATTGACGCAAAATCGTAGCACATTATTTTGAAACCGCTGTATTATATCTAGGTTGCTTTGAGCAGTGCAGCCCCACAACTGCACTCCATAAGTCCAGAGAGGCTTAATGCCTTGGTTGTACAAGGTTAATATATTCTGAATCGATATTTTGGAGTGTCGACCCATCAACCAGTACATTTAAACTGATAGATGAAAGTTGAACGTTACGACGTATTTCTGCTTTGGCGAGCTCGAATTCGCATGTTGGATATCGTAGATCATGGATTTTAAAATACTCTTGAAATTCGAGGCTAGCATGCCGCTAGAACTGTTATGGTGGACAAGAGGGGGGGGATCAGAAATAGAGTTTTACCGCTTACCAACTGGTTTAAATTGACCCAATGCTTATCCAATGGGACGTCTCCTAGAATGCATGCATTACTTAACAATATGTTTTACTATTAAGTGCCAACCAAAATAGTAGGTTTTGACTACTTAATAATTTTCGTATCGTCATCAATAGCCGTCGTCATCAATAGCCGTAGTCGTCGTTTCTTACAAAGCTATCTCCCTTTACAGTAGTGCTTCCTTATGACCTTCAGATCATCACCGGCTCAGCTCCGATGGTGGTTCCTCATACGTAATCAGGTTGATTGATTTCCAAAATTATTTATCTGTGGTTATCAGTGGTACTTCTTCGGATAGGCTTACTGAACAGGCGAATCCTCCTGGTTAACATTTAAAAGGGGGCTGCCGGGGTCATTCCCCAAAACACGTACTTTCCTCAGCTCAGCCCCCCTCCACACAGAAAACGGCCATCATCTCTTACGGGTTCTCCTTCCTACCTCGAAAAGAAAAGAATCCCTGTTTAATCCAAGAGTGGCAATAAGGAGTTCCACCCATAACCTTTTATCCCTTAGCAATCCCCCCCTCCTGCCCAGTCGAAAGCCGACCCCTGCAGGGCCCATCCACTGACATTAATCTTATTTATGTGGCTACAAAACTGGCCAAATGGCCTTCTGCTGGGAACCTCCCTCCTAAGAGTGGTAGTCGTACCATGATTCTTTCCTTGGGTTACCCCCACTTTTTCTGGTTACTATACTTTCTCCTTCCATCCCTCTCTAGCTTTATTCCTTCTCTTTTATACAGCTTCTTCGCAATTTATCCGTTTTCATCCTAGAGAGCCTCCTTCCGCCCCTTCTGACTTTTTTTTATTACTGGACCACTCTCATTACACAAAGCGTCATAAACTGGGTTCACTGCCATTTCCAAGGTGGATTTGGACCTTCATTAAGAAACTCAGTTTGTAAAGTGAACTTGTACACGGAAAAAGTTGATTAACGAATATCAAATTCCACTACAAGCAATAACGATCCCATCGGTTGGCGTAACTCAAGACAATACACTTAGAAATATCATTTTTTAGGTCACAGTTTCGGTTCTACATTTCATTGAGTTGTTATCCAGAACTCATTGGATTTTTACTTTGACATCCTAGAGGAGAGGAGCGGCTTGCAGAGCCCTGTAATCTGGCACTAATTGGCCGACGTTACGTTTTTAATTATTAATTAAAAGCTTTTATTTAGTTTTACCTGTCCCGTTGTCTGTCAGTCTATTTGTCTATCATTAATGAAATCTTGCAAGTTAAATTAGATCCACTTCCCGGTATCCGAGTAGTGGTAACACTTTGGGTATTCAATTAGTATACTCGCTGATCCAAAAGACCAATTCTAACCTTATTTTCACAATTAGTAAAATTTAACTCACAAATAAAGAAATGTTCATGTTAACCGGTACACTGTACGATAATCCTACGTACAGCGTCTGGGAGAAGGGAAAGTGAAAGGTAGGACGGTAAAAGATCAAAAATGGAGGGTTTGGTAGCCAGGATCAAGGTTGGTATTAAATGAATGGGGGGGGGGGGGCTTTCCTTTCTGATCCTTTCACCTCCCCTTCACCTAGGCTATATAAATAGAACGACGGACTGACAAACTTTAGTACTCTCTCGACGGCTTGAAGATGATGTCCGAATTCTCCGATACGGCAAATAGTTAATTAAGGATCAAGGTTGTTTGTCCTGTCGAATGAAAGAAGTAGAGTTTAACCCTTAGCTTCCCAATGTTGCTGTGGATCAACATGGAATTTAGTGATTTTTCAAATAAGGCAGGCAATGATATCCATTAGTAATCAGTCAGCATCAGATAGCATTGGTGATCAGATAGCATCTTAAGCTATCCCTAGAATCTTTAGATTTTCGGTTTAGACCGGTTTGAGTGCCAAAAAACCAGTGATAATGGATAAAAAAGTTTAGTTCCTCTACAACAATGGAAGAGTCCCGAAAGCAGAAAAGTTTATTCGTTTGTTATGTGAACAAATAGCAACCTAGCGACCTGAAATCTTTTTTTCAACATTCACTAGACGCCAAAGGATAGAAAAGTAGTTTAGGATCATGTGAAACGTTTGAAAGAAGGTAGCTGCCTACAAGTAAAAGTGATGTTGCTCCAGTGCCACACCAGGATTTGGCTTTTCATTTCTGTTGCTCTGGAGCAACACTAGGATGAACGATTGTCATAGGTAGATAAATGTTGTTTGATTACGGTTGGAGTTAGTTATTTTCAGCTTTTTATAATACAGAGTTATGTTTCCACTGTTATAGTATTTTGTGTTCTGGCGTTCTTACAGCTTGTAATGGACCTGAAATAAATACCTAAGTTATGTACCTGATGTTGCTATGGAGCATCACATCCTTTTCTAGTCTTCCTGTTTTGCTGTGGAGCAACTAAATTCAATGTTGCTCGCGGGCAACATTCAATTTAATGTACAAAAACACTTCCTTTTTCAAAATTTTCACTATTTCAACTTATTTTGGCTTATTCTGAGACAGAAAAACAAATTTCATCAATTTACTTGGAAAATTTAATAATTTGGGAAGCTAAGGGTTAAGATCGGCTCTATTGCCTACTTGCACTATTAAGTTGTATTTTGTACAAATTGTGGTATCTTAAGTGGAGGACCCTCATTAACACACTCATTTACATAGAAGTTTTTTTTTACCGGTAGGATAATTGGTTACTTCCTATCTATGGTTTGAAATTATGAGCTCCTAGGTCGTACGTAATTGTAAGTTATTGGATTTGCGTTTATATGGTGCTATGGTGGTGTGGTTTGCATAGTTAAGTATGAATGAGGTAATGTACTCAGTGTATTATTTCAAGTCCAATGTACATGTGCTCACAGCTGCAGGACTTCAATACTTTGCCGACGGCCTGATGATGATGATCTCCTTGCATCTTAATCGAAGTTTGAATCCTTCGATGCTCTAAGTACGACCATCAGAATTCATCAGAGATAACATTTGATAACTAATCTGCGAAGGGTCAAGTGCCACATTACTCCTGAACATAATATGTGTCCAGTTCTGCATGACGACCCAACTCTCCCCATTTGAGACCTCCACAGGGGGAGGAAACGATGTCCAGGAGATTATTAATGCCGTAATCAAGAGAGCAGCACTGCGTCTGGACATTTGTCTTAGTAATTGGACACGGTTATGTGTGCAAGGGGAGGGGAAGAGCCCACATGGACGGACAAGCTAAACCCCGTAGACGCCCGTATTTAATGTTAAACTCACCCCTCACGTAAGGTTATGGATAGCAACCAATTTGCGGAAAGGGAACCTTCCCTATATTGTATGTGGCTAGATAGGGATGGACGCCAGAACGTTTTACCGTATTTAATTGCGCTCTACGTCATTTTCCGTGAAGAAGAATTGCAGGCTGACCGCTTCTCCTGGAAAGGGCCTGTTTCCCTTCCTACAGATGAATTAGTGAGCGAGGCGGTATGTGTTCTCATACCCAGCAATGGGTGCAAATGAGGTTGAGGTTACATTTCGGATGGCCATTTGCCCTTCGTTAGTCCCTTTTGGAAGTAGGTAGTGACACTTCGTACAACCCGTTAGCCTGAGAGAAAATGAGATCCTTGGAATTCATTTTGCTTGTACACTCCTCAGATTCAAGACAATTATCAATTGAACCAACAAGAGAGAGGCACGTCTTTAAATCAACACGTTCAACAAAATTGTTGTCAAATAAACAAAAACGCTGTCCTTTTCCGAGCTGAGGAGATACTTTGTGGAGGAACTGATATTTATGTTGTCTTGATTGGATCTCTATATTAGTCCTGTTTTGGTTCATTATTCTCAATAATAACCTTTGGGATCGACCAAGAAAAAAAATTTTACCCCTCCTCAAAATTTGTTGGTTTACATTTTGAGGTACGTTCCAAAAATCGAACACAAATTTGGCCGTCCGTCCGCCGTACGCCGTATACAGGCTCTATTTGGGGTCACTCCTAAGGGTTGAAAAATAAAATTTGAAATTTTGAAAACGCGCTAACTCAAACAATTTTGACATAAAGATATTGTTTTTCCGTCAATTTAAGATAATATTGAATTTTTAGAAATTTAGAGACCACGCAGAGCCCTGTAGGACAAACCGTTCGCTCCCTACGAGAATTTAAGGAAAATAAATTACGATAAATCAGAAACACGAGTGTGAATCGCAAAAGAGGCCTAATCTCCGTTCAAATGCGATCGATGATTTTCTCCGTGTTGGTTGGTGGTAACAATGGTATTGCCGTGTTCTTTGCAGACGAGTGATCTTTAATGAAAAATAATAAACCTTTGTATTGTGCCATGAAAATTTTGAAAGTACCGCGGTTTTCGCTGTCTACCAGTAACTACGACTGTTCAGCAAGCGACCCTTAAGGTGCTGCCACCTCCATCAGCTACTCTAAACTATGGAAAATTCTACCTCCTCGTCCTATTTGTCGATCGCCATTTTTCATGAGTACATTGTCGTCTCTTCACATTGCCGTATCTGTCTCGCTCAAAATTATAGTTTTTTTCGCCGCGAAGAAGGCAAAGTTTAATAAGTTTTCCCGGATCAAATTCTTCGTCAAATTTGGTATCATCGGCTTCTTCCGTACGCCTGGTTTTCAGGAATCCCACGTCGTCGAAAATACCTACATCGTAGTCATCCAACGACTCGATTATCCCGTACCGGTAGGCAGCATCATTATTAGGACGTCCCACAGTAAGACTTGGGCGTCCTTATGCGATCGATCTGGGGTAAAGTTGGACAACACTCAACAGAAAAAAAAATAACCACACAGTAATCCGTTTTAGACCATTCTGAATCCAAATCCGTGAAAAAAACCATAGGTGTATGTCTGTGTGTGTGTGTGTGTGTGTATGTGTGTGTGTGACAAAATCTTGTGTACTCTGCCCAGGCCTTAGTTTTCAACCGATTTTCCTGGTTCTTTTATGGTTCGTCGCGGAAAACTATCTAGTTGTGCACTACGTCGCCGGAATTTCGAATTTTGCCTTTTAAGGGGGGGAAAGGGGGGGTTAATGCTCGAAAAACGTGCGTTTTTGGGCCTAATCTTGTGTCGTCTGCACAGGCCTTAGTTCTCAACCGATTTTCGTGGTACTTTTTTTGTTCGACGCGGAATACTGGCTAGTTGTGCACTACGGCGCCGGAATTCTGAATTTTGCTTTTTAAGGGGGTGAAAGGGGGGGGGTTAATGCTTAAAAAACGTGCGTTTGCGTGCATAATCTTGTAAACTCTGCCCAGGCCTCAATTTCCAACCGATTTGCGTGTTTCTTTTTTTGTTTGACTCAAATAACTTTCGAGTTGTACTTGATTTTACCAGAATACCAAAATCGCAAGGGGAGGGGGTCAGTGGGGGGATAATATTCACAAAATATCCGATTTTTCAATATTTTGGTTCCTTCACTGCTTACTAATTGTACCCAAGCTTTGAAATTGAGGAAAAATTCTCATTATACCTCCGGATTTTCATGAATTATTCTCTGTACCGTCATGGAACTAATAGTGATGCCACCATGGTGCCAGGACACCATAAACCGCATATGTCGTGGTTTTTTTTTGTGTTTCACCTTGAATACGGATGTGAACTTCGACGGACTGCCTACTAAAACTAACAGATGAAAGCTCAATGTTACGACGTATTTCCGCTTTGGTGCCAGACTGGCACCATTGGTGGTGGTGGCGAGGGGGGGGGGGTGAACTCGAATTCGCATGTTGGTTATCGTAGATCATGGATTTTAACCCGGGAATACTAACCTGCGTGAAAAGCACGCATAAGAAAATGTGTTTATGTGTTTTCCCACGCTTGGGGCGCCCCTACTTCAACAGGCGCCCATGACATCCTCGAGGGGTCAGTTGGCTCTCGAACACGTGAATGAGCAGTACCCCAGCTGGCCAAGGTCGAAGGTAAGAGATTTTTTTCTAGATGTTGGTGAGTCAAAACGCTCACTGTTAGTAACACACGTAAATTTTTCTGCGTCAATATAACGCATGTTAGTAACCACAGGGTATTATTTGTGCGTGCTTTTGACTCACAGTTAGTAACAACAGGGTATCAATCTTGCGTGTTTTTGACGCATGGTTAGTAATAATAGCATGATTCGTGTTCTTCACGTGATCTTTCTTGGTGGATTATAGTTATGTTTCCATCATTGTTGTAGGTTGTTGAAAATGGCACAGAGGGCAATTTTGAGTGATGAAGAAATCAGCAGAATAATTACAGGTTTAGAGTCTGATGATGAAGAGGCCGAGGATTATCTTGAGGGGGTAAGTGACTGTGATTCTGATCCCGATTTTGAACCACATTCAGATGATTTTATTGTCGATGATGAGGAGTTGCAATCAAATATACTTCGTCATTGCCAACCTGAACGAGAAGAAGCTTCCACTTCACACTCCTCAGGTTCCGAGAAGCAAAAAAAAAAAAAGGGAAAAGTTTCAAGCTCAACAACAGCTCAAAAAAATGAGCCTTCAAAGAAGCAAAAAACATCGGAAAGGACAACAGATGAGGAAATGAGACAGGGAGCGACAAAGGGAAGACCGGAATGGGGCGTAGATGAAGTGGTCGGAAAAAATGGATTCAAATGGAAGACCAGACCTTTGGGACCTAGCACCACACAGGCCAGAGCCAAAAATATTATCCACTTTACACCAGGTCCACTGAACAATGCCCGATGTGCAGAAGAACCCATAGATTGTTTCAAAGTCTTTTTCAGTGAAGAAATGAGTCAAATGGTAATTCGGCACACCAATACCCAGATATCAGAGATGAGGTCAAAGTACAAAACACCAAATAAGAGTACAATTGGTGACCTCACCCAAGATGAGCTTTTTGGATTGTTTGGGTCCCTATACTATGCTGCAGCAATGAAGAACACTCATTTGAATTCGGACATCCTGCATCATAAGATATTTTGTGGTGACAAGCATGTTTCTATAATGTCAGACAGTAGGTTCTCGTTTTTACTTAGTTCTCTCAGATTCTCTCAGATATGTTTTTATTGAAAGTTTTTGATTTGAAAGAAAAAAAGTTTGATCCCGAGGATTTCGGATTTTGAGTTGTGATATAAGAAGTTTTTGAATAATTGAAAGAATTTGGTTCGCATTTCTTTTCTATTCCACGTTTCTTTCTGGGAGGAGAAATGGACCTATGGTTTTCAGGTCAAAAATTCTAATTTGAGATTCTTTAATTACCAAGAGACTGAGTTACCCATAAATGTGATAAACAGCATTCTGACTGTATTGACGTTAGAATAGGAACGTTCCAAAATGGAAATGTATTTGACTGAAATGAATACAAAGACTGAGTAGTTAGCATGTAGGTATCTTATGGATAGCCAGTACCTAAAATTGGGATCAGGTCAATTAAGACCAATACCTATGTAATTGCCTTGTTACTTACATTTCCTGTATGTTGTAGTTGCCTAGTCATTATGTACATTAGGTAACAATAAAAAATAATGTTAAAAACTAGAAACAGCCTATTTATTCCCAAAATTCCTGGATATGCGTCAAAATGACGCATGGTTAGTAACAAAGGGGTATCCTGAAAGGTTAGTATTCCCGGGTTAAAATGCTCTTCAGATTCGAGGCTCCCATGCCGCTAGAAATGTTAAGGTGGATAATGGTTGGGGGGGGGGGTGTCAGTATTTCTTGCCTAAAGTAATAGATAAATTACATCGAGTGAAAGTTTTATTGCTTACCAACTGGTTAAACTGATCTAATACTTATCCAATGGGACGTCCCCTGGAATGCATGCATTACTAAACAATATGTTTCCCTTTTTAAAATCAAATTTTCCACGCTCAAGAAGCATAGTATTTATGTTCCATTTTGTATACTCAGCTTCAGGTTACCGACTGAAGTTGTCTTCAGATTCGTCTTTCGTCGTCCTGTCGTCATCTCCGTCGAAAAGGACCTTTACCGACTGTTTGGTCGTGACCGGGAGCTGCCTCACTTGTCGCTTCTAGGCGGGTGAGTGCGGTGGGGCTCCTCCAGCCAATATTGGCTACGCGCGACTCTTTTGTTTTTAATTTAATCAGCTGAATGTGATGGACTATATTTTTTGTCTTCTTCGGCCATGTTTTTACGGCATTCTTGTGTTAGCTTCTGTTCCGTTCTCGTAAAAAGTGTCGAAAATAAAATATTTCTATCAGTGTTATATCTGAACTTTATCCTTGGCCTTCCCTAGTGGAAAACATTGGTGCCGAAACCCGGGATATGTGAATACCAAAAAGACTACCTATCGAAATTTTATCTTTACAAATGAGTTCGTCATCAGAAGAGGAATCTTTCGTGGATTCAAGTGGCCTGAACCCCTTCCAGCCTCGTCGGCCTGTTACAAGGAGTGTGACAATGATGAACACTGGAAAATTGGGTGAGAACGTTCCAATTATTCTTCCTCGACATAATGATGATGATCAAACTAAAGACGTACACACTTATAATACTGACGAAAAGCGGGATGTAAAATCATCTGATTGTGTAGTTGCCGATCGAAAATTGAATATTATCCTCAAGGATCTCGAAAACGCACGATCAAGGTTTTCTCATTTTGATTCGAAGTCGAATGCCTCTGGATATGTTGCCGAAATGTTGTTAGGCGTTTACAATGCTAATCTAGATCGCTATTCCGAGGCTGACACATATCTCATTCAAATTGAGGATGATGAGAACCGCGACTCAAAACAGGACCAACTGACCACAGCAATGTATTCAATGTGTGACGCCTTTGAGACTTACGTTCGAACTTCAGTACGAACCAAACACTCAGCACCCGAACATAATTCATCTCGCTCTCACTCGACACACGAATCTGATTCTGTTAGACTGGGAATACAGGAGCTAAAATTGCATACACTATTGATGGATAGTGTCACCATCTTTGCAGGTGATGTGATGCTTTATCCTGAGTTCATTTTTGCATTTGAAGAAGCTGCTCATCTGCGTCTCATTCCTGACTCTCAGAAGTTATCGGCCCTTCGGAGCAAACTTTCAGGTGTTCCTCTGAGTTTATTGAGAGGTTTAGGAACCTCTCCTCGAGATTACGAACGCGCACGATCTATTCTGGACAAAAACTACGCTGGAACTTATAAAGTAGCTTCGGTACTATTGGGTCGTTGGCGTAACATGAAAGCAGTGACAACCAAAAATCTCCGAGGACTTGAAGAGTTCTTAGTAGATGCCGAGAATCTGACAGCAGCCATTTCCAATCTTCCCGCTCAGAATCTGGCTAGTTTCATTTATTTTGATTACTTGAATTCCAAATTGCCATCAGAACTTCAGGATTCGTTTTTCATGAAAGTTATTTCTAGACAGTCTGCTCTCCCATCCCATGACCAACTAATACATTTTGTACGGAACCAGGTGGAATTACTTCACATTAAACCACCGCAGACTATGAGTATTCGCAACAGTCCAGAACTCACTAAAAGTACTCCTATGAGAATAACGAAACCTCGAACCTTCACTACTCTGGATCAGCACTTCCTTACTCAGCAAACTACTCAGCCTTCCTGCTTCTTTTGTAATGACTCTCATCTTTTATACTTCTGCAAGAAATTTCTTGACATTTCAAACGCTGCAAGGCTATCCTTCATTGAGTCAAAGGGTTTATGTAAAAACTGTTTCTCTTCCAAACATCAAGTGAAAGATTGTCCATCCGAAAGAGTCTGCTCTTATTGCAAGGAGCGTCATCACCGCTACGTGCATCTAGAACCTGGAGTAGAGAACTTTACAACAGCTTCGCGGTCTCCTCCTGCCTCTCCCCGTCTTACATCTTCAGGAAAAATGCAAAGAAGTTCCAAAATACGATCAACTGCCGGACACTCTCTACCATCTCAACTTCAACTTTCAGAAACTGACGACGAGGAAGTAGAGGATTCAAAACGTGTATCTCAAAGGCTGACAAAACATGACCCTATACTTACACCTGACCCTCCTGGGACCGACTCTTGGGGTGGCGAACCTTGTCACGATTTGACCAAGCATACTCACCACTATAACACTCCTTTACAGTACTCTAACTCAACTCACTCAGCTTTAGATTATAAGAAATGATGTTTAGATCTGCCTGGTGACGAAAATCTTGGATTGACACAAAGAAAAATGATTAAGAGTATTCCATCTATTCTAAAAGTCAGGGATAAAATGTCCATAATTCCGACAGCTGTAGTTAATATAAGTCAAAATTCAAAGATTTATCACCAGGCTAGAGCTATTTTGGACACAGGGTCCGAAGTTAACCTTATTTCTAAACAACTTGTTGCCAAATTAGGATTCTCAGTTCACCCCTCAAACACACTATCACTATCGGGTATAGGAGGGGAAAATCACATTAAAATCTTAGGTACCACTGTAGCGTTTGTAAAACAGAGAGGGGGTCTTTCAAATTTAATTATATTATTCAAAGTAATTAACAAAACTACCTTGGATATCCCATCCTCCAAGCTTCCTCACTCCAACTGGGAACATTTGAAAAACTTGGATCTAGCCGATTCTCAGTATTATCAACCCAATTCGGTTGACATCATTTTCGGATCAGAGATCTTCGATGCTGTAGACCTTCGTTCAGTAATTCACTCGATTGGGGGATCTCCTAATGCACGAAAAACTACTTTTGGATGGTTGATTTCTGGCTCATACAGCAATCATAACAAACATGTCTCATTTCATCCATCAACAAGAGAAAATAAAAATTCTAGAAGTTATTCGCAAAACCATGAAATTTATGTGAAGCATACTCTAGCACTCAGTGATAACAATCTTTCCACCAGCGTCTCTTCCTCGACTGACATTGTTTGTCCTGGCTCCATCGAGTCTGCTGGGAATCCTCTTTCGTCCAATCATCACCAGTCTAAAATAGATCCTCTTCCTCAGCGTACTTCAGGTTTGGGCTTTCGTTACAGGTTCCGTCAGCCTATATGTAGATGTATCGATAAACCATCATCTTGCGATAAGGTCACTACTCCTACCAGTTCATGTTCCATCAATTCAATTATATCTCGTGCGCTGACTTCTCCTATAGCTTGGCCGCAACCTACCATTATTAATTTGCCCAAAGTTCGTGAAACCGTTAATCTCTCTAAGATGGACAGGTGCACTTCATCCCTATCATGTTCTACATCCTCCAACCAAGAACCCCAATATGCCAAGTTATTGGAGAGAATGTTTCAGTTAGAATCAGTAGCTGATGTTCAACCTTGGACCCCTGACGAACTTAAGGCAGAAGAGTTATTCCGCAAACACTGTATCCGTGAGGATGATGGTCGTTTTCAAGTGGCTCTTCCTTTCAGAAAGAATCCAAATCTCTTAGGAATATCTAGACCCCTCGCTCTCCGACGTTTGCATCAACTAGAATCTCGACTGAAGAAAAACGCTCAACAAAGAAGTGCATACGAAGCATTTATGACTGAATACATGAAACTTGGTCATATGGAACCTTGTCCTCCACCCGCACCGGGTCAAATTGTGTACTATCTTCCTCATCACTCAGTTCATCGCACCGACGATCCTCCTGAGAAGATAAGAGTAGTTTTCAATGCATCACAAAGTACTTGCTCTGGCTTATCATTGAACGACATTCTTCTACCTGGCCCAAGACTCCAACTTAATATAGATGAGGTAGTAACTCGTTTTCGTAATGACAAGTATGTCTTCATGGCTGACATCAAGCAAATGTTTCGTCAAATCAAGCATCGTGATGAAGATCGTGATCTTTTACGCATACTTTGGCGATCTGATCCCAATGCACCAGTTCAGGATTTTCGCTTGTCCACCGTGACTTACGGAACCTCATCTGCACCTTTCCTAGCGGGTAGAGTACTTCTCGAACTAGCCAATGAACACCATAACACCCACCCTGAGGCATCATATATCCTAAAAAACAGAACGTACGTTGACGACATAAATGGTGGCAGCAACACCATTAAAAAATCCGTCCAAATTCGAAACGAGCTGATTGATCTATTGTCCCTTGCAAAATTTGAACTTCGCAAGTGGGCTTCCAATGATCCTCGCCTATTAGAAAATATTCCTCAGGACCACCTCTTGCCAGCATCCACCAGCATTCTTATGGATGAAGACGACGAATCTGTCCTCAAAATGTTGGGTTTATGTTGGAACCCTGTATCTGACTCCTTTCATTACCAACCGTCACCAGTACTCCAAATTCGAACCAAGCGTGAGCTAGCCAGCCAGATAGCCAAAGTTTTCGATCCGCTGGGATGGTTAGTTCCAATCACAGTTTACGCTCGATTGATATTCAGGAAGGTCTGCCAAAATTCCTATGGTTGGGACGAGGAGTTGCCATCTGGGGTAATAACTGACTGGTCCGAGCTCGCTTCTGAACTGCCCATTCTCAAATGTTTGCAGATTCCTCGTTATATACCCTCGTCAGAGTCGAACCTATACTTGGTAGGTTTCGCAGACGCATCAGAGAAAGCATACGCTGCTGTTGTATATGCCGTTTCAGTTAACCATCGCACTTCGGAACAACCACCATTTACTACTGTCAGGCTAGTGTCGTCAAAATCTCGACTTGCTCCCATAAAACCTCTTACTCTCCCTCGTCTTGAGCTATGTGCTGCTCAGCTTCTCGGACAAATAATGAAAAAAGCTGTCCACATGTTCCCTTCTGCTGATCCAAATCGCATACTAGCATTCTCAGACTCAACTGTCGCATTGTCATGGATCACAGCTGATCCCGCTCCAACGTGGAAAGTCTTTGTGGGGAATAGAGTAGCTGATATTACCACTAACATTCCTGCACACTGTTGGTTCCACGTTTCCACAAACGACAACCCAGCAGATTGTGCATCGAGAGGTCTAAAACCAACAGAGCTCATTCAGTTTGAACAATGGTGGAATGGCCCCTCATGGTTGAAGCAGATACCCGAAGACTGGCCATTGCTTCGAGTAAGACCAGAACTCCAGAATGAGGTAGTTCAAAAGGAAGCCAAAATTGTAGCTGCCATAAGTAGTGTAGCTGGATCTATGAATGATCTCAAAACCTCACTTGAAAACAAATTTTCCCATTATGTCCGCTTACAGTCGATCGTTGCTTGGTGTCTTCGTTTTCGTTACAATGCCTCTCGACCAGCTTATCCTAGACGTGGCCCACTCACTGCTAGAGAGAGACAAAAGGCCGATATGGCCTTGGTTAAGCGAGCACAGGCTCAAGCTTTAAGTGCAGAAATTAGTGATGCCACGGCCAAAGTTTCCGATAACGAAGAAGCTTGCACTATTTCTAGATAACGAAGGAATTTTGAGAGTTGGAGGACGTCTCAGACATGCTTTACTGCCTGAGGATACCAAGCACCCTGCTCTGCTTCCGGCTAACCATCCTACTACCGTTCTTCTCATAAAATGGGCACACATTTGGAACTTACACGTTGGTCCACTGGCAACTCTGGCTGCTTTACGGAGCCGTTTTTGGATCGTAAATGGCAAAAACGTAGTTCGACATACCATAGGAAAATGCTTTGAATGCAAGAAGGTTTCTCCAAAACCTTTCGAACCTATCATGGGTGATTTGCCAGCTGATAGAGTGCGATCTGTAACTCCTTTTTACGTGAGTGGAGTAGATTATGCAGGTCCATTTCTGGTAAAGCATTCAACTCTTCGAGGAACGAAGACTACCGAAGCCTACCTTGCAATTTTTCTTTGCTTCACAACCAAGGCAGTTCACATTGAGGTAGTCAACGATTTAACAACCCGTTCTTTTCTCCTAGCTCTCCAAACTTTTGTCTCAATCAGAGGATGCCCTTCAGTGGTTTGGTCAGACAATGGTCGAAACTTTTTGGGAGCAGCTAATGAACTTTCTCGATTGAGGCGCCTTCTGTCATCCGATGATCTAACAACAGCTGTAACTACGGAAGCTTCCAAAATTGGATGTGAATGGCGATTTATTCCACCTCATGCGCCCCACTTTGGGGGCCTGTGGGAGGCGGCGGTTAAGTCGGCCAAGAAACTTCTGAAGACAACGTTGCAAGGACATATACCACACATGGACACCTTTAGGGCATTGGTTGCACAGATCTCTGCTGTGTTGAATTCACGTCCTCTGACTGCGATGTCTTCATCTCCTGACGATTTGGCCGTACTTACCCCGGGCCATTTCCTCTCTTTTCGTCCACTAAAATCGTTACCAATGGATCCAAATATTGATTCTCGAACTTCAATTCGTGATAAGTGGAGTTTTTCTCAGCACGTTATCAACACCTTCTGGCGACGATGGCAAAAGGAATATCTCCTAGAAGTGCAGTCACGAACAAAATGGAATACTCCAAAGCCACCAGCGAAAGTAGGAGATATAGTCCTCATAATGAATGAAAACCTTCCACCCCTACAATGGGATGTTGGTCAAATCTTAAAATTGTTTTTTGGAGATGATGGGGTTTCCAGGGTAGCTGAAGTACGCACTAGTCATGGGATTGTTAGAAGACTTATCCGACATCTATGTCCTATTGTTAGTAGCTCTGAAAACCCAGATCCCAATCAAAACTTCCCCTCAACATAATTTTCTCTTGTAGCTATCAAACTCTTAAACGACATTGAGTAGACTGATCAGATTGTGAGGCATGTTGCCTCACAGCCGGGGAGGATGTTTGGTCGTGACCGGGAGCTGCCTCACTTGTCGCTTCTAGGCGGGTGAGTGCGGTGGGGCTCCTCCAGCCAATATTGGCTACGCGCGACTCTTTTGTTTTTAATTTAATCAGCTGAATGTGATGGACTATATTTTTTGTCTTCTTCGGCCATGTTTTTACGGCATTCTTGTGTTAGCTTCTGTTCCGTTCTCGTAAAAAGTGTCGAAAATAAAATATTTCTATCAGTGTTATATCTGAACTTTATCCTTGGCCTTCCCTAGTGGAAAACACCGACCTCACCTTCCTCGCAGCTAAGCGCAGAAATAAGTCATACTTACTCTATAAATAGGTTCCACGGCCATTGGAAGTAGGTACCTACCTATTAATAAGTACTTATCAATAAGTAATAGTGCGGTAAGAAATTTAGTTTATACCCATTGTATGTGTGGCTTCCCTGAAACAAAGATATACCTAAAAAAATATTTTCACCAATTAAAGGAAATTGGTTTGATCTTAAATTTTGTAGTTATTTTTGAGGGTTTTCATCCCCACTTATTTTCCAATCCACATATTACAGTGTAATAATTTGCAGCGTTTTTGACAGTGGTGCCACCATTTGGCACCAGTTCTCCCCAACTGGTCACCCTTGTGCGATGCAATCCGCAACCTTTCTCCAGATAAACATTTTCTGAATACAAAGACACCCGCACAGGGATGGGTTATGTAAATTGACCCAAGGCATGAATCGGCAATCACGAACTCAAGGGGAGGAAAAACCTGGAAAATATCACTCGACGTGCAGAACCGGAGTGGAGACCTCACGTGATTGAATAAATAAATCAACGCGAGTAAAGCAGGCAGAGAGCGGGAAACTCGACTTATTTCCAGAATGAATGGCAATTTGAGAGGGGCGGGAAGGTAATGGAGCCTTCTGACGGATGGAAAATCGTCGTTTGAAATGTCAATATGCAATCATGCCCGCCCTTAGCCTCCTTCAATAAGCCTCGGGGAAAAAAAACCTTCACGAATTATTAAGGTATATGAGGGTGAAAACGGAATATCAGAAGGGGTTCCCGAAGCAATTTCAATAACGATTGAAACCACTTTGTGTATTTCAGAGACACGCAAGTTCCCCGAACCGCTCTTCGACGGAAGACTGGCTTTATTACCGTTGTTTCCACCGATAACGAATAAATCAATCATGGAACAATTTATGCTTCTTGGTATTCAGAATAAAATGGCTGAATGAGCAGGTATAGTCCGATTTCATGTCATTTTAGGTATGTTATTATGTTAACAGTTCAAGGATTTTTTAAACAATTTATGAAGTTGATGAGCTGTCTATGGTCTGAGTTTGTAAAATCCCCTTTTTTTAATGACTTTCCAAAGTCGGCCGAAGGTACTACATTGTCTGATTCCAGAACTCTGGATAGCATATTTCCACTACAACGACATAATGAGGGGACTCAGCGAATACAAACTCTATCACACGATTCCGTCGAGCCATCATGTACTTAATATTAAGGGTACTTAATTTATAAAGGGGGTTGGGTACCCACAGTGGCTCTGCACTTTTGAGAGTGACATGGTTTTACACAACCCATAATTACGTCGGTCAATCTACTCATAAAATAACTTTATTACATACCATTATAATCGTCAGGAACTCTAGTATCCGAAAAATGTCGAATTTTGTCAATTGGCTCGATAACAAACTTTGTATTGGTATGAGAAAGTTGATCTTTTGTAATGAAAAATGTCACTCTTTTTTTTCACATTTGCCTCATTTTCCCCCTTATTGAACTATCTAGCGTCTTCCCGTTTTTTTTCTAACGATTTACTACTATATTTAGAGAAAATTGACGGATTTTATTTGATCCATCCACAAAATCTGGTTTTTGGTAGTGATAAGAAGTGATATGCCAAAACTATCCATGAAAAATTGACTTTGAAAGTTTACTACGTGGATACTAAAAACAATAGGCCAAAAAGAATCCGTCAATCGAAAGAGAAACTAATTACCAATATAAAAAAAGTTAGATTCCGACGCATAGAACCACAGAAAACGGGCCCAGCATAGTTTAAAAAGTAAATGTTCAGTAGAGGCGTTTGAAGTTTTGAGCGCCCTGTGCGACGTGAAAAACTGTTCTGTCCACTTCGCACCTCATTCCTTCAACTCTCTCGATCCATGTAAGTTTGACACTCACTCGTTTACACTCCTTTTTCTTCCTTCGTAATACCAAACAATGTTATGTGATTCCGAAGGAGTTTCAAAGAAAAAGAAGAATAATGAAGGATGGTTTTCAAAACCATAACAACACCACGTTTTTCTCACTCCATTGTCCGTTCATGCTCCGTTCGCACAACTTCAAAAATGTATAGCGACCAGTCTATACGTCGTACGGACATGAGGATGGTTTTAAAATGTTCCTTACTATGTCTACATAAATTAAGAAAATTAAAAAAATCGATGTTTTTTTAGGTAACTTTTTAGGGTACCCTCTTAAGAAACAACAACCAAACAAAAACCAAAAGATTTGGATTAAAACTGATCAAAGTGATTGATACCCGTATTATTTATTTTTCTTTGCACTAGTGACCTTGACGAACAGCTAAAGACACGTGTGAAAAATCTCATTTTAGCGAATTTCTCCAGCGAAGTCTCTAAATACGATGATTTTTTTTTCCCACTGGCGTTAAAAACTGGAAACATGCATGAAGTAAAAAAATGCAGAATCTCTCTATGCATGAAGGACTATCACTTAGTTGAATTATGAGTCGTTACGTCGATAATCAAATTACGTGAAACGTACTATTAGGGAAATTGAAAAATATAAAACTTGACCTACTCAACGGTAGGCGAGTAAACAGAATAAATTACCTAAAGTGATGGGATAGAAGGCGCTTTCAGTTCTGTGAGACGGGTTGGGGGACTATTAGGAGACCAGACAACGTTAATAATAGAAGGAATCTTTACTTGGGAATGCAGTCACACTCATCATTAAGTTACGTTCAAATTTAGAAGTGGCCCTACCTACAAAACAACTCCTGGAATGCCCACTCCGTAGTTGTTCTGCGGTACGAGCCGCCTTTGTTATGCCTGGAGTACTCACATTCGTATCTGAGGGATGGCAAAAAAATATATATCGATTTCTGTACTTTTTATCGAAAAAACATATTAAAATTATACTATCAATAATACATTTTTGCTGTAATTTATTGTAAGCATTTTTGGTTTATTATTTTCAATATTGAACCTTAGGAATCGATCAAGAAAAAAAAATCAACCCCCCCCTTAAAATATGTTGGTGTACGTTTCAAGGTACGTAGAATCCGAAAATCGAATACAAATTTTTCTGTCCGTAGGTCACTTCTAAGGGTGGAAAATGAAAGGTTGAAATTTTGAAAACGCCCTAACTCAAAAAATTTTGATATAAAGGTATTGTTTTTCCATCAATTTAAGATAGTATAGAATTTTTAGAATTTTTTGAGACCACGCGGCGCCCTGCAGGTGAAACCGTTCGATCCGTACGAGAATTTAAGGGTTGGATATAGGATAAATCAGAAACACGAGTGTGAATCGCAAAAGAAGCCTAATCTCCGTTTCAGAATGTTCCAAAACGGATTTCAGTGAACAGTTTTTGCAATAGCTTAACTTTTTGAAAATTCGCTAAAATGCTATCAATGTTTTACAAAAGTATCAAGTTTTTCAAGAATTGATACTTTTTAAGCAATTACAGACTTAAGTAATTACCACAACTCTTCTTAGAGCTAACTTTTAATGCCTACCTGTAGGAAAGTTTACTTTTGTTTTATCAAGTTTCAAACAACTAACTATCTGTGTCTTTCATATTGATTTTTTTGACAATTTATCTCACGAAAAATCTTTATAATGCGATTCTCGAATTTTTTAATCGATTCTACGATTTTCCAGGGGGAAAAAATAATCTAAAAATATCATCAGTTTTTTTCAAAAGAATCGAATCTTTTTTGACATCCCTACCTCAATCCACGGTACTACTCGCCTAGAAAACTTTCCAGTCCGAACCTGTCTAATTTAAAACTAGTTCGTCCTAGTAATAATGCTCCAAGTGGCAATGTAATTTGATTGGGTTTAAGACTGACTTCAAATAATTTATCTCAGATTTTCAACATTATCGTTGTAAATTAATCGTTTCAGTTAATGATCGTTTCATCAACTACCATTAATAAATTATAGGTTTCATTCGGAGGAACTCATCCTCTAAGTGTATGGTAGTAATTAATCTGATGACGTAGCTGCAATAACCAAGGTCAAACCAGCTCAAGTCATGAATGGAAAGATGTGTGGGTGGAGTTTCATCTCGAGGTTGGTGGTATCTTGGTAGGGAGATCCAATTCAGAATAAGGGATGAGGAGAAAGGGCCAAAGGCATAAAAGACGGAATAAAAAATGCGTGAGAGTCAGACGATAAAAATCGCAACAGCCTGAATCAGAAAGTCAGCCCCCTGCACCCGACCGATACTTGTAGTGAAGGGCTTCGGAACCCTCTCGGTTTTTCAGAATCGGGATGACATTGAATAAAGGATAAAAGCTACCCTAGGAAAACGGGTGAAAAGAGAGAAAGAGAAAGAATATGGGAGGAAGGCAGAAAAGGAAGAGGAGGGAGGAATAAATCGCAGGGATTGCTGGTGGTAGTAAAGCAGTGGGCGAGGGGAGGGGGTGCCTCGAATATATAAGGGTTCTGGTGACAAGATATTGGTGCCCATAACTCACAACGATCTCTCCTCCTGCCCTTTCTATCCCTTCTTTGTGAAATGAATAAATTCGCCATCCCTTCTGGGTGGATGAAAGAGGGAGAGGAGGTCGTGTCCAGAATCAACTTTCAGATTGAAGAATCGAAAAGGTGGGTGGAGTGGGGGGAGGGGGGTGGTGGAGTTGACAGTGAATGTTTCATTTGTTCATTGAACTTGATGAAGGAAAAAGCTGAAAATTATTACAAAACTTTTTTTGTTTTTACGAAGTTTATTCTTTATTCCAAACTTGTGTTTAACGCAGATTAGTTATCAATACAGAATAATGATGAACCGTTGCGTAATAATTTGCAGGCGTTTTGCTCAATAACAATAGATGCAGTGGGAGTTTCATATTTCGGACTACTTTGTGAGTTTCTCATCGAAAAACCTAATAGGCGGAAGGTAAGATGAATTATTGATAAACATTTTGTTGGTTTACTGTTATAGAGCCCACCATGACACCCCATTAATTTCATTCATTCAGAGCTAAATTTCCTGGTTTTGTAAAGATTAGTTATCTTTTTCGACGGTATGGATCAATTTGTAAATGATTAGATCAGAAGTTCTTACATCACTTATGAAATAGTCGACCAACTGATTCAAATACCAAAACAACCTCAAACTTTTTCTGTTGGTCGTAGAATATGTAAGAATCTACATGGTCTACCCAATAAAATGGTCAATACTTCAAGAAGTGATTTTACAAATTGAATTTTTAAAATTCAATTTTTTCAAATTGAAGGATTTTTACGTGATTTTGACCTTATATCGTAAAACGACTGTAACTGCCATAATTAATACAGTAAGTTCAAATCTTATGATACTCTTGGAAAGAGCGTTACATTTCTTTTCTGTATAATGTCAAACTAACATTTGTTTATGGTGAAAAACTGCCTGAACTTAGAATTTCCAATTTTTTTAACAGGCTGTAAATGGTGTATTTCTGGATTGTTTCCTTTACACTAACAGCAAGGCCAAAATTTCAGCCAAAAATTTTACAATCCGATTCAGGGGAGACATTTGTGTTTGAACGCGGAAAAGGTAAATTTTTTTAAACAAAATCGGTGTTTTGACTTGTGACTGGGTTTAGCGAAGGGTGGTGGAGGGATGAGGCGCGGATTTTAAAGGTTAAAATGTAGTATAAGCGATAAGTATTGACCACATAATCTGGTAGGTACACACTGTACACTATAATATGATTCATTTATAGATATTATAGAGCTATCTTTTTAGATCTCAGAATATCTATGTTATGCTTAGTGATCTGTATATATATATCACATATATTCCTTAGAAAATTGGTTTCAGAATAAAAGTGAAAAAAGAACGTTTTTAATAAGAGAAAACCTGCAGAATTATATATTTAATTATTACTGAGTTATGTCCCTAAGAAGATGTCCTCTGACTTGTGTAAGTGTTTAGTGGTTGAACCGCAATCAGAAGGTTGTATTTCCGAAGCCCAGTGCACAGAACATGAACTACTCGTGCTGACCAGAATACCACTTCCTTCACCTACTTTCTTTATCAACCTGATCAACATAGACACAAAAGAACCCTGACGTGCTACTCCAGACAGTCAGTGCTCAATGTTCTTTGGACATACAATTGCCAGCTTCCCTCGAGTTTCCCTGTTTAGGCGCTCGCTCTGGAAGTATTTCACCATTTAATACCCACAGACGCCTTGAAGTGAATCTGAAGAGCATCTACAATTATATTGTAAAATACATATTATTTATTTCTTTGAAAATTCGCTTTTTAACTCATGCTACACGAATGGAATTTGTTCTAATGAACTAGTTGCACACTAAGACATAAAGGGCAGGTACTTACCAATTAACATGAAGAAATGCTAATCCATTTACAGCGATCAACCTGCTGAATATGTCAAGGAATCGGGAAATTTTTGTTAAGGCCTTCAAGAGCTCGCTGATCTGTGCCTCTGGAGAGCAGTCAAGGAGATAGGTAAGAGTGGCAAACGAGCTAAAACGATGGTGACAGGGTGTGATGGTTCGTTTGGAGCTGGGAGGAGTGAGCTCAGATAAGGAAGCATCGTGTAATTAGCGAAACCGCTTCATCATCCCTTATCAGCCACTTCGGCTGCTGACTGATAAAGTGCTGATGACTGATTGATGCGTCCGGAGGTCTTAAGGGGAGACGTTTCCCGACTCCCTCGCAGGAAAGGATTTTCTTCTCCACTTTAAACAAAGTGTAGAGATTTTGCTTTAGGAAAATCGCAAATTGAAGCATAAAGTAGTGATACACGTGGATCCTCAAAACTTGGTAATGACATCATTAAGGTATAAAGTAGGTAAATGTATCAATTTTATAGAGTGACAAATTTGAGTAGTAATTAACAGTCTTAAAACTATCAGACGCCATAAATTAGATCATCTTCTGTTGATAACCTATCACGTACAGTGGTACCTAGTTAACCTATAAGACTATTGTTATGTTTTTCGTATAAGGCAACAGTAAATAAATAAAATGAATATACATGTATGGTAATCGTTATGTACGTGACATATGACTAAAGTGAAGAGTATTTTTGTTACCACTCACAAATAATGTAACGATTCTCATTGGCACACCAATCAATAAAGAGACACTAAAAACACAACAAAATCGTCGCCAACGGTTCAAGAACTAATATAAAAAGGTTTACCATCAGGTGGATAAAGTTTTAAAACAAAATCGATCTCCTCCTTCTTAAGACCTTTCCGTTTTTATAAGCCGTAAAAAACACAAAAAAAACTTAAGGGAAAAAGCTGAGGTCTCCTTTTTACTGGCGTAATAAATAGTTTAATTACCGTCGAGTTAATCGAGAAGAGGGAGTTTCCTATCGCACAGACTACGTTTTGTGTCTTTGTCTTATAGTCATTCGGGAGAAAAAAAAACCTTTTCCGCAAAATCGTAGGCAGACAGTAAAACATCTAATGGCCGGAATAAATAAATTTTTTAGCCCTCTTTGAAACTTTGTCTCGATTTTCTTGAAAGCCCGGTGAGATATAGAGATGAATTAGAAATATTCTGGTCTTTTGGTTTATCATTTTCAATAATCAACCTCTGGAATCGACCAAGAAAAGAATCTAAACCCCCTCAAAATTTGTTGGTTTACGTTTCAAGGTACGTGGAATCCGAAAATCGAATACAAATTTGGCTGTCCGTCCGCCGTACGCGGCACTTTCCTCTGTTAACATTGACCGATTTTGATGAAATTTGGTATAACGGCTCCATTCGGGGTCTTGTAAACGCCCGAGCCAAAAATATTTCGATATAAAAGTATTGTTTTTCTCATTAATTTATTATAGTGTTGAATTTCTAGAATTTTTAGAGACCAAGCGGAGCTCTGCAGGACAACCCGTTCGCACCCTACGAGAACTTAAGGGTTGGACTTACGATAAATCAGAAACACGAGTGTGAATCGCAAAAGAGGTCTAATTTATCTGACCAATATGCGATCGCTGTAAGTACGTGGTAGGTAGGTAGTATCTACGGTTGGTGACGGTGGCAAAGCCGTGTTCTATGCAGACGAGTGATCTATATAGAAAAACTATAAACCTTTGTGAAATAATTTGCACCGTTTTCCATTTCAGTCATGAAGCCGAAAATATCTGATGGACAAAAATTTGAGCCTACCTTTTCCATATTTTTTTCAAAACTTTCCAAATATAATTCAAATTTCAATATTAAGGGGGTCTCAGTCGGTCGTCGTTCATTCTTCGTTCCGGGTTAGTATTTAGCCAAATAGAAGGCGCAAAACCATAAAAAATTGTACTTAAATTGGAAATTTTAAAGGATTTTAGAAATTCATTAGTGCACGGCCCTAGGGAATTGAAAAACTGAAATATTGAAATGTGTTGAAAAAATGTTATCAAAATCAGTCCATGATTATCCAGTTATACGTGTGACAAGGATTGACAATATGTAAACACGGAACTAAAGTCACGGAACGCAAAATACGTGTGGAAATGCGGATTTTCGAGGACCCCAGTAGTTTGAATCTTCTGCGGGAATGAAAAGTTGAATTTATTGAAATCTTTTTGGAAAATGTCCCGCCATCTAAAAGATGGTTAGATACTGCTTCATTTATTGATGTTATAAATATATATTAGGATCAATACTGAGACAATATAAGAGGGGAAGTTTGAAGTACACATCGATTTAATCAAGCTAGGATATTGCATTTTGTATCGCTTATCCTGTTAGATCTCTTGGTTTATTGGTCTGGCGTCGCGTGAAGAGATTGAGGGAGGGGGTATGTAATATTGTTAGGCCCGCGGACCACCAACCAGCGGATGGTGAAGGGATATTGAAGCGAATGGAGGGAAATAAGGGTTGTAAAAACACAATCTCAGCGTCCTCGCCTGAGCTCCTCTAAAGCCTTTATAAGAAAAATACTGAAGAACTGAGACACCAGCACGTACCTATTCAGGGTGAAGGGATGAACGTACTGAGATCGATTGGATACTAAGTATTTTTTGACATATTCGATATGAAGCGTACATCAAATGGTTTTATTGATCTGCAGCTAGAATGGATACAAAACGGAATCAATATCCATGAAGCGTGATATTATCATCTTCCATGTAAAATATCACCGATTTACCGCAGAGCCCTGACCGCCCGCCCGATACCTGAGCGCAAGGCTCTAAAATTGCATTCAACCCGCCCGGTAGAGGAGAAATTTTCCGCGCTACGACGCCCGATTTCTATTTTGTTTTTCTCTTGATTCCATTTCAACCGTATTGCTGCATTTATGAGATAAGTAGCATTCGTTTACCTTTCTCAGGAAGTTGTTTTATCACGTTGCCAGTCATAAGATCATATCCTCACTGGTGGAAGGTGGTAGAAGTCATTATGATTCTAAAACCTGGAAAGGAATCATCGGATTAGAAGTCTTACAGTCTTATTTCATAAGCTATTTGAAAAATTGCTTATCAAAAGGCTCAAAAATGTCATACAAGAGAAGAAACTCATACCCCATCGAGAGAAACATTCCACTATTGATCAAGTACATCGTATTACTGAAGTAGTAGAAAATTATCTCGAGAAGAAACAAGTCTGTGCTAGTGTCTTCCTTGACGTCTCGCAGGCCTTTGACAAGATCTGGCATAAAGGACTCAAAAGCGATTTACCAAATCAATTATACCTCTTGCTGAAGTCGCACCTTGCAGAAAGACATTTTAGAGTCAGACATGAAGGAGCTTAATCCGGACTCTACTATTGCAACATTTGCAGATGACACTGCCCTGCTAGCAGTGGGTGAGACTGTTGAAGAAGCAACGTCAAAGCTGCAGAATTCTGTAAACGATGTCGGTGAATGGACCAAAAAATGGCGACTAAAGCTGAACGAGTTAAAATCTATCCACATCAACTTCACATACAAAAGAATAAACAGCTTGCCAATATTGCTTATTGGACAAGCAATTCCGATAGCGAACACTGCGAAATATCTGGGGATGACCCTTGACACAAAATTAAAGTGGAAAAAGATAAAAATTTTAACTTCACCTCAAAATTGGTTGGTTTACGTTTCAAAGTACGTAGAATCCGAAAATTAAATAAAATTTTTGCAGTCCGTCCGCCGTACGCGTAATTTTCTAGGTCTCATGAACCGATTTTGATGAAATTTGGTATGTAGGCTTCATTTGGGGTCCAGTTGTGCCCCGAAGCTTTTGGTTGATATCTGTCACTTACAAGGGTTGAAAATAAAGGGTTGACATTTCCAAAAATTCTACCTCAAAAACTTTTGATCTAAACGTATTGTTTTTTCTTCAAATTAAAATAGTATTGAATTTTTAGAATCTAATGAGACCACCCAGAGCTTTGTAGGACCAACTGTTCGCTCCTTATGAAAATTTGAGTGTTGGGCTTACGATAAATCATAAACACGAGTGTGAATCGCAAAAGAGGCCTAATCTCCGTTTAATTTTTAGCTTTTCAAAATTCGACCGTTGTTCGTTTCTTCGAGTTATCTTTAGTTTTGTATCCTTAGCAACCAGTAATAAAATTTCCTATCGAAGGCACCCACAACTCTTCATTGCTTCGAATCGAGTGTGAACCGTTTATTTCTTCCAAATAAACTTGACTGTGAAGGAGGTACGTAGTAGATACGTAATACCAACCTATGATTGGTAGTTTGTGACAATGGCAAAGCCGAGTGATCTATATAGAAATAATAAACCTTTGTGTAACAATTTGCAGCATGCTTATCTTGCTCAATTCATTCAAGCATAAGCATTCATTTTCATTCATTTTCTTGGTTCATTATTGATTGTTGTTGCAAATTTCATAGTACAATCCATTCATGAACTGTTTCTGGTTGGTTTCGAGACGCCATTTATTAGCCGATGTCTAGCTAGAGCATATACCCATTCTAATATGAAAATTCAAGTTTTCATTCGGTCAAAATCCTCTTCATTGACACTTAGGAACCTTGAAAATATCCGATAACCTCGTTTTAACAGACCAAAAACCACTCTTCAGTTACCTTGTTTTAATGTGTGTGTATACACCTACTCTCAAAAAACAGTGTCAATTAAACTTTGGTTAGTAGGATAAATAAACAGTAAATCTAATTTAATTTAATTAAATTTTAATACAGTAATTTTCCTGTATCAAATTCGTTATTCCAAATCTCCTACCAGTTCAATTCAATGGTGACCCTCGAATTTAGCACCACAAAATTATTACAGTTCATAACAAATTAGTGTGTGCTTATATCTGTGTGAACTACCTTGTAAACTTGGTGGACTTCTGTACATTCAAGTCTGTCGAATGTATCAAGTGACCATCCTATAGGTAGAACATTAATTACCGACAGCAAAATTAATAGCGAATAATCAGGCGGGTTAAGGAGAAGGGTTATTAACATCTCGGAACTCAAGTTCTAGGCCCCTTTCTACCGCAGTTAATGAGACAATCAGAGCCGACTAAGATGAAGTAGTTTCTGATCCCTTCTTCAAACCAAGTTTCACCAGGAGGGAACCGAGTCAAGAAAATGAGGTTGAGTTAAGGATGAGGTTCGCAGCGCCCTCCACCACCATCCTTATAATTATTACCCCTTCAGAAGGCACGGGGACCTTTCTCAAGGGTATAATGCCATCTTACCTTCTACAAACCTTCGCCCGGAAATGGTTGCCGCCGTAAGCCTTAATTATCTAATATAAAACCGTCAGCCGTTCTATCTTTCATGTCGGCGTTCCCGCCATTTACCCCCTCCAGCTCTCCATTCCGGGAGTGTTACCGTTTTAGTCGGTAAGACTTTATTTTTCCCCCACTCCCCTCTCCATCCCGTTGTTTTTCTCTTTCGAGGAAAACCGCAGTGAAGCATGTTGCGCAATTAAGGTTTCAGTGGTGGGAGGCAGCCTGTACGTTGGGTTAAGACAAGAATCCACTTTCCTTATTTATAATGGCTGAACTTGGACAGGCAATCATTCCAACTCGTAAAGAAAAGCCTCTTTTTCTCCCCGGAGGGATGCGGAATGGGTTTCGTTACAGTTTTCTCCGCTTTAATTTTTCTGCTGAGGTGGTTATTTTCTTCTGGAGATTTACTAAGGAAGATATCCTCAACTTGGGGAATTAGTATCTTCTACGCAACAAATAGTCCTGGTAATTTGCATTACTAAATTAACAAACAGTGAGCAGTATGTTGAGGTAATGTCGGTTGTCAGTTCTGTTGAATCATCAAAAATTAACTTTCCTCGACCGGGGATCGATCTCCTATCGTTCCGGCTAAACTATATTTACACTTCTGAGTCGGAGCTCGTTACCACTGAGCTAAGGAGTGAATGGACAGAAGTACGAAGAGGTAGCTGATCACAAAAGTTCTATACTAGGGAACAGAAACAGGTTGGAATTCGTTTCTTTTGGCATTAGAATATATTAAGGGAGATGAATTCTGGAGTTAGGCAAAAATGCAGAAAAATATTCTTGATTATCTTCGATGTTATTTCATGAGAAGAAATTACACCGTCTTAACAACTTAATGTTTGTAATGTCGGTGTAGGTAAAATCCTCAGGGTGGAAATGTTCCAATCAAAGAAGCTTTATTCAGGTAAACCATGATTTATTCAACCAGCACAAATCCTTGTTCATATCTATCTACGATGTGATGGAAAGGTCCTGAACAATATCACTCATATTATGAATTTTGTAAAATATATAGATTCTATAGATATATAGATTGAATGGAAGAATATCTATTTTGTAGTTTGATACTTATTTACCATTTTGGTTTAAGTTAGCGATGCTAATAACTGAATTGTGCCCTGAAACTGAGGTCCAACCCTGCAGTGTCCCCACCTTATATTCATCTCCATATCTCAGTTCTCCATTTCCACCATTGGTGCTATCATCAGAGTATTCCAAATTGAGTTGGTTCGGGGCTTTCAGCAACCCAAAGAATATTCTAGGTCCGTCGTGGTCGTCCTCATCCCAGGACAGGATCCCACCAAACCATCAGGTTAACCCAAACACGAATTTCCGACTGTTCATTATCCACATACATGGACTTCAGCAGAATCGCTATTTTAGAGAGCATCAATATACCTGTACCCAGAGACCTTCAGAGCTGTGTGGATCTGCAGCAGGTACTTCCGCCCTCGTGCTTTCCGTCCATAGTTTACTACTTCAGAGACTTCTTCAATATCAAGTAACAGGTGCAAGGTGTGGTACCTATTTCACGCGTATAAGTTTGTTAAAATCAATTTTATTCCTTTCTACCATTAGAGGGAGCTTCTTAATTATTTTCTATGCCGTCAAAATTATTTTCAATCCATTTGGAAAATATATATTTGGGTCCGTTATGATTGGATTCAAATTACCGCTTTTGGTTCTTCCAACAGACTCAACCACTCAGTAGCGGTGCTGGCGTGTACCAAGATTTCTCGGAGACCGCGCAAAATCATCTGCATCCACGAATCATCAACAAGTGAAGTCAGGTCGTTTCTACCATTCCACCAGAGCTCCCGTTAGGCCTGACTTCTTAGCAGAGGTTTGCACCAAGTGATTAGTACACAAAATGGGCAGGGGCCAGAACATCCTTGACATCACGGTTTCATCGATCGAAATTGGTGAGTCGGGATAAGAAATCTCGCAGAAGCTGACATGAGGCAGACTGCACCCGCTGACACATGCACAAAGAACCGTATAATCGTCCCCTCATATCATTATTCTGATACCCCTCTTACGATCTGTTAGTTAATCAGTCGGTGTGTCATAACACCATTTTCATGCACGATCGAGTGGAATGTTTCTTCTTTCCAAACAGTGACCCATCTGCACTTTCGGTCCTTCATGCGCTGTCACCACCCCCTACTCGTCTTACATGTCTTTTTTTCTCCAAGGCAAAGTGGTTCAAAAGAGCGGCGAGGGTTAACTAATAGTTTGGGGTCCCTAACAACCCCTACAGGCCCCGCAGTGGCGAAATGCACCCCTTCAGGCGCGTTTATTTGTACATCTGCTTTGAAAATGACACCGCTCCTCGCCACTTCATTACCAAGTCCATACGATTATGGTCTTGATTTGTTACAAAGGGGAAGACATGTTGCAGAAAACGTCAGAGACTGAATCACTGTAGTCAGCTTGATCTGTTGATGAATCGTCCGATCAATGGGGAGACGACAGCCCTTCTTTCAGTATTAATCTACGTTACTAAATTTATTACAGAATTTCACTTACGGGCATGATGAAATCAATGGTAACCCTTGCGCTGCACAAAATTACTTAAAATAAAATAAATTTATCAACAATTTTGCAGTTGATTCATACCAACCCGGAAGGCTTCCTCATGAATTCTGTTCATTCACAGTTTACCCTTCTCAGCATGCTGAATATCCACACATTTGCCAAGGTGGCTTACTGTCAGCATAATGTTGGTCCGACAATTTGACTGAATGTAGATAAACCACTCCATTTTCCTCTAAAATCTCAATTGGCCTCACTGCTGACATTGGAGATTTATTATTAAATATCTACCAAAGCTGGCTGTAATATTTTTTATTTGATTTAAATTCGTGTTGGCTGAGATGGTGCAAGTAGTTGAATCATTGTAAATAATCAGTTCTACTAGCAAGAGAAAAACACAAGAAATAATGTTTCTTGTGTTTTTCTCTTGCTAGTAGAATTGATGATATAGAGGGTATACATATATTATGATCAGAGGGTGTCCGATGTTCCTTCACGCCCTTGATTACGTCTTGTGGCGGCATGAGGAATTCGAGACCTTCTTGAGGAGGTTTGGATGCGAGCTGATCGAATAGTTGGGAAATCTTCTGTTGGTGATCGGAAGTTTCAATTTTATGGACTTGGAATTGAATATAGGACCGTTCTGCTTCTTTTTCACGAGAGAAGATCAGATGATGAAGAAAAAAAAAATATATCTACAAAACACGTCAATGAAAGAGTATTCCAAAGGTTCACCTTAACTCTCAGGTGGTCTGAGGAAAGCAAAAATCTGGAATTCCTGAAACTCCTATTTTGATACTGCCAGTTTCGACTCATCTCTCGTTACCCTCTACGAACTCGAACCGTTGCGGCTAATTTCTGCTGACCGAAACACCCCTCCCAACATAATGGGAGGCCGTCTAATCAATAACCTTCCACTGACGTTAGTGGGGAAACTCATTACGACCTCAGCCAGCAATACGCTCGAACATGGAATGAATAAATCATAAAGAGACGGGAAAGAGGGAAAAACTGTCTGCAGCTCCGAGTCGAAAAAGAAGCGGAATAAGTGAAACGGAAGAAGGAAGAAGAGGGGAGGCATTTAAGGCTCCGGCCTTTTTCGCAGCGGCGGTGTTAAACCCCATTTGTTATGCCCTTCACAAGGTTTCTGAGTATAAGAGTTGAAACGTCATTCGTTGCTTCCAAACAATTTTTCATGAAGTGGAGGAAAGCCCTTGTTTCGGGAAAAGTCCGGAGCTCAATATATCATCTAGTTGCCGAACTCCCTCCAATTCGCCCTTCGTAACTCGCAAACATCACCTCTCACTCACGGAGGGAACAAACGCGCCTTTCGAAGGAGGTAATTTGGGAGTGGATTCGCTCATAAGGGAGTCAGCCGCCTGTCAAGAGCCCTTTATTGCCTTTCCGAACCTCACTGAATTATTTGCTATAGTCGGAATCCCTCAAGGTTGTTATCAGCTCTCTAAATTATATTAGTTCTCGTATTAATAAGATGAACATTGTGAACCATAGTTGATGCTTTGGACGGTGGAAGGAAAGGCCTAAGTTGTTACCAAAACGAACTATAACTCCCTGAAACATACCTTTTTGAGAGAAAAAAAACCATTACTCAACATTCCGCATGTGATCAGGAATTGACTGAAAAATTGACCTGTACAGAGTCGTCCAGCCGCTCAAAGAAAACTAACACGTATCTATCGCTGTATCCATTATATCTGTTGGAGTAGACGGGGAAGATTGCTGTGGAGCACATTTCAATAAAAGATCAGGGATCGATGTGATCGACGATGTCCACAGCCAGGGAATGATCTGGTGCGCTAGCCTGAGTCATTTCCGATAAAAAGATGCCAGATCACCCAAAACTGGGAGAGATTCACGTCTCTGTTCTGAACATTAGCCAGAAATCGGTCAGAAACCATATTTACAGTGAAAAAAAAATCACATAAAATAGTTGAGTTTATTTCCTCGTTATTTTAATTGAAGAGTACAGGGAAAAAATGATACATGTTCATAAAACCTGATTTCGAGAAAAACCATTTTTAAGGTTTCAAAACTTTTGAAGCAAGGGTATGATTAAAATTCGAAAAATAATGTTACGCTTTAATGAGTACTCTTATTGAACTGTATTACAGAATGAAAACTTAAAAATAACTATTTGGTTTACTGAGAAAATAAGAAATGAAAGGAAGGTTCGGAGAGCAACCATTGTTTCTTACATTTCGTCACCAATCATCCACTTCATCATTGATCACATCCTCTTCGCTTTCCTCGTCGTACTCTTTCTTCTTCTTTTTCTTGTTCTTCGACTCTTTACTTTTTGGTTCTTCTGTTTTTTCAAGGTATGATTAAAATTGTTAAGATGCTGTTTTCTCCAAAAAATGTTTAAGAAATTGCAAATCTCCGTGTTTCGCTGCTTTTATGGGTGTTGTTAATCTTCTTGGGGATGACTGTCTGCATTTGGGGTATTTTTTATTATTATTAATTATTGCTCATTGAGTATAAGTTAGAGTAATTAAAGAACAAGAAGAAAAATGGTGTGGTTCATAGATTACACGATTTTTAAGATAATCCTAAACATAGAAGATAATCAAAACTTCAATCTGCAGATCTTAACCCTACTACCCTCCAAATTTGATGATGATATAGGGAACCATCCAGAGTCGCAACCACACAATCTCTGAAAATCACATCGAAATCCATTGCAAATTGTAGAACTTATCCTTAAATGCATTTAATTTTGTCCATTGCGCAGACGCTGATCTAATCAGAATCGATTTCATTAATCCGATTCATTGAACTCCATTACTAGCTCCTTAGTAGTAAGTAAGTAAAAGTAAGTAAAGTAAACACCATTTCAGGTTGGATTTTGGTCCGACTGCCGTTCCTGGACGTCATTAGCTGTCTTTCAAAGGGAAGATCAGAATTGGTTCCGATGATTTCGCTCATGCCTTACCGCCTTGAGTTGTGACGAGGGGGGCGACGAGCCCCGGACGCACGAATGCACGAATCCAGCGTCGATACTCGAACCCACGACCGCCGTAATCGAACCAGGAACGTCGGTGAATCCCACCACCAAAGAACGAGCGCCCCAACGCCCACGTCCACACCGGACCCCCTACTACTATCTTACTAGTAGCCTACTGTACCTTAGTGTTGCGCTATTTCTGTTCCACCCTCGTTCAAAGAAGTTGAATATTAATAGGTCTGGCTGTCCAAGACAAAGATTTATCAGTGTACATGTCCATACAATACAGAACCTCATCTTTATACAAAACAACTTTTTCCGGTTTAAAAGCCCGAAAATTTTGCAATTTTTGTAGATTAGAACTAATTAATGATTTGATAGGTATTTAATATATTAGGTATATAGGCAATGTGTTGGCAAGTATTGATAGGTAATCCCACCGGCGCGGAACGCAGCCCAAGTCTTGATTTATAACCATTATTGTACATTATTATTAGTTACCACCGTTAGCCATTAACTCCTACAAATAGTGACTCGTAGTTAGTTAACGAAGACCATTACTAGTTCAAATCCTCCGCTAACCACCTATTCTTCAAGTAATAGCCGCACAATAAACGATCTCAGTGGACGCTGCATCGGGAAAACACGAGAAAAAAAAATTCCTTCTCCCTCTCGTGCAGGAAGCACTTTCCTAATGGCCGCGAGTCCGATATTTCTACTTCTCCCCAATAAACGGTGTGGCAGGTTGTTTTCTCGGTAGTCTATGAAGATGTATGGCCATCAGGTGAAGTAGGGGTCGCTGGGTACTCTACCCCTGTCTACCAGTATCTCTTCGCATGACAGCTTGTTTTCTTCTTGTTGTTCGTTGTAGTTTTGGAGCAGTGAAGTATTATGAACGGAATACCATCTTATGGAAGGCTTTATTCTACATCTTTATTCTACAACGGGGAGTGAATTAAACACAGCAAATAGGATTTCCACAACAGTTCGGCATAAACGCTTATAACCGTATAACGAACAGCCATAATAAAATTCCACATTCACCCTGAATTGTACCTCCTTCTCCCCCCTCAAAATTTGATGGTTTACGTTTCAAGGTATGTAGAATCCAAAAATCGAATAAAAAACTTTCCGTTCGTCCGTCGTACACAGCAATTTGGCCTGTTCCCGGTGTCCAATTTTGACGTGCGCCTAAACCTAGGAGGTTAAAACGGGTACTTACAACTATGCAAGTAAGTATAGAGTAACCATAGCGCTTGTCTCCAGGAATCGACCTTCATCCGAAAGGAGAATCGAGACATCCTTGTCCACTTTTAATGAAATTTGGTATATCAGCTCCATTTGAGGAATAGTTGTGCCCCGAAGGTGTTTGTATTAATTATTTTCAGTCACTTCCAAGGCATAAAAAGTGTTTTGAAACGCCCTAGATGGAAAACTTGGGGTGTACAAGTTATGGTGGCTACTTCATTGTTATTCCCAATCTCGTTGTCGTTAATTTCATAGTTACTACATGTGTTAATAAATTCATTCTTATCTCAGAGTTCGAATCGTAAACTGGATCTCCAGGTCCACTAATTGCACTCTTGGACGTTTCTGCTTCACAGATAGTTTTTGCAGGACACAACTCGACTATCTTATCGGATAAAGCAGACAGGGCATTCAGACTCTGATCTCCACTTAATGCTAGAACAGTTCTTACATTTGAGGGTATCTGCTGGAGCCACAATGATTTCAACAGGTCGTCGCTTACTTTATTTCCGGCAAGTTTTCTCATTTCCCTTAGCAAATACTTCAGTCTTTTGTCTCCAAGTACTGTCTCTCTCAAAAGACGCTGCACCTGCTTATTTCTCCGAATCTACAAAAGCTTCGATAAGTCTGGTTTTAAGGGCTTCATATTTATTAGTCAAAGGTGGTTCTGCTAGTAAATCAGTAACATGAACTAGAACACTATTGTCCAACACATTTACGACTATATCATAGCGATCGGTATCGTCCAGTACACAAAACGATGAAACCAAGTTGGAACCGCAGTTTTCCAGACTGGCGGTGGTTGAAAATGGACGATAGCCAAACGATTTTGACCGAACATCAGACTTTGCGGGGAACGATCTCCTCCGGCATTTGCGTTTTGTTCTTCAGACATGGAGTCACCAAATTATTGTCACGCGTACCTAGTGGTTCAAGGTGTTGGACTCGTAAACTAATTAGTTTAAGAGAACTTTACGATTCGAACTCTGAGAAAAGAATGAATTTATTAACAAAAATTAACGACAACGAGATTGAGAATAACGATGAAGTAACAACCACACAAGTGTTGTTTTTTTAATCAATTCCAAATAGTATTGCATTTTTAGAATTTTTGAATTAATCAATAGTTTTCAAGTTTTAGTTTTTTTTCTAGAAACTGACCTTATCAAGGGCTTCTCTTCCCAATCCCCTCTCAAGGGCTTCTTCTCAATCCCTCCCCGCGATCCCCTTCCTTCCGTTCTAAGTCCTTCTTTGATGAGTGTATAACTGTGCAGAAAAGGCAACTTTTCTTCATATATTTATCCTGGTAACGTTGGATAAACACCTAAAATCCCGAAGGAGGAGGGATCTCAATTCGGGACAATTTTTGACATTCCATGTCTTTACTTTGACCCTTCTTCTTCTTTGCCAGCGCTACAATCCTGTGTGGATTTTGGCTTCCCGAACAACAGCCCTCCAAGTCGTTCGGTCTAAAGATGCAGTCCGCCAGTTGTTAATTCCCATTCTTGACAGGTCCGCCGTCGTGTCATCAATCCATGATCTTCGCGGCCTTCCTCTTCTTCTTCGCCCCTCGAATCGGGCGTTCAAGAGCTTCCGTGGCATTCTACTTTCGTCCATCCTGTTAACATGGCCAAGCCAGGATATTCTCCTTGCTTTGGCAAATCGGACGATGTCCTCCCACTTCATCAGGTGTTCCAGTTCATTATTGGTTCGGATCCTCCAAACACTCGACTCGCATATTGGGCCAAAGATGCGGCGCATGATCTTCCGCTCAAATACTTTCAGAGCTTCGATGTCTGCTGTCTTGAGAATCCAGGACTCCGCACCATAGCATTACACTTTGACCCATTGACTCGAAAAGCGTTACAGTTGAACTCTGATGATTTTCTCGTACAACTAAAAGGCCCCATAAAATAGTATTTTATGAGATCTAGTGAAGCTAATAATTTAATCTAAAATAGTGATAATTGTTTTTTTTTTTCATGTTTTGTCTGCAATGTGTCCGATGGCCTCAATTTCTCTCAGAATAAGGGTTTCGATTTATTATGCTCCTTGTGGAGGTACAGCGAAATTTTACAGCGCCCAATATATTTGCTTATTGATTCCATCGCAATCACTAAGAGCCAAGGAGCACGTGAAAAAGCGAGAAAAAAAAACACGAGATAATATTTCGACAACGAGAATCATCCAACCAAATGAAATAATTAAGAGTGATTGAAAGTAAATAAATCTCCCTTCTACCACCCTGTACGCGGTACACGCCTCTAATTAAAAACACCAGAAAACCGAACGGTTGCCTGTGGTAGGTGGTCAAGGGGGGGGTTGTGGTAAACTTTGCTTCCGAGTGGGTTTGTTTTTGCCTTTCGGAAACGAAACAAATTGCCAACATTTCAATTTATACCGACAGTGAAAATATATGGTTCGAGCTCCGGTCCAATTTATTTAATCAGAACTCTCGTTTTGCGGCTCCCCGCGTCACAAATTAAGTCATTATTCAGGCCACAGGGTTTTTTTTATTAGAAGACTAATGCTCGTTGCGAAAGGTATTTGTATCGATGATTTCAAAACCGCCAATATGTGATGTTTTTCAAAAAATCGGTTTAAATTTTTTGAGTAATTTCTGTTTGAGATTATTGTTTGCGGAGCAAACCAGCTTCATCTGAAAATGAAAATTAGGGGGTAGAAAAAATCAGGAAAAGCAAATCGTGTCATTATAACTGAAGCTTACCACACATCATCTACACTCCAACCCGCAAAATCCATGAAAATTTTATCGAATTCGGATGGAAAATTTAAAACTCAACGTAGATATGATTTCTTGGACTGGGATCAGATGATCATTTGGCTAGAAGCTCATACAGTCACGTCCTCACTTTGGTAAAGAGGGTTATTTACTATGTAATCTGAATGGCTTGAGCCACACTTCAACCTGGAACAGCGAGGTTATCGTCCGTTATCGTCGCTTTTATTAGTAGTATCTCAGTGGCCAAAGATCACTCGCGGACATGAATGCTTCTAAAATTCAAATATATGATGTTCACGCATTGCTAGAGGCTGCAGCAGCACTTGCAAGCATTCAACGAAACCAACTAAAGGTGATTGGAGCAAATATCACCTAGCGAGGGATATGGCATGGCAAGTCAGCCAAGGATCTGATTAGTGCTGGTTAACCACTGTTCATCCTAGAGTGGATGACCACCCGAGTCCTAACAGGAGGATCGGTTATCTGGTCTACATTCGGGGCTACGGCCACACGACGGCGTGCAGAAGAGGCACAATCCTTTCCAATCTCCAATCCTTCCAATTTCCTGTCCAATTTCTGGGACAAGGTGATTCAACCTCGTCCCTCAACCCAATGTCCGAGGTCGGATCCCGGGCCCTAATACCAAGCAGCCAGATGTACATGACTGCTGAGTGCTGAAAGTGCTGATACAATGCTGTGATGTAAATATTTATGTACAGTACAATAAATTGTAGTGGTGAAATATTTTTTCGAAATATAAATTATTGTGTTTGGGTGGGCAGCACTTGCAAACATTCAACGAAACCAACTAAAGGTGGTTGGAGCAACTATCACCTGGCGAGGGATATGGCATAGCAAGTCAGCCACGGATCTGATTCCGACTGGTTAACCACTGTTCATCCTAAAGTGGATGACCACCCGAATCCTACCTTTATCTGTCCTACTTATACCTGGTCTAGATTCAGGGCTACGGCCACGACGGCGTGCCACGGCTCGAGCAAGTGGGCACCGTGGGACTTGGAGCTGAACTCGAACCCCATGGGGAGGAGAAGCGTCGGCTGATGGCATAGCCAGAAGAGGCACAATCCTCCCAATTTCCTGTTCAATTTCTGGGACAAGGTGATTCAACCTCGTCCCTCAACCCTGATACCAAGCAGCCAGATTTACATGACAGCTGAGTGCTGAAAGTGCCGATACAACGCTGTGATCGAAATATTTATGTACAGTACAATCGATTGTTGGGGTGAAATATTTTTCCAAATACAAATTATTGTGTTTAGGTAGGTATTTCAAACCCTGCGGTAGGAGCGTTTACAAACATCAACTCTATCATCTAGCACTAGTTGGACTAATTTGAAAATAGGTTTTAACGCATCACATTCAACGAGGGATTCACACCAAAAGTAACCCGTTGAACCAGAGGCCTCTGTCATCCCTCTAGTCGATTACAATGTTTTACATTCAAATCAAATTACAGCCAACGCGAAATACCTAGTCCAAGGCAAAACACAATTCGCAAAACACCCATCCCATGTCGATTCATCAATGAAAATGCTTGATCAAAGTTGTAAAACTAATTCGCCCCTTTCAATCGCCGTTCTTTGCATCGTGTCATCCCCGCTCGACGAATAATTGATCCAAACGAACTTTACTGGTAATCGCATTGAGTCAAATAGCCGTACCGCTTTTTAACTGGTCGAACTAAACAAACCGTAGGTCGCAAGTCGGAGAGGAGATTTTTGCCGTTTTCGGCTAGTTTTCAACGTGGTGAAACCGTCGGTTTTAGGGGTGAAAGTGTCAAACGCAAATAATGTAGTTGACGCTGTTGATGAAACGAGGATGAATTCGCGGGGGGAAATGGGATCGGTGAAAACTGGCTGTTTGTACGTGCGTATAAAAGCTATCTGATGATGGGGGATGTTTTCACGTGGTTCAGTTTGTTTCCATCACACTTGTCTATTTTCTAAAGCATTTAGTGACGATTGCGGTCTGTAAACAACTCTTGTTTGTTCAACTTGAACTCATCAGATCTCAAACGTTTTCGATAGAATTACTTACATCATTTCATGGCAATTAGGTCGATGTTTATGAAAATCTTATGATAAAAATACTGGGAGCAACGAGTAAGTATTTGTCCATTTTACCCGTGTTTCTCTATTAACAGTACGTTTTATTATTCTCACTAGCAGAGAAAACAACCTATATCATCCATCTTTTTCAGTCAACAAGAAACCTTTTTAACAATAAACGGACCTACCTACCTCAAAATGAGAAAATAATAATAACAACGTATTGAGATAGGTTGGTAGGTTGGTCGCCGCCGCACAATGGGCAAAATGACCAAGGGTAAAAGCACCAATTACTGACACTTTAAGAAAAATTTTGTGGTTTTTCAACAATTTCTCTCGTATTTATTAATCTTTCCTCACTGTGAGTCTCCACTCACTGGGGAACATTTCCAGTGAAGAGACTGGGTTAATTCGTTAACTCCCTTCCGATCCGAATTTGTCATAGCCACCCGCGGCGAGGATTGTCAGATTCGGATCCGTGGTCAGCTCAAAAAGGTGACGTCACCCCCCCCCTCAACATGAAGACGCCGTCTCCAGCCAGAGCGTCCCTCCCTCGGCGGGGGGAGCCAATCAGAAGTCTCCACCTGGCAGGCGCCCGTCCGTCGAGGGAGCGGAGGGGGACCATCCAGAACAAAACCAACGAGCAGCCCCCTCCACAAGCAGACCCCCCTCAGATATTCAGTAAGAGTCACCGTGAGCCCCGCAGCCCGTGAACTTGAGCCTGTTAGAGTCAAAACCACCCCCCAAATACTTTCAAGACGCTTTTTGTAAGATCCCTGACCATCGAAATTGCCGTCTCGCGCCGAATTGATCTGGTTGAAGATCCCCTGGATTCACTGGACGTCCGTCGCCACAACCACCACAACCGCCACATCACACCTGGAAGGATACCTCAGGGCCCTGACACGTGTGAGTGAAAACTATAACTTACCTTTAAACCATTGGCCAATGCAGTTAGGACAGTGCGTAGAAGTAATTCTGAAACATTTGAACAAAAGTCGTAATTTGAGAAGTTGTAACTTAAAGCTAAATACTTACCTGCAACATAAAGTTAACCTATACTTACCATACTCACCTTTGTTGAAAACCTGGAACGTTGAACTGATATACTCTGGAAACCTGAAACACAAAGTCAAATTGGAGTTATTAAATTGTATATTGAACTATTATTTGCAAAATCCATCATATTGAACATTTAATCTTGTGCCATACTTACTTGTGTTGTTGCGCCCATCAGGCTTCTTTTCGACACACCCTTCGGTGTGCCTAGTCAGAAAACCTTTGATATTTAATAAATTTACCTTTTATTGTTGTAATTCTGCATTTGAATATCTTTTCTCACTTACCTGGTTCCTCAGTGTGAAAACCGGAGCTTGGTGACGCGTCACACTCCGCCATCTTTTCCGAGGCGTCCCTCAGACGCCTTCGTAGGCCCCTTCGGCAGCGTCGCATTTGGCGGACGCCATTTTCTCAGTAGGACGCCCTTAAGGCTAAACATTTCAGATTGCATCATCCCGAGGAATCCGACTGGCCACGTCACCGCCTCGCCACAGGTAAATACCACACGCTACCCCTTGTAAATTTAACTATTGTTTCGATATTTGTTTGTCTTCCCCTTCCCACCTGAGCTCGCCACGTTAGGTTTTGTGTCATTCGGTGAACTTGGGATCGGCACGTGGCGTCACAACCTCGTGCTGCTACCAACTACGCCGCGGATCGAAACCTTAACCCTGTCGAACGCAAATCCCGCTTACAACTGGTGTGTCGCCACAATCGTCACAACCGCCACGAGTAAGCCGGGACGCTACCTCTGTGGTCATCGACACAATCGCCACAAGTAGCAGGCCTACAAATTTGGTGGCAGCGGTGGGATCCCGGTGTGAGTAAGCCTCACACGAACCCACTCAAACTCGTAGGCCGTTCGACACGAGCTCAGTTCTAAATTTAGAGTCTATCGAAACAACCCATGAAAATAAAACACACTGAGACAGGTAAAAATAAAAATAGGTAGGCTGTACATCCATTTATTATACAGGAAAAGTGACATTA
>CM019171.2:33762230-33880027 GCA_009739505.2 Apolygus lucorum | reverse complement strand
TATCCCCCCATACTCCCACGTACTCCCCAAATTTACCCCCACATATTCCCCCATACTCCCACGTACTCCCCAAATTTACCTCCACATATTCCCCCATACTCGCCCAAACTTACCCCACATACCCCCCATACTGACCCCTACACACTACCCCACATACCCTAATACAACCCACCCATACTTCCTAACACACTCACCCATACTCCCTCACACCTACCGCACATATTCCCCCATACATACCCCCACACACTGCCCCCCATACCCCACACACTCCCCCTCACTCTCACCCCTCATTCTCACCCTACCTACCAATGTCATAAGGTATAAAACTACAATTTAAGCTAGGTTGAGAATGGAGCTTCATGATAGGTTAACTAGATGGCACTATGGTCGATCTATCCTACCTTGTAATCATGTTTCAATCTCTATTTTAAGTTTCAAAGTAAGGTCAGTACAACTAAGAGAAATGACATTTGTTGTCCTGAAAAGGACAGTTCAAAGGATCTAAGGTAAGTACAACTAATTTCTTTACCATTAAGATTCAATTAGTAACATTGTTCGACCCTCTTGGTCGTTGGAATTTCCAACTAAGCTCTATCACCGCGTCAAGGTGGGGTCAATCGATAGAGTTTTTGTTTTTTTAAATTAATTTATTCAACATGAATTAATATAATTTTATCAAACAATAAACAATTTTTTTTAATAAACAATATTTGAACATGAACGATAAACATAATGTATTAGCCTAATAGTTTGAGTCATCATTTTTATTGTCTTTTTCCCTGCCGACCCTCTCTCCCGAAGGGATTTTCACCACAACCTTTGAGAGGGTTACTCGGCCTGTCCTCACTACTAGCACCATACAGGATTTACCGTTCGGATACTTGGACAAAGACAATAAAGGATGTTACATCTCAACTTTATTTTTCTTCAAATTTTTATTACAATTTAAACAAAATTAACAAACAATATTCAAACATAAACGTAAACACAATTTTTTTAACATTTCAACTTTAACTATTAATTATGAAAAACATATTTACAAACAATCAGTTATCATCCAGTCAGCTATTGCTCTACATTTATGGAATGCACATAATGTTGGTGCCGAATTATGAAAAATACAATGCGATCCTATCGCTAAAGGTTCAAGTAATGTAGATATTTTGGGGCATCCAATACTTTCAACGTCAACTATTCGTAGGTTTCTTGGAACCAGCTGTTGAATGAAGTCAACCTTTTGCTTTCCTTTCACATATATGATATCATAATTAGAAGAGATGCGATGAAAATATTTGATAGCTGGCTGTATTCCACATCTCCTTCATCCACGGAATTCTATGTACGTGCTTTACGATCCAATTATTAGCTTTTCGAGCCTTTGGAACGTAAATGTACAATCCCTTGGGTGGTTTGAAAATCCAATGTTGTGCTGAGAAAACATTGTGATCACTCAACGATAACTCTTTAACGATATGCTTCATTTCATTGTTGAAGAACCAGTGGAGATCCAGAACAACCTCTCTCTTTGACGGCATGATGATGACTGAAGGACAATCGATTATGGTACTCCTTTTATATAGGCTTCACGTGACAAATGTCAGTGGTGAAGTGGTCCAGCTGCTGAGGTTCGATGATTCGCTAAATCTCCTTCAAGACGTAGGATTCATACCTACATGCAGTCTGACAACATTTTTATACCATTCGACGAACTATATTGGTCAAAGGGTTGTACTCCACTGATCGGTCGTGAATGATGAGGCAATACGCTGTTGTGTCACCGGGAAATGCTACGCTCGCTTCAAATTCTAACATCACATCTATAGGTCCAGATTGATGGATTCACTCTGTTTGAACAATCCAAAACAACTAAAGTTCCTCTTTCCTTGAATTGGTGAAGTGAAAGTAATGGATGATTGTATTCAACCCCGTAGTAACTTTGTTGAAATGTGGCATACATTCGGTAGAGGACAGAAAATTGATTTCTGTCAAAGTTGATATTCAGATCATCGTATGGGTATGATTTTGAGTTCAAAAATAACTTAACATTGATCAGATTACAATGGTCGAAACGGCATGACAGTTTCCTCACCGTGTTCTTTCTTCCAGTTTGAAAAGCTAATATTACGTATCTAGGTTTTTCAACTTGAGACGACGTCTTGACGTTCCATACATGCTTCTGGGTTGTCGGAAGTAGAGGGTACTCGTAGAGCTCCAAGCAGCGGAAATCCATTCGTATTGCCTTTTCCTTTTGAAGATGACGATGAAGTTCCAGTCGATGATGGTTGTCGAGTGTGAGGTAGGGTACACGCCAGGAGAGGTGAGTCAATTCGATTTTGGCCCGACCTGGTTCGGCTCCTGCAACTCCTTGTGCTAAGTAGCAATTTTCATCTCTTCTCGATCGTAGAAATATCAGTTCTTGCTTGACGTTGATAACTACTTTTTGATAAGATTCGAAGAATCCAAGTAGCATACTGAGGGGTAAACAGACGTTGAAATACCCTTCAGTTGATACGTTGAGAGTATCAGTCACTACCCAACCATAATTTTCAATATCGTTCTCGGTGCCTTTCATGAACGATGTGTAGCCTTTCATCGATGATGTTATGCCGGGATTCCTCACTCGGTCGATTTCTGTGGTACATATTTCGTAGCGTATCTCATCAAAGAGAAACGGGAAGGCGTTGCTAGTCATTGACATAGTAGCTGGCGGCGGTGGTCCTGATCCATCTTCCTTCAAGAAACGTCCTTGTAGCTCCAGGAAACTTTGACTCGGTAGGGTGAAGAGGTCTTGATGCTGTATGGCGATTCGTATCTCCTGTCCATAGTCCAAGGATGAACCGTAGGGGTAGTGAGTATGGTACTCCACCCGTTCAACTCCTTCCTCCTCATTAGATAGGTGCTCTTCAACGTTCAACATGTTGACTCTTCGAGATCCAGTTGACAACTGACTGATTTCAGGGTGTGCAGCTCCTTATATACTATCTTCACTGAGCGAAATTCTCGGTATTGATCCAACTATTATGTCTCGAGTCGAATCCCAACCATTTTACATAAGCTCGACCCTCTCCATCTCGTCTCAGTACCTTCTCCACAAGATATACTCTTGGGTACTTGGTCAATTGTAGTTCTTCTTGATAAAATCCTCCGGCGACTTGTTTCTTCTCACTATCCTCCAGAATGTAGGTGGGTGGTACAGTCTTCTTCACTCGAATGATCTTGAATATTTCAGTTGACCACGAGGGAGTGTATCCCTTTTCAAATTCTGCTTTCCTCTTGGATATCCTCACGTAATCGTCAATCTTGAATTTTGGCTGTTGTTTCTTCCTCTTCTTCGGTGCGAATAAGGTCTTGAGTGCCAACTTCTCTTTTCGTTTTCCTTTGACATCTGCAGGTGCCATCTTAATCGAACTGTGTTTGGTCTTGTTATACAGTCCAACGATTTCTTCTATGACATTCACCCATTTGTAATGTCCCTGCATACTGAACTGTTTCCAAAGCATTGTCTTCAGAGTGCGAATCACTCGTTCCACTATTGATGCTTTCAGATTGGTGAAGGTAGAGTAGTGGTTGATGTTATGACTGTTCAGTAGCCCTCTCACAGTGGCATTATAGAATTCTTTTCCACGATCAGTTTGTAAATGACGTGGTAAACGTGGTGCTGACTTCTCGAATATCTGCTGGAATCCCATACTGGTTGCTGTGGCTGTCTTGGATTTGAGTGGAGCTATCCAAACGAACTTCGATAGGCAATCTATTACAACGAGTATATATCGGTTTCCTCCATTGATTCTCGAATACGGTTGAAGTTCCAGTAGATCTGCTTGCCATAAATCGTCTATTCCTTTCAGAATCACTCTTCTTCTTTTATAGTTCTTTCTGGCTGGTCGATGAAGCTCCTCAATGATTTTTCTCTTGACGTCTGTCATGTTTCGAGGCTTGACACTGAATGATGATGTATTCTCAGATACTGATGTTTATATAGGTTGAGAAAATCACGTTATATGCTGACCCTCCCATCCGAAGGGATTTCCACCTCAACCTCAAGGAGGGTTACTCAGCAAAAAATTAGAGATTTTCTTTTGATACCGTCTATTAAACAGGTCCTCACTACTAGTGCCTCATAGGTCTTACCTTTCGGATACTTGGACCTAGACGATTATGAATTATTTTCAGATGAAGTAGTGGGCTTCTTTCTTGGGTAGAATTTCCTAATAATAGCCCATTTCGGATGTGCCCGTTCAATGTTGAAATTCTCTGTTGAACTAAATCTTTTCTTATGTGCATTGGTCGCATCCAGTATCTTTTTGTAGGATTGAAGATCATGGTCCCTGATCATTGTCTTGTCCGGATTTTTCATGAAGAGAAGTTCTAATAGTCCGAGGGTGCAATGGATTTGCATGTCTGTTCCTATTCGCATTACATCATCTCTGATAGTTACATAACTGTCTCCCAATGTGAAGCGGTCAGATTCTCTGTGGTAGTGGATTCCGTAAAGGTCATCAAATCCTGGTTCTCTATCAATTTTCTTCCTGACGTACTCTGATGCATAATGTCCATATGATGGCTCAACTGGTGATGACGATGCAAATGGTTCTTGAGGGGTTGGAATAACTCTCACGTCTTCTTGCGTTGTCGATCCAGTAGGTGGTTCCTCTTTAGGTGACATGATGTATGGTATCGCAGTAGAATCTGATGAGATATCGGTTTCTTCTACTTTCTTTCCGAATAAGTCGAAAATGCGTCTTGGTCTGGTTCTTCTTCTCCTCCTGTTAATGTACTTCCATGAATCAATTGTAGATGACACAGCTGTCTGCTCCAATTTCGGCTTCTTGGGTGATGGCGGATTCAGAATAGCTTCTCGAATGGGTTCAAACCTCTTCTTGAGATGTTCCTCTGTGTCCTCCCTGCTCCTCCTTATCTGGTTATACCTCGCTCTAATAGCTTTACGAACCTCAGCGATCTCTCGCTCAATAGATGTTACTCCTTCCATGGTTTGCAATAGACTAACTGATTTATCCTAATTCAGGGTATTATATAGGTATCGAAACCTAGCCTATATCTCCCACTGCTGACACCACACTCTTTGTCTATGACCAAAAACCCATACCTACTAGTTTCCCAACATCTTGAACAAATGTCTTTGAATTTGACGAATGACATATCCATGTTTACATGGTCCTCGTATATCTTTTTCATATTCAACGTATCTTGTCTAAATACAACGATTAAATTGGCACAATCCCTGACCAAATGTTTAGGTATACGACAATAACTTTGGGCTAAATAAAAGCTATCTGTCTTACTATGACGACCCATGCTGAAGAACATTCTAATCCTATCTTGTTTGTCGCAAGCTACGTCATCAAAAATCATTACGGAATTTGGTTTAGTTTGAGAGGGTAGTGGTACTTCATCACTATTTTCGTATTTGAAGAAGCCAATTTCTTTTAGGGGTTCCATGATTCTAGTCAATTGGACGTATTGAGGTTGGTGGAGGGTTCTACTAAAGAGATAGATGTTTTCAAATCTCAATCCTTGAGGAGAGTATAATAGATTGAGCATCAAATTTGTTTTGCCACCATTCGAAGTCGCACACATTATGCACCGTATACTGTTGGGTAGCAGTGAGCTATGCCTTGTTCTATCGGAAGTATTGCCCTCTAACTTTGCCAAATTGTGGACTGGGAGACCGACACCTTGCTTCACCAACTGCATGTTGAATACTGAGGACGTTTGTGAGAGGACCAGCCCTTATAATATAAGTATATAAGTATATAGTATATAAGTATATTATACTATTTGCAACCCACTATTACCATCACCACAACTTGAAAATTTCATCAACGCCCTCCCAAATTCTCATCATAAGTCCATTGCAATAACTTTCACCCCTCCCTTTTTGAGAGACAACGACCTGGTTGCGTACCCCGGGCCCACCCTCGCGTAATGGAACGAGTAAACCAAACATAGGTTATTACAAAACAAATATGAAGGATTGTGAATAAAATCAAAGTGGAAAATAAAATATAAAGAAAAAAATAAAAGCAATCCTTTACATAGGTTCCGCTAACCATTGGTTGTTTTACTCGTTCCGCAACCCCCTGGGAAATCCCGAAAGATTTCCAGCTACAGTGTGTAGCTTTGGTTGCTCCACTGGTACGCAACCAGGTCGTTGTCTCTCGTACACATTAATTTACTTACCCACCCCTGTGTACATTCGATGATGAGAATTTATAACGGTGATGATAATTTGATAACCTAAGACGGTGATGAAAATTTGAAAGGACCAGCCTGTTTAAAAATTTGATAACCTAAGACGATGATGAAAATTTGATAACCTTAGACGATGATAAAATTTGATAGGAGCCAGCCTGTTTAAAAATTTGATAACCTAAGACGATGATGAAACTAAAAAAGGACCAGCCTATTTAAAAATTTGATAACCTAAGACGATGATAAAATTTAAAAGGACCAGCCTGTTTAAAATTTGATAACCTAAGACAATGATAAAATTTAAAAGGACCAGCCTGTTTAAAATTTGCTAAAATGATAATAAAATAAAATTGGATTACTCAGGAGCCAGCCTGTAGTGCCCTAAAGCTAAGGTGCTGATGCCATCATCTAAAATATGTCTCTTATCGTCATTAGGGGACAGTGATATTTTATTGGTCACAATGGACTGTAAATTGTGATTTTTTGATCTAATACGACTACATATGTCTCTTTTTATTGATAATGATGATAAGCACTCAAGATAGTGGTCGACAGTGATTTTCTTTTCAACTACACACCTTTGCACCCCTTTTGCTCTCTTATATTCTTTCCCATCAATGATCATGGCATACATTTTCGGTCTCAAGCCAACAAATAAATTAATAGGTTTACCCTCTGCTTCGTCTTTGAACTTCCCCAGAACTTTTTTGTTTATATTAGAGTAAAGTGGGTGGTCTTGGGGATAATTTGAGGTGTCTAGATGGTTGAGCAGGTGGTTCTTCATGTCTCGATACCAGTCATCGGTTTTTATAGACATGATGAAGCTATCAGTGTCCATATATAAGAGATTAAGTGCGTCAGGGTAAAGGGGTTTTAGAACATCATAAAAATAGTTGTACATAATTGTTTTGGAAAGATCTAAAATTGCTTGGCCTACAAATATTGGACGATTGAATGTAAGGGTAGTTTTTCTCATTAAAATGCCGACTAGATTTTCGTTAAAAATAGTTGAATCTACGAAATTAGACTTAGCAATTAGTTTCTCAGCCTGCTGATAGCTAGTTACAAGTCTAAAATCGATTCGATTTCTAATACATTCCATTGTTTTTCCATATACTGCGTTATTATATAATTTGAACTGGTCTTTATCAAAATCGTTGGTGGCTTTCTTTCTTAACTCATTATTTAGTTCAATGTAGGGTTTTAACCAGTTTGACTGTCGGAATTTTAGTGCTCTGTTAATTTTTACTAATTTTATGCCATGATCTAATGCTTGCTTGAGAGCCATGTAGTGTACGACATAGTTTCTCCGACTACCGAGATGAGCCACCAACTTTCCACCAACACTTCCCAACTTCTCAGGAAGGAAGGGGAGATCATTATGGTGATCGTGTAGCTCATCTGGGTAGTCGAGAGAAACATCGAGAAGATATCCGTATGGGTCGTCAGCAGTGAGGGATTCGAGTTTGATTGATTCAAGATCTTGTACAAAAGAAAATTCGCCAATGGGTAGAGGCATGGTCATAGCGGTGGAATAGAGCGCATTACAGTCTTGGTAGGCCAGAAACAAGTCCTCTTTATCAGGGTTGTAGCCCTCGATAAAGCGGTTATTTGCTTCGGCCATCCTTCCTGGAACTTGAACTAGTCCACCCCTAATGCCAGCCTCTACCATTAAAATTTGATTGTAGTCTGTTAGCAACTCAATTTTGACCTGAGTGCATTTGAGCATCGCATCCCAGGTCATCATTGGCGATGTGAAATAGTGAGCAGGATCAAGGGAATGGGATTTGATTGTTATATTACGGAATGATTCAAATATTTCAGCAAGGAGGAGTACATCGATTTTCATGTAGAGATCGCTATACTCCCCCATGATGGAACAATTGAATACTTCCCACACTTTCTGCGCATGCTGATATTCTATGTTGGTTATTCCACTATGTCTCAATTTACTGTAAAAATCATTAATTGGGGGTAATTGGGTTTCATTGTATTTTTCCCATGAGTTCATATACTCGTAGGGGAATACTCCTTTCCTTTTCACAAGATCTAATTCATTATTATTAAAAAATTTAGGTAAAATATTAAATTCAGTTAAAGTTTTGGCGAGACCATCTAAACTGTTTGATAAAAATCGGAAGCTATCTAAAAATCTCAATGATATTTTTTTATTTACTCTTTTGGAGAAGGTGATGAAATTTTCAGAAGTTGATGCTATAACTTCAATTTGTTTTTTATTGTAGCCTAATTTGGGAATTATGAAGTGGGCGTCAAATCCAGAGAGGTTGTGGAACAGGACAGGGAGGAAGGAGGGGGGTTGATATTGAATATTACAATTACGATGGGCAGCTCCCCGGTAAGTCCCTAATATGTGACAATGGTCACGAACTTTGGGGTTTTCCGGGGAACTGAAGCCCTTATTGCACATGAAACACGTTGTTGCACTCTCATATTGATTTTTCTCAGCTTGCGTCAGAATCGGCATTTTTTTATTAGAACTATATATTTTACTCACTTCCTCCGCTACTTGATTTAAAAATTCTAACAGTTTTTCTACAACATCTTCCCCTCGATATACGAACAAATCTTTCGGTATTTTGTCACTGATGGGTAAGAATTCCTCTTGGATATGGACATATGCACACGCAGAAGTGGGGGTATGCTGATTGTAGGGGTGGGTGTAAGATGTTTCTGGGTTTGGGAGGACAGTATGGATATCTTCACACATGGACTCAAAATCTGCGTATACTACATAGGGGACTCTCATAGACCTACCCACTTTCTCAAATTCAACGTATGTTTTTTCAGGGATCTTTGGAACAGCAGGTTTATTAGAGTTACATAAATTTTCATGAGCTTTGATGTCCCCAGAGTTGTCAGTCTGCTTAAACCAAAGACACCTCTTGCAGAGGTTGATTCTATGTTCTTTTCTTGTAACTTGTGAACGAACTAACTTGTTAAAATCTTTAATGTATACATAATGGTTGTTTATAACCTCGCCACTACCTAATTTTGTCTCTAGTAATAATAAATCTCTATGGTCTTCTAGTTCCTGCTCAACAATTTTCTTGGGGTATACGTTATTGTTTTCATCCAATTTAAAAATGTTTATTGAGATATTATTGATTTTTTCAAATTTTTTGATGTCATACATTGTGGCAGGGAATCTAATACAGTCGAAATTATATCTATGATTGAGAGTTGTGTAGACTGAAACTCTTTCTGGATGTCTAGGTACACACTTGGCTAAAATTGAATATTTGAAACAAAAATTGTCCTCATTGATCACATTGATACATGCTTTTCTGCTTTTAATTTTTTCTGGGAGATCAATGAACATGCCACCTCTCAGTGGGGAGTACTTATTGATTTTAACTCGTAGACCATAAATTAATGCCAACTTCCAACCACTTTTTTTAACTTCCAACTCGGATAACTCTGTATTTAACTTTTCATTCATTGATCTTAGGATTGAATCTATTTGAGTGTTGTGCAATAATATATCATTCTTGACTTTTAAATTACAATCCATCTCTTCTCCAAGAGAGTTATTTACTAAAATATCAAGAACCAAATTAAATTTAATTGCACCATGATCGCGAAGAGAGTTTTTGAGAATTTTAATTAATTTTGGTCTTATGTCAGATAGGAATGAAGGTAAATCCAATGCAAAATTTGACTGTATAAAGAAGGAAGCAATTCTATTTGTGAAAGCAGAGATGTAGGGAATGATCTGTTCATCATCAGGAGCATTAGCCAATATTTCTGTCAGTTTCTGTCTGTCCGTCGGACTGTCAACAAGTTCCCGAGGTTTTCCGAGTGTTTTGATGAGTTTTATGTGGTTTCTAATGCGAAATTAGTGCTGAATTTTGGTGCAATCTTTCACTCTAACACAATGACAGTTGCCTAATCATCCTAAGGTAGTATAACCGATGAAATTATATTAATTAATCACTTAATCGCATCCTTATCTGCCTTCATCTGGGTCACTTTCACGATTATCTATATGACCTTGACACGTGCCTAGAAATTTGCACCTATTTGACCTTGGCACGCGCTCTGAGATTCCTTATCTGACCTTGACACGTGCGGTGAACTACAGCTACGGGAAGGATTGATAAAGCAGTGCGTAAACTGGTGTAACATAAATATTGACCCTAAAGACGTCCGTGAGGTTGCTGTGGATTCTTTTTCTTATTCTCGTCTAGTATGTCGGGGTCTGCACAATTAACGGATTTGGTAGATCAGATATATTCTCTTCATGTTGATGATCCGGAGCTTGCTAGTATTAAGGATGATCTTATAAGCCAAATAAATAATTTAATGAATGACTTGATTGGTAATGCGCATTTCAATCTACTCTGTGGCAATATTTGGAGACTTCTTCATGTTATGAATGATCGAATGGACGAGTTGGATGGAATGAAAAATGAAGTGTCCACTCTCCTAAATGCTTACAACACAACCCGTGAGTTGCATAATAACTCGATGTCAGATTATCTTCGCGTTGAGGACCAATGGGAAGAGGAGAAGAAAGTTTTGCAAAATTCGATAATTCAACAAAAAAAGAAAATAAGACAGCTGGAGAGTAAACTCATTTCAGTACCTCCTGCACCCGATTACAATGAAGTGAGTACCGAGACTTGCTGTACAGACTTTATGAAAAGCTTGTATACTCAAACCCCTCTCACACTTGAGCAAGAAATCGCGAGTTGTATAAATACTTATGATAATTGCACCCAGACGGTCCAAATCCACGGTGAGAATTGTGATATTGTTCTCACTGAAGTCGGTGTTCAGACTGACAATTTTCTGATTCCCAAAGTACTTGGGGTTAGTACTCAGACGGACCAAATCCGCGATGAGAATTTTTTATCGAAAAACCCTGCTGATCAAACCTTCCTTCGGACTGCGGTAGCCTCGGAAAGTGCTATCAACAATCTTTTACCTCGCCTTGATAGGCTTGAATCTCGACTTTCACAGCTAGTCGAGTGGGTATCGGAGAACGACTGTGGTAGGGAAAAGTCACGGGAGACGGCTATCCCTATAGCTGAAAAGAGGGAATTGAAAAACAAGGATATTCATGATTCTAGTCCATTTGTGAACATTTCAACAGTTAAGAATGATGTTCCGGAATTGAATCACGACAGATATGATGGTGGACGGCCTGTGCGAGATATTGGTGAACGCGAGAAACTGACGAGGGTGAATATGGAGAATAAGTGCGACGTTCCCTTAAATTCTTCCCGAGTTTCACCTCCAGCCATTGGAGAGGCTGAGGATCGAGAGGAAGTGATTATTATGGGTGACTCTTATTCAAGAGGGATAGGGAGGATGATTCGTTCACTCCTTCCAGATTCGTTTAAAACCTCCACATTGCAGATAGATGGTACTCCGTTGTCAGTTTTGTGTGAGTCTTTGCTGGATCGAAGAAATCGACCGGTTTACATAGTCCTGTCGGCGGGTTCTGTGAATGTCGCCTTTAACGATCTAAAAAGTTTCAAGCATGATCTATTGCGTACGATTACCCAACTCAATGACATGAATTGTAGAATCATCATAATGCTTGCACCGTTCAACTATCTGCTTCCATGGTGGTCGTCAGTAAATAAAGAGATTAGTCGTCTAAATAGATTTTTGCAGGGTTTACCCTCCAAGTTCTCGGGCGTCAAAATTGTGGAAAAGAGCCTTATTGACAGTACCATGATATTATCGAAGTCGTCTGATCCGTTCTACAGTCAAGTAGCTCGAAAGATTCTTTGTGATAGAATCATGTCGGCGATCCAGAGTTATAGTTACACTCCACCTGTAATTTCTTTGACGTCTCAGCAGGGTAGTTCACAGCCAGAGATTTGACATCAGACCAGACTTGCCGACCCTGTGGCGGGGAATGTAGCGTCTTCTCTCCTTTTGGTGAATATCCAGGGACTGCGTTCCAAGTTGAATGAGATTGATTTTTTTCTGCAGAGTCGAATGGACATCATGATGATTGGTGTTACAGAACATTGGTGTAAATTGGACGAAGTTTCGTTTTATTCGCCTTCTGGTTTTTATGTGGCCTCTTCATTTTCACGAAAATCCGGAGGGAGAGGAGGATCGGCTCTCTTGGTTCGGCAGGGGATTGATGCTGATGAGATTAACACTGAGAGTTTTTCAGTTGAGGGGATTTGCGAGATTTCTGCAATCCATATGAGGTCTATTAACCTTACTATTTGTTGTGTCTATAGACCTCCGTATCAGAATAATTTTGACTTTTTTATGAAGCAGCTGGACGGTCTTCTATTTACTATTTGTAAACCAAATCGAATGATTATTCTCATGGGTGACTTCAATGTCCATTTTGAACATGCTTGCTCAAACCCTCTGCACATCCGAAATCGAAACTCATTCGTCAACCTTCTTGAAGGATACGGTCTTCATGTTACCCTTCGCGAGATCACTCGATACCCTAGTGGTGGTCAGCTAGGTGAACCATCTTGTCTGGATATATTCATTACGAATTATGGTTCTCAATGGTATAAAGCAGTTATCAGTGAGGCAAAATTTAGTGACCATCGTGGTGTTGAACTCGGACTATTTGAGAAGATTCCATCCACCGATCCAATAATTTCTCGCTTTCGGCTCGTGAGGCCAGACAATATCTTACATCTAAGTAGCTCTTTGTCCTCAATTTCCTGGTTTGGAGTCTATGAGGCAAATAGTGTGGAGGGTTCTACCTTAGAGTTTTTGCGAATATTGGGTTCGGTACTCGATGCCTCATGCCCTTGGTCAAGTCGCAAGTTCTGTGGTCTACGTGGGAAGCAAAAGTACAAGTTTACACAAGAACTCGTTGATCTTCGTGAGGAGTACTATTGTTTTAAGGATTTATTTCGTCGTTCAAATAGTCATGATTTCGGGATTTTGGCTCGTAATAGTCGTAATAAGTATAGGCGAGCTCTGAATCAGTTCAAGCGTGATGCATATGATGGCAGGATAAAGAGCGCTCCTAATAAGCAAAAAACCTGCTGGCAAGTAGTTCATGAGGAGCTTAACATGAAAGGTCGGAACCAAAAACTAGGCACAAATCTGAACTGCAATGGGTTCAGTGACTCTTTCGCCCAGGTGTTTGAGCAGCAGAAATTAGCCTCAGTCTCATCGGATTTCCTCGAGTTTCTTCACAAAGCTCCGAGTTCACCGAATGAATTTGTACTGAATCATGTCACTGTTGAAGAGGTTTATGCAACCATCATGAGTTTGAAAAATAGTCATGCAGCTGATTTTATGGGTATAAACTCTGTCATTGTTAAGGCCGTGGCGCCTAGCATCATTGAACCTTTAACATTTATCATAAATCTTTGTTTCGAGAGAGGTGGATTTCCCGAATGTCTGAAGACGTCTGTGATAACTCCAATCCCCAAGAAAGGAAACTCGAAGAATTATGATGACTTCCGCCCTGTTTCTAAGCTTCCAATTTTGGTGAAAATTCTAGAGCGATTGGTGCTCGGAAGATTAATTTCTCACCTTGAGGGCAATAACCTCTACCACTCTCAACAATTTGGATTCCGTAAAGGAAAGAATACCTCATCGGCAGCGTTATCCCTGGTAGGTCACGTTTTACATGCATTGGATGATAAGAAACATGCCTCTTTACATCTACATGATCTCTCCAAGGCTTTTGATCTAGTTCAGCATAACCTACTACTGAAGAAATTTGAATATTATGGATTCTCACCGTCGACTCTGTCATTCTTCAAGGGCTTTCTCGGTGGCTGGAGGCAGGTTGTTTACCATAATGGAGTTCAGTCCGTGGCGGTTGATATCCCATGTGGAGTCAAACAGGGTAGTGTCCTTGGTCCTTGCTGCTTTCTGATCTTTATTAATGATTTGGCATATCAATTTGAAAAGGAAGGAAGCGTATTCTTATTTGCCGACGATATAACGAATTTGGCAGTTGGGTCTGGATCTGGTGATCTACAGATTAATTTGACTAATTATGACATGTTGATTGAAAGATGGTGCTCTGCGAATTCTCTTTTGCTGAACAAGGAAAAATCACAGATACTAAACTTTGCCTTAAATGGTCGTCAGGAACAATCAGCAAACTTTCTTGGACTACAGTTGGATAACAGAATGTCTTGGTTACCACATATTGAAGCACTTACTGCCAAGCTTACTTCATGTACCTTCATGATTCGCAGATTGTCAGCAGTTGTGTCGAGGGATGTTCTTCTCACAATTTATCACGCCTGTTTTGCAAGCAGAATGTCCTATTGTTTAGCATTGTGGGGGAATTCTTGTCACTCAGTGGAGGTTTTCAAATTACAGAAGCGTGTCATTCGCATCCTCGCTGGCCTCCGATGGGGTGCTAGCTGCAGAGGGTCGTTCGTTCGACTAAATGTGCTCACTCTACCAAGTGCTTATGTCCTTGCGGTTTTGACTATTACCAAGTCAAATCTGCCTCACCTCAAGACGGTGTCAAGCTCACATCGGTATCCCACAAGAACTGGCAAAGATATTGTTATCCCGTTTACCCGCCTCAGCGTGGTCCAGCGATGTGATCCCTACCAGATCGGTTCAAGATTATTTAACGCTTTACCCACCGATATCCGCAACCTCTCGGAGAAACCATTTACGCGGAAACTGAAAATGAAACTTTTACAGGCTGAACTGTATTCAGTTAGTGATTTTTTTAATATTCAATGGTCTGTTTAACTTTTTTTTCAATGTGTAAGTATATTGACGACTCAAAAGAATTGAATGAATCATAATAGGGTATAATAGGGTTTATTTAGATTTAGTTGACTTTAATTGTCTAGCAGAGGAATTTTTTTTGTAAGTACTCTGTCTAGTATAGTGGTAGTGCCTGATCTGTGATATTTTTTGTCTTCGTGTTTTTTTTTTGTTATATTTAAGAATTAATTATTAGTGGTGTGAATGTATTTATTGAATGAATGAGTGTATGGGTGGGTTTTCCTCTCCTGTTGGTTGGTGTCGCCCTATCGGTCCTGGGGGCGGCTCCATTGTTCTCTTTTCCCTGTTGGGAATGGGATCCGTGGGGATGTCCTGCGTTGGGGGCGGCTGGTACTTGCGTGGCAGCTGTTTCCCTCGTGGGTGTCTTATGCGGGGAGCCGTCATGGTGGGTGGGGCCTGGGGCCGGTCGGGTGGCGCCGGCCGGCGGGTGGGGGGGGCTCTTGCCTGCGCTCCCTTCACCCACTTGTGATCGGCACTGCCCTAATCGAACTTAAAATTTTTGTAATTGTATTTTTTTTGACATTTGTATTGCCTATTTTTAGGATGTGCAAAATAAAACTTTTGAATTGAAACTTTTTTTGAATTTCTCTAACATTTGGGTCACCACCTTGTCTAGCATTATCTACCTCTTGACCACAGTTAGTGTTATGTGCTTCAAACAAGTAAGCATTCGAGAAGCTAGCCCCACATTTTTCACACACTAAGTTAACAGAACAGTCTATTTCATGATTGATCCTTTCTAAATTATTGGGGAAATACTGGCCACATTTAGTACAAAAATCTCGATTGTGTCTCACTGCTTCATGTTCTTCCCTTTCATCTCTAGTGGCAAAATCCAATCCACAATATCCACAAACATTGGCAAAGTAAGAGGAGAATAAGTCATCTGTGGGAGATATGTTCCTCTTTTTGGAAGGAGAGGGAGAAGATGGACCAGCGTGAGTTTGTTCGTGACTCAGCCTCTCCTCCAATGAAGGAAAATAAATCCCACAGAATCCACACAAATTAGTGAACATTGACAATCTATCATCAATGTGAGATGCTGGTCTCTTCAAGATAGTGGGTGGAGTAGTATTGGTGGTGGGGAATCTACTTCCTCCACATTGGGTTTCATGGGCTATCAGCGTGGTCAAACTGTCAAATGCCCTCCCACAAAAGGTACACAACTTTGATGTACTAGCCATCTCTAGCTTTAAAGTATTTGAACTAAAATATTTTTATGGAAATTTGTAATCAATTTAACTCAAATTGAGAAACGAGTAAATTATTGAATGAAAAAAAACTGGGAAAATTAATCCACAAACCTCAAGCAAAATAAAAGAATATAAAGTAGTAAATCCAAAACAAGGATAAGTGAATAATAACCAAATTTTCAATCAACGGACTGAAAAGAAAAAAATCAGAAAATTACTAAACGAAAATTGTTTTAAAAAAACTAATAACCAAGACACAATTTTTTTTTTTTTAATGAAACAGAGAAAAGACCCAATCAAGTGATTGAGGAAAAAGAAATAATAATAACGAAATTTTCAATCAACGGATTGGAAAGAAAAAAAAAACTTCAGAAAAGTACTAAACGAAAATTGTTTCAGAGAAACCAAAACAACAAAATAATTACGGAATTATTTACAAAATAGAAAAAAATTACAATCGAGTGATTGAGACAAAAAAAAGAACTTATCAAGGTCAAACTTGAACAAATAAAGAAAACACAAAACCAATCGAGTGATTGAGAAGAAAAAAGAACGTATCAAGGTCAAACTTGAGCGAAAAAAAAAACTTACCAAGGTCAAACTTGAACAAAAAAAGAAAACACAAAACCAATCAATTGATTGAGAGAAAAAAAGGACCTATGAAGGTCAAACTTGAACGAAAAAAGAAAACACAAAACCAATAAAGTGATTGAGAGAAAAAAATGACCTATGGAGGTCAAACTTGAACAAAAAAAATAAAACGCAAAACCAATCAAGTGATTGAGAGAAAAAAAAAAAGGACCTATCAAGGTCAAACTTGAACGAAAAAATAAAACGCAAAACCAATCAAGTGATTGAGAGAAAAAAAGGACCTACCAAGGTCAAACTTGAACGAACAAAGAAGTTATCAAGGTCAAACTTGAATGGAAAAAAAGGAAGTGTGGGTTTTTTGGGGGGAGAGGTAGACCTAATTTGCAAACCAGGAGGTAAACTAATGAGGTTACTCACTTATCCCAGAGGAGCAGGAGACGATAGCTGAAGAGCAGGTCTGGAGCTGAAGATGAGAGCTGGAGCTTGAAGAAGAGCACTGGAAAACTAGTTAACACTACAAAAGCACGAGCAAGAGTGGGAGGAGGAGAGGAGGAGCAGCTCCTTATATAGGGCGGGAATGGAGGGGGGTAGTTCCTTTGAGAAGGTATACAATTCGGTTAAGAAGGATAACCCTAAAAAATGCGTACTGAGAAGGAATACTTATTCACAAAGAAGTAATACATGAATAAAGTTTGATGGGGGGGGGGGGGGTGTTTGACTATAGGCATTGAGAAGGAATACAATTTCATTGAGAAGGTATAGAATTCTGTTTAGACGGATAAATTTAAAAATTACCTACCTACTGAGAAGGAATACTTAATTCACAGAGAAGTAATACAAGAAAAAAGTTTGAATTGGAGTGGAGTTTGACTCCAGGCATTGAGAAGTTATAGCATTTTGTTAAGAAGGATAAGCTCAAAAATTACCTACCTATTGAGAAGGAATACTTATTCACAGAGAAGTAATAGATGAATAAAGTTTGAATTGTTGGGGTTGTTGACTGAAGGTGCATTCAGAAGGAATACAATTTCATTGAGAAGTTATTGAATTCTATTAAGAAGGATAACCTTAAAAATTACCTACCTAATGAGAAGGAATACTTATTCACAGAGAAGTAATACAAGAAAAAAGTTTGAATTGGAGTGGAGTTTGACTCCAGGCATTGAGAAGGAATACAATTTCATTGAGAAGTTATAGAATTTTGTTAAGAAGGATAAGCTCAAAAATTACCTACCTATTGAGAAGGCATACTCATTCACAGAGAAGTAATACAAGAAAAAAAAGTTTTAATTGTTGGGGTTGTTGACTGAAGGTGCATTCAGAAGGAATACAATTTCATTGAGAAGTTATTGAACTCTATTAAGAAGGATAACCTTAAAAATTACCTACCTAATGAGAAGGAATACTTATTCACAGAGAAGTTATACATAAATTAATTTGACCTTGGGGGTGGTGGGTGGTGGGAGGGGGAAAGGGGGTGGTTGATCTTGGGTATATAAGGGGCTGCTCTTGGAGGCGGCTCTTCATTCTGCTCCTGCTCTTCAAGATGATCAACTCTCTCTCATCTCAACTCAACGCAGCCAACAACCAGAACAACGGAATCTGCCGTCTGTCAGACCTTCGCATTGGAGTTCCCTACGAAGTGCTCTCATTTCAAAGATTTCAAAGTCGGTTTGGTGACACTATTGTGGCTTCATTGATCCCCATTGGCTGTCTTCAAGAAGCTTCCATTAGAGTCTTCCGAATTTTCATAATTCGGCACCAACATTATGTGCATTCCATAAATGTAGAGCAATAGCTGACTGGATGATAACTGATTGTTTGTAAATATGTTTTTCATAATTATTAGTTAAAGTTGAAATGTTAAAAAAATTGTGTTTACGTTTATGTTTGAATATTGTTTGTTATTTTAAAAAAATTGTAATGGAATTTGAAGATAAAAAATGTTAAGATGTAACATCCTTTATTGTCTTTGGTCCAAGTATCCGAACGGTAAATCCTGTATGGTGCTAGTAGTGAGGACAGGCCGAGTAACCCTCTCAAAGGTTGTGGTGAAAATCCCTTCGGGAGAGAGGGTCGGCAGGGGAAAAAGACAATAAAAATGATGACTCAAACTATTAGGCTAATACATTATGTTTATCGTTCATGTTCAAATATCGTTTATTTAAAAAAAATTTTATATTGTTTGATAAAATTATATTAATTCATTTTGAAAAAAAAAATAATAAATTAAAAATAAAACAAAAAAAACTCTATCGATTGACCCCACCTTGACGCGGTGATAGAGCTTAGTTGGAAATTCCAACGACCAAGAGGGTCGAACAATGTTACTAATTGAATCTTAATGGTAAAGAAATTAGTTGTACTTACCTTAGATCCTTTGAACTGTCCTTTTCAGGACAATAGATATTTCTCTTAGTTGTACTGACCTTGCTTTGAAACTTGTAGTAGAGATTGAAACATGATTACAGGGTAGGACAGATCGACCATACTGCCATTTAGTTAACCTATCATGAAGCTCCATTCTCAAGCTAGCTTAAATTGTAGTTTTATACCTTATGACATTGGTAGGTAGGGTGAGAATGAGGGGTGAGAGTAAGGAGGAGTGTGTGGGGTATATGGGGGAGTGTGTGGGGGTATGTATGGGGGAATATGTGCGGTAGGTGTGAGGGAGTATGGGTGAGTGTGTTAGGAAGTATGGGTGAGTGTATGAGGGAGTATGAGGAAGTATGTGGGGTAGGTGTGTAGAGGAGTATGGGTAGTGTGTAGGGGTAGTATGGGGAGTATGTGGGGTAAGTTTGGGGGAGTACGTGGAGTATGGGGAATATGTGGGGGTAGGTGAGAGGGAATATGGGGAGTAATGGGTAGGGTGTGAGGGAGTATGGGTGAGAGTGTTAGGATGTATGGGTGAGTGTATGAGGGAGAGTGTGAGGGGTAGTGGGTAGGGGTAAGTATGGGGAGTATGGGGGGTTAAATTTGGGGGAGTACGTGGGAGTATGGGGGAATATGTGGGGTAAATTTGGGGGAGTACGTGGGAGTATGGGGGAATATGTGGGGGTAAATTTGGGGGGGAGTACGTGGAGTATGGGGGATATATGGGGTACGTGTGGGAGAGTCTGGGGAGTGATAGGAACGAGTCCGGGGGGGGAGGGGGGAGTGAGGAGTAAGGGGCGAACGAAAGGCGTAAGGGGGGTAGAGGTTAGAGGTGGTAGAGTAAAGGGGCGGCAGGAGTATGGGGGCGGGAGAAGGGGGCGGAAGGAGTAAGGGGCGGGAGGAGTACGGGGCGGGAGGAATATGGGGCGGGAGGAGTAAGGGCGGGAGGGAGTACGGGGCGGGGAGGAGTACGGGGGCGGGAGGAGTACGGGTCGGGTGGAGTACGGGGGGGTCAGGGGGCGGGAGGTGTCAGGGGGCGGGAGGGGTCAGGGGTGGGAGGGGTGGTGGGTGGCAGGGGTGGGAGGGGGGTAGGGGTAAAGGTCAAAGGTCGTAGTATTAATAGTTATGGTGTAGAACATACATTCTTCCTCTACTAATACCGAAACTAGAACACTTAAAGAAACGAAATAAAATCAGACTTTAACTCCAAGATGTCAATTATCATTTTTTTTAAATACGGTATGGCGTATGCTCATAAACATACAGTATCAGACGCTATAGATGACAAGGAAGCTATGTGTTAGACCCACTTGGCAGACTACTTCCTCACTACCTAATCATTACCTATATCAAGAAACATAAGTTTGTTGAGGTTCTGCGCGGATAACCTCTATAATTTTCTCCTATCTCCCCCCCCCCCCCTCCACCGCATCGGTTACCAGAACCTCCTTCATATAGCATCTCATTTAAAGCTTGAACTAAATATTGCACTTTAACCCATTTCTAGCCAAGGATATAAATAACGGAGTAATGGGAGAAGGAGGATGAACTAGTTTACAAAAGGACGAAATAAGGCATAATTTGCTTTCCAATCGAGAGCAAAAATGCTCCAAACTTTTTGAATTTAACATTTCTTAGGATTTGAGAGGTCTCAGTTTTCCAAATCGATATGATTTATACATTTCATTTTTATAAATCTGAGAAAATTTTTGGTAAAATGTAATCCATTTATGGACTGGAATCTGTTTTGACTTATGGCCCCAGGAATCACTCGCCAAGGATCGAATTTGAACCTCCGTAATCACGCTTCCGGCCGAAAGGCCTCTTTCAAAAAAATTCCCCAAATCTCATTGAGCACCCAAATGTCGAAGAAATTTTTTTTTGAAAAGTTTAAGAACTGCATGGAAGAGAAAAAAAATCTTCTACAAAGATTTTCTACTGTTTCAATATTCAAAAAATCATTATTATGACGATGCAAAAGTGCATCAGTGGCCGGAAATGGGTTAACAAAGCTTCTCTATTTCTGGTAGGAAGGAAGAATAGTATTTTATCCCAAACCTCACACCTTCCATCAATTGCTCTGTCAGCTTTCTGATTGTGCTGTTCAATCATCATCATCGAACGCATAGTCACCTCGCATGATAGCCCCATTAGTCTGCTCAAGGAACAACGAAGGAGATTATTCCATCAAGTCAGTTTATAAGGGTCTTCTTCGAAGATGGATGGATCATGCAAATACATCCCCCTCCAGTTTCTTGTTCATCCCTCCGCCACCAGGGTGCTGTAATGCGACGTTGAGAAGGTTCCCCGCTAACTCGCCTAATAATCAGATAATCTGACGCATCATTCAAACGGAGGAAGGAGGCAAACACAAGAGCCTCCTCCAGCTGAAACGCTCCATCTTCCTTGAGTCAAACTTGAGAGAGGTTGAAATGAAGCACTGCAGGATTGATCTCGACGTTATAAATAACAGATTTCGGAATATTTTGATAACAAGCGGTTTATTTCAGTAAAACGGGGGTGAAGGTTTAGTAGTTTTAATCTAATAATTTATTTATCCGACTCCAATATGAATGGCAGAAAATATATTTTAAACGAAATTTGAAAACTGAAACTGATAACTTTTTGAATCTTAAAAGACAACAAAATTTCTTGAGTTAAAAAAAAAACAAAGGTAAGTAGGTACATGTTGTTTTGCAATGTTACGTTAATTCCCTTCACGAAAATGTCACGATCTGTGTGCAATCGTCGACAACTGAACTGAATTAGATTGAACGGTTGGTTTAAGGGGCAACGTATGCTCACCCCTGCTCGTACCCTCACGATTGTTGTGTGTTGCGTGTTCTAGCCATATATTGGAAGGAGCAAACATGTCCACATCAGGTTTGGTGAACTAAGTTGTAGGTTTTTATTAATCAAAATCAGTACCTCCTACTTATTGCTAACTTAAAATAAGTTTTGATTAAATGGAAACCGAGCTTCCCTGTCACGAATAAGAAAAACAATTCTATCGTTTTTTCTCAAATACTTAATGAAATAGAAAACCTAAATACGAATAGACTCTTAGGTACCTTACCTACACAACTCAACCTTTGTCTATAAATGGCACCAAAAAAAGTCATGTCAACCAGAGCTAAGTACTCGTATATCAACGTATATAAAACTGCTTTCGTGTCTACCTATAATTGTTAGGACTTTCCTAGTATAAATTATACCGTAGAACCTTACCTATTTATAGTACCTAACTTAACTAATGATCGCCTTCAGTTTTCATTCGAGTTAATAACTATTAAAGTGCCGGGTCGTCACAAATTTTGGTGTTGTTGCGGACATTTTAGAATGACCCCCCCAGCCCAAAAACATATCCGTGTTGAAATCCTCTATAAAAGGAAATGGCTACTTATAAGTTATTGTTCAATTTTAATGAAATGTCGTATTTAAGATTAAGTAATTAAGGATTTTAGGATTTTTAAAAGATGGATTTAGGATTAATTCTCAGGAAATGTGTAGGTTGGCATGTACTTGGAGATTGAAGTTTTGAGATTGTTCACAATGATAATAATTTATTTTGGATAATATTTACGATCGTACAATCATGTTATGGCCATGAAGAAAAAAGTGCCTTATCCACTCGGCAGACTTTTTTTTTTGTTTTTGGATGTTCGATTCATTGATCTTATACTTTTGAATCCATGTAACGAGTGAAACCGTAATCTGCTAGATTGTACTCAACCCCCAACGCAGCCATCAGTACAGCTAGAAGTACCACAAACCTCGGCAGAGGAGGCAAGCCCAACAGCAACTCCAACTCCAATTCAAGATAGAAACCAGAATTCCTGGATGCTGAAGAATCTGCACCACATAGAAGCCCTGACCAACCACCAACACCACGGCCAAGAAGGATAACCTCTCGGCCGCAACACCTTCAAGATTAATCAATTGGCTATTTGCCCTCCTATCGTCTTCCAAATTGAATTCAAAATTTCCATTTTGGCTTGAAAATCAAAATTAGTGGGGGAGAATGTCCTACGGCTTATTATAACTCGTTTTTCCGTTTCCATAGTTACTGATTTTCTTATTAGTTTCTGACATCCACGTCAGTACTTAATTTTCTCTCTTGTAATCTTACGTGTGATTTAAGTGAATAAAAACCTCTGGTTTAGAATTGATTCGTTTATTCATAACATGAATAGCAAAGGTGAAGTCCACCAAACATCAGATTTCTCATATCCTTATGATGAGGATAGTTGGGAGGTAGGTTTCAACCATCACCTATGAATTTCCCAGTGATTTGATCATTGATTGCTCCTGAAATGGTTGTTTCTAGCGTTACTGACTTTTATAGTTCACTTCCGATTTATTCAAGTTTTTGAGACCACAATGGGGTATTTCAGTCAATTTGTTTTTCTAAAGAGTACCTATGGCTCAGGAATAACGGTAATCGGGTCTGTTCGTCGAGAAAATGTTTAGAAGAAATTAGGGAAGCTAATGGAAGTGAAGATTTGAACAAAGGCGTGTGTGACGTAGCAAGTTTTGAGACTTTGAAGTTGCTCACCTTGAAAAAAGTATCTTTGAAAAAAGTATCCATGCAGAGAGAAGAGATGAAACCCTTTCCTGAGTAAAGTAACGTTATCAGAAATGAGAGTGTGTGTGCATTCAAGGAGGCCCGCCTTTTTTTCAAACCTGTGATCTCTTTAATTATTAATTTTTCTACTAGATGTTATTGTAACATTGGGCAAAAAGTTGGAGTATATAGGTAGGTTTTCAATGGTGCTGAATCCAAAATTGAGGCCAAAAACTTGAATTTCCGACCACCGAAATACTCCACTCTCAGGACTGTATTATTTCGCAACTTGGGTGGTTCTCCATGAATCATGGCCAAAAAAGTGATTTCGGCGCATGCGAGCACGTTATGTCCTTCGAAATGTTTATTAAAAAAATCATGTTTAAAAAAAATATGTTTTTATTATGTTTATTAAAAAGAAATTATGTTATGTTCTCGATATCTAATTTCCAAATTTCAGACAACCTCGGAAGGTGATTGGTGATTGACGTTTTGACGATCTCTTGCAACTGAGTGGGATTGTATCGTAATCTTCTACGCATGCGCTAACGCAAATATAATTTATTTACTACCTTGATTTTTTGGTTACGTTAAAACTCCGAGGGTCGTTTGAAACTAACGTTTTGATGTTCACTGATTTTTTTTTTATCGTGATAGAATCTCCCATTATGATGTGAAATAATATTATGTATGAATTATTATTAATTTGAGTTTCCTTAATTTTTTTTCTTGGTTTTAGAGGAAAATTGAATTGTTGAATAAAGTCAAACATGTCAAAATACAAATCTCGGGGAAATTTCTGGAAATTTTGTCTGTAATATCGATTAGATAAGTAGTACTGAAAGTAAAACGATTTTTATTCATTCATGTATTTGTCAAAGCATAGGGAGATTTTTGTTAACCAAGAAATTAGTTAGTATCTACCAACCCTTGAGTGACGAATCTTTAGGGTCGCTGATACTGGAATAGGAAGAGCCAAACTCGAACGTGGAGGAGGTATTCCAAGATGAAATTTCCATAATAATGGTGCATACTAATATAACAGGAGTGGGGAGAAATCTTGAGGTAAGGAGTTGAGGGTGAGGGTTGTAGTGGTGGGAGGCAATCGAACTAATGGGTGAGACTGCATTATGATATAAACCACTGTGGAGGACTGAGGTAGATGAAGATGGAGGAGGAAGATGGAAATAGAGAGGGGAGGATTCAGCAAGAACAGACTTGCAAGGAGATTGCTTTTGATATGGTAATCCAGGGCGGCTCCTGAGCATAACTTGGGGTAATCAAGGCGGCCCCCCTGGCATGAATATTTAGGAGCTAATTGAGGGAAGGGCTTTCGGTATATATAGGAAGGAGGTAAAGGAGAAATGGTTAATGAGGAAGGGCTGTAATCTCGCCTTCGATGTTTGCTTCGGTACTACACACCCCGGTCTATAGCCAATTTCCTGTGAAGGTCCTTTGGACTACCGCATGACGGGTGAACCTCGTTTCCTTCTCAACTTTGAAGCCAAGTCACAACCGCTCACAGAGCTATTACATTTGCCTCAGGTTCGGATTGATTGCCTGGTTTTCTCTCCCCTTTCAACACAGGAAATGGCAATCGGTAGAGGTAGTAACATACATATAATCAATGCATTTAGTTTCCAAGTTGGAATTGTACGATTTCGCAGTCTGAGCGGAAATTGGTCCCTGGAAGAGAAAAGGTGAGGATAATCAACTGAATTATCAACATCAGTGTCCTCAGTGTACTAACTCAGCGTGCATCCCAATACATCAGTGTAGGTAACTCATCGGTATTCAAAATCTGATGTAAATTATTGAACTGATGGGTAACGCTGATTTACACTGAGTACATTGATGTTCACTGAGAATAATGATGAGTTACTAGTTATGATGAGTAGGTATTTTTAATTTAATGAATAATCTCACCACCGTGCTGTGCGGGGTTTCATTCGTACGAACAAGTCAGTCACTTTCACGATCACAACCACGATCACAACCAAACGAAGTGTTTCACAAAGGTACATAATATTCGAAAGAAGGAAATACTTAGAATACTACCGATGTAAGTTTAGAAAAACAAGAAGTAGGTACGGATGGACGAAGATACTTACTCCTCAGGAGTCTGTTCAGCACTAAATCAAGTTTACCGAAGTTCGTTACAAGAAGAGTGTTGACTTCCTGCAAACAACAAGTTTGTAATTATAAACTTAGGGAACATGATGGTAGAAATTGATTGATAACCAAGACATAAATTCAAATTTCAGAGTTTTTAATTTTGAGAGATGATAGTGAAAGGAAGGAAGGCGGTTGTGTACCGGGGAGGTAAACATCTCAGGGGGTCTCAGTCGGTCGAAGTTCCTTCCTCGTTCCGAGTTAGTCTAATCTCTTACGAACCAGCGCTCAAAGTTTCAAAATTGTACTTAGATTTGAAATTGTCAACGATTTTTGAAATTCAATAGTGCATCTACCTAAGGAATTGAAAAACCAAAAGATTGCCACTAGAATCATCAAAATCGAACAACAATTGCTGGAGAAAAAGGGGAAAAACTGTTAATAAACTGAGTGAATAAATTGTTTTTAATGATTCCAGCGCCAATCTTTTAGTTTTTCAATTCCCTAGATATATGCACTGATGAATTTAAAAAATCAAGGAAAAATTCAAATTTAGGTACATTTTTGAAACTTTGAGTGTCGGTTTGTAAGAGATTAGACTAAACCGGAACGAGGAAGGAACAGAGACAGACTGAGACCCCCTTAACCACTTTTGGTTTATTATTTTCAATAATAAGCCTTTGGAATCGAGCAAGAAAAAAAAATTTTTAACCCCCCTCAAAATTTGATGTTTTACGTTTCAAGGTACGTAGAATACGAAAATCGAATAAAAAAATTTCCGTCCGTCCGCCGTACGCCGTACGCGGCACTTTTCTTAGCAACACTGGACCGATTTGGTTCAAATTTGGTATATGGGCTCCATTTGGGATCTAGTTGTGCCGCGAAGCTTTTGGTTGATGTAGGTCACTTCTAAGGGGTGAAAATTAAGGGTTGAAATTTTCAAGAGTGCCCTAGCTCGAAAACTCTCGAAATAAAGGTATCGTTTTTTCACCAATTTTAAATAGTATTGAATTTTAAAAAATTTTTGAGACCACCCGGAGCTCTGTAGGACATACCGTTCGGTCCCTACGAGTACTTGAAGGTTTTCCTTCGATAAAACAGAATCATGAGTGTGAATCGCAAAAGAGGTCTAATCTCCATTCAAATTTTATCGGACTAAAATGCGAGCGCTGTTCATTTTTTCGATTTGTATACAGTTTTACCTTCTGCGTAACCAGTAATCAAATTTCCATATCAAGCTTTCTATTTTTCCAATCGAGTGTGAAGCGTTTAGTTCTTTCTAATAAACTTGATTGTGAAGGTGTGAAGCCAGTATGGTGTGGTGGTAGGTAGTACCTAGCTGGTAGGTAACAAAAAGTTGGTAGGTAAAAAAAATGTTGGTGGGTAAAAAACGCTGCAAATCATTGCTCAAAGGCTTCTTCACTCTTCAGATCACTGATCAGCTGAGTGAGCTCCGAAGCCATTTTCAATCCTATTGAATGGAAGTGCTCTTCCAGGCGTCTCCAGCATTCGAGGAGATCTTCTTCACTCTTCAGATCACTGATCAGCTGAGTGAGCTCCAAAGCCATTTTCATTCCTATTAAATGGAAGTGCTCTTCCAGGCGTCTCCAGCATTCGAGAAGATCTTCTTCACTCTTCAGATCACTGATCAGCTGAGTGAGCTCCGAAGCCATTTTTAATCCTATTGAATAGAAGTGCTCTTCCAGGCGTCTCCAGCATTCGAGGAGATCTTCTTCACTCTTCAGATCACAGATTAGCTGAGTGAGCTCCGAAAGCCATTTTCAATCCTATTGAACGCAGGAAGCTGAAATTTGAGAGGGAAGGTCAAGGGAGAACACAGATGGTGGTAGGTGCTATTGATGGAGAACCAGTGATCTATACAGAAGGGTGATCTATACAGAAAATAATAAACCTTTGAGCAATGATTTGCAGCGTTTTTATTTCTTCAGCCCGTCCGAACGTGAGGAAAATATACAATAGGACGAAAACTGATCAAGTATCTAAAAATCCGAATGGGAATTTGGAGGATTTTGGAGCGTATTTTTGAGGTTCAGGAAAGTAGTGTGAAGTCTCGAACCAAAATGTGCTAGTTACCATTGAGCAGTTAGCTATCCTCAAGCAACCCATCATGAAGTACACCAACATTAATGAATACTGAGGTACTGTCAAAACTTTTTAGAGTTCGATAGAAAGTTATACCTTTTTCATATTTATTCAGATTTATCTGAAGCTTTAGCTTGGAGTCCCTTGTGGCAGCCCTGACGGTGTTGGGTATATTTTTGGCACCTTCTTCCATGTATTTGTTAGTAACGAATGCCCAGACGATACCAAACCTGAAAATATCACAATGCGATAAAAATTTAAAATTGCTTACCAAGATATTTAGGTGCGTACCTATGTGTGCTCACCAACAAGTACGTATTCTATAGTACGTAGCTTTGTCACTTAGCCAACATGAAAGTATGAATTTAAGTCGTTTTTACAATAGGTATGTAATGGGTACCCATTATGTAGTGGAATAATATGGTAGATAAAGTTCTACAATTCTACAGGCCCAATGCTACTACAAAACAATCTATCTAGAATCTACAATAGTCTATTTATAGAATCTATCTATACAATAATCTAACTCACTACAATATTCACAAACTCAATTCTACGTGATACTCTAGGCCAATTTTAACAGTTAGGAATAGTCAATCTGTTCTTTAAATGACAGAGGTAGGTAATCTGAATCAGGTTATCTAATTTTAAGAATTGTTTGTAGGCAGTGGAGGTGGGTAGGACACATCTTTCGCATAAAAGCAATTAAAATTCCAAGGCAGGCTCTGGGCCCGCAACAATAACTCACTACGTAATTTTAATCATTCTTTACAGTGGAAGATTGGTATCATAGGCACCAGATAAGTGATGCTCAAAGATTGGATGACCTAACTCAAAAAATTTGGATATAAAGGTATTGTTTTTCCATCAATTTAACATAGTATAGAATTTTTAGCATTTTTTGAGACCACGCGGAGCCCTGTAGGACAAACCGTTCGCTCCCAACGCGAACATAAGGGTTGAACTCACGCTAAATCAGAAACACGAGCGTGAATCGCAAAAGAGGCCTAATCTCCGTTCAAATTTTAGCTGAACGAAATCCGATCGATGTTTTTCTTCATTTTGGTTGGTGGTAACAAAGATAAAGCCGTGTTCGTTGCAGAAGAGTGATCTATTTAGAAAAATAATAAACATATCTATATACATAAAACGCCAACCGTACGTACGTATGTCGCCCGAACGTGAGGGTCCTGGGTTCGATTCCAGGCCGCGACATCAAATTTTTTTTACATATCTACAATTTTTTTGCCTGCTTTTAGCAGGCTTTTCAGCTAGTGTGTAATAATTTGCAGCGTTTTTTAGAGAGCAGCGGCATGGAGTGCCGCCCTGCAGTTGCCCGAGGGTTAAATCCACATTTTAATTAGTTTTCGCCAGTAGAATCAATAAGTCAGATTGACACAAGTGATTTTCCCAATTATCAAATTCATGATATTTTGTAATTATTCCTCCATCTTAAATTCCCCACAATTTAACTTAGGAGGTAAGTACTCTTATTTTCATTGTTTTAAGTAGATGGTTCAGGTGATATCATAAAAACTGTCTAATAAGTCCAATATTACCGTTTCCAAGTGGTAGGGCAAATTGACGCGAGCTGTGCTTGATGACCCGTTCGCTCGCCTGTAAAGAATCTCGCCGATCGCAATTTTCAATCCCGACAGATCGCTAGAGAGATTACCCTATCGGGTGTCTGCAGCCTCCTTTCATCCCACTGCGGGCACAGCTTTAGGAAGGGCAACCGTGTAGTTAACGTGCAATTTTTTAGATGGTTTCGAGAAAAAAAAAATCGCCTCGCTCAGGTGAACGGCAAATGAGCTGCAGATCCAACCAAAGGAAAACTGGCGGTGGTGGGTATGGGGGAGTATATGTGTCCATTTGGAATGAAAAACCCCCACTCGAAAAAAAAAATCCCGCAGTTTCCATCGGGTACGAATAATGGGCGAATGGAAATGGGGATAAAAAGCGATCGGTTTGCATGAAAAAAAGGGGCCTATCAGGGAGTGGGAAGGGGAAGAGGGTATTGTACTGCAAGGGCACTCTGTAAATCCGGGCTTAAATGAAGTTAGCCATCAAGCCCCTACGCGCATTAGCCATTCGGCGGAGTTGTACCGTGATCGGGTCTGAACCGATCTGGTGTCGAACATGCATATTGCAGTCATTCCGCGACCCTTCGCAAGTCCTGCCCGTATTGCTTTTCCGTGCAATTCATTCCAGCTCTTTCAACGATTTTTGCTTATTCACAAATTTTGTGGCTGTATAGGTGGAAAAGTACTGGGTATGCCGACCCGGAGTTGAACATACTTTCATCCATAAACAGGACGGGGTAAGCAAGCGGCCAATTTTTGACGAGTCAAAATTCAAGAGTTCGCTCACTAGAATGCAGGAAGAGGCTGAACTTTTTTCTCAATTCGGTATTGTTTTCTACTGTTATTACGGTACTGTTTTAGTAGAGAAATCTTGTTTCCTTAGCAACCATGAACCGAGATTCTTGTGAAGGCACTCACGACTCTCGAATGCTACTAGGCAGGTCGGTGCTTTCTACCAAAATACTTTTCTACACTTCGTCTACACTCGGATTTTATCTGTTTTTTAAAAATATGTTGAAACAGTGAATCTTATTACTGCATCAGACCTATGGGATTCAAGCTTCCTTTCATTTGTGACTATATTAGCTGTGCTTTCTGTGATGTACCTTCAGTTATTGTTTATTACTGATGATGAGTTCTTGGCCGGCCCCATTTGCTTTCTCGGGAATGGGTAGACTGTCTCTATGGTAGACTGCGCTGTTCGTCAGGGCCGCCTCTCCAGAAATGGATTGGTAGCCCCGGGAGCCGCCATGGTGGATGGGTCTGGGCCGGTCGGGACACCCCAGCCGGTGCAATGGCACTCCACACATTCCCTTTGTTCCTAAACAATCCAATAAATATGTTCCTATTTCACTAATTTATGTTCCTTGTTTCACGTCATTTTGTTTTCACAGTGTTTCTTGATATATTTGTTATTAATAATTAGATATTTAAATAACTACATTTTCGACGATTGTTGTGTACCTACTGTTTAACTGTATGATTACAATTTAAAAAATATTATTATTATTATTAACTACCCGTTGAAATCGATTTAACTTTGCAATTCATTACTTTCGTGGAAATAGACAACGTTCTTCTTCATTTCATTTTTTAAAGTTTTAAAAATTGTTCATGTCTTTTATTCAGAGGTTTAGGTTACAAGACGAAAACAGAACAATGTTGTACTGAGCTTTGTAGGTGTTTCCTGTGAGTAACGAATATTTGTGGAATTTTCAACCACTTCGATAAATTCTAGCGGAGATTAATTTAATACCAAGGGACTTGTCAGGGAAGCGAGTGGAAATCTGGCCCGGGACCCCCCCCCCTCACCATTTGGAAAGACGCAAGAAGCAGTATATCATTGGAAGCTGGGAATGAACCTTATTAATTAACCCTAAGAGCAGAGGACGATAAATCAACCCACTCCAGGGGTGGGGGGCAGTATGTGAAGGCAGGATTTTCCGCCACCCCCGAGAAATCTGTCAGCTTTTGCTCGGCGATATATCAAATAACGGGGGAGATGGAGAGAGGATGTTTTGAGGTGCCCGACTATTGTACAGTTTTATTCTCGCCAAGAGGGTTCTTCCAGCCGGGAGAGGGTGGAGAGTCAATTATTGTTTTGTGTTATAGAGTTGAACAAAAGGTCCCGAACAGTTAAAATACCCTCATTCCAGAGCCTTTTCATTCCCACCCCCCGAGAGGAGAAACATTAAACTAAATGGAGAACGGACAATTAGCCAACTGCTGTCTGGAATGTATGATTAGGTATCCCCCATCCGAGCTTGCTTCATTTAGGATTAATTTGGAATCTATTGTTGAAATTACTTACCATAGTATAAGTTAAGACACAAGTTTACGTTGATAATTAGTTTTATCGATGGTGATTTCGAAATACACCATGAAACGAATGTTAATTATTTACCAGACTGAAACGGAGTGGGTACAGAAGTTTTTGTATACTCGAAATTGAAGAGCTCGGTCGATCAAAAGCTAACGTAATTTATTGAGATTTTGAATCTCGACATTTTGAGAATCCACATCTAGATCTCCTTGATGTTGCTAGCCAAATCTGAACTCTCCATAATGGCAAACTCCATGAAAAATTTTAAAGACAAAAAACGCATGATACCAACGCGGTGATGGTGGTCTATGTTGTTTTCTGCGACGTCTCTGCTCCATCTTCCGCTCTTTACTGCTATTTCCACGTGAAATTATTGTCGCTTTCTCTTAATATTAATTGCCATTGTTTTCATTATTCTAAGTCTGATCGTACAAACGTCAACTTTGGAATATTTACTGGAATATTTACCTATCATCATTTTTTATTTCAACATTTTCACCCATCGAACGAGGGCCTAATAGCATGGAACATGCTTTAGCCTTGAGCTAACTGGCAAAAAAATCACGTTTTAGGGGCGTTGTGTCACGAATTTTTGACATTTTATGACTTTATTTTCGTACATAAACGAAAAAACGTCACAAAATTGGTCAGAAAATGTGTTACAAAAAAGCCTTACAATTATTTTTTAAAATGATTTCAACTTAAAACCAAGTCGTTGCTTCGTCATTTGTATTAGAATGAAAATCGATCACCATTCGTTGGAAAGCCCTGACTTTATACATAAATTATGTACTGCCAAAACCACTGAAATTATGGAAGAAACTGAGATAAACTCCTGAGTTAAAAGAACTGTAAATAACATTCGTGGTAAGAGCCATCATAGATTTCGAAGGACGGTGTCATTTATGTAGTAAGTTGGCAAAGTATTTACGAAATGGAATCTGAGGAACCTGCAATCTAAGGAAACAGCAAACAAATTAAACATGGCTAAAGCATGTTCCATCTTTCTTGAATTTCAGCCAAATCCTCTAAGCAGTAAGCAGCAGGGGGGTCCCCTGGCGAGGCCTGAAGGGCCGAGTTTCACAAAAATACCAATTTCCCAAAACAAAATTTGGAACGTTCAGTCTCACTGATTAAAATAGATACGATTTGGTGCCACGGAAAAAGACTCGAGAGGGAGTCAGATCCGCTATCAGTCCTATGAAACCCGTTTCTTTTCTGTTAAATTCGGTAAATAGACTTTTAGAAATCTCTGAAAGTGATCGGGAGGGCAATTCAGTTGAATGAGCGACCTCTCCTGTTCATTGGAGATCAGTAGAGGAATTGAAACGGAAACACAAATCAGCTGTGTGCTCCCTACATTTTAATAGGCCCCTGGCTCCGCTCCCAGGATGGAGATAGCGTGTAGTGCCTCAATATACCCCTGCAGTTATCCAGTACGTGAAAATGAGACGTACAACAGAAAATTCAGCCGGAAGCCTACTTTGAGTGAATAAACAAATCGATTTGTAGGTTCATTGATGAATTGAAGAACGCATGTCTCAGGTGCATATGTGCCTTTTTATTTATGCAGTGAATATTTCAACGTATATCTTAAATTTTATTGTTAACAACTCACTAAAACTATCAATCAAAATTAGAAGCAGAACTGCATGATTGGAAATACTGGTTACAGAGTTCAATGGAGAAGCGTCCAGTGGAAATGGTGAAGATTTGGCCTCTGGAGGTGGTAAAAGAGACAGATCTCCTTGGATGGTTGGTAGTTGCTGAAGATCAACGAGACCAGAATGCTTCCATCAGCAGAAACTTCTTGAATTCCTTGACAGATACTTCGAGTGCGCCAGAACTGATTGATTTATCCAGGAAAGTCAGTAAATGAGAGGTCCAGTCCATAAGTCCGAGAAGAAAGAATCCATCAGTGGTTCCATAGTGTGGTATTGATTTACGTGCACACACCTTTGTCTTCAGATATATCTTGGTCGCAGTAACCTGAACAGCAGTTCCCCAAGGATCCGGTGTACGTACATTCCTCGCCTGTTGAAAGGCAGTCGCCGTAAGCGAAGTCGATGAGGCAGATGGCCACCAAGGCGACAGCGAGAAACACGAGGAATTTCATACTGCAAACTGTGCGGATGCTTGAAAGACTGGAGGTAAGAGAGCGACTGAGTGTGGGAACTCGAATGTCGTATTCAGTCCCCGGTTTCCCTTATAAGCAACTTGAACAGGAAAATGATAAGGCTGACGAAATTACAACATAATTTGAGGGAGGAAAACCGTGTCAGAAATAAGTTCACGAACGCAGTCTTATCAACGCATAACTTCCACTTAAATTGATTAGATTCATTAGTTGCTGAAATGAACAAGCTTCTGTCTCATTTCGAATGGATTGGTGCACCTAAGTTGGTGCGAAAGTGTGATTCACAAGTCCTTGAAGACTGCTACCCCCTTCACCCAACCACCTCTTTACTCGAAATTTCCTCATCGAGGAAAACTGCTTTACCAATTGGTTATTTATTTCTGAGAAGAATCAAACTAAAATAGGTAACATTTTGGGGCATTCAGGTACATATAGTAGTTGATAACTCGCAGGGATAAGTTTGGTCTTCTGGTTTATCATTTTCAATAAAGAACCTCTAGCGTCGAGCTTGGAATCAGAAAATCTAATGAACAACTTTCTTCAGTCTCGCACTGCTGTTTTACCTTTGAAATGAACTTCTATCATCACATAGGTAGCTTAATTTATTGAATGTCAACCTGCACCCTCTACTCAAATCAGTAGCCCTCACAATACGCGCCTCACAGTTCTCAAAGGCTGACAGCTCAGAGATGGCGGACTGATCTCACGAAAAAGCATGGATAAATACGATTCGGCATTCAATTCGATCTCACGAGAGAATCCACAGGTGTGTGGTTGAAAGTAATTTCATTTTCCGGAAGTAAAATTGTTTATGTAATGAAGAAATCCTTTATGTGTAAATGGAATGTATCAAAATGTCCAATATATCGAAATGTCCAATACCTATTACAAAATGTTCCATACATCAAAATGTCCAACTTATCAAAGTAGCCAAAGTTTCAAAATTTTCAATGTATCAGAATGTCAAATGTATCAGTCTCTCCATTCTATCAAAATGTCCATCATATCAAAATGTCCAATAAATCAAAATGACCAACGTATCAAAATGACCGCCGTTTCAAAATTTAAAATATATCAAAATGACCATTGTATCAAAATTTCCAATGTCAAAAATCAGTATGTCCAATGTGTCAAAATTTCCAATCCATCAGAGTGTCCAATATATCAGAATGACCAATGTTTCAAAATTTCAAATATATCGGAATGTCCATTGCATCAAAATGTCCAATATATCAGAATGTCCAATGTATCAAAATGTCCATCGTATCAACATTTTCAATATATCAGAATGTCCAATGTTCAAAATGTCCATCGTTTCAAAATTTTCAATATATCAGCATGTTTAAAGTATCACAATTTTCAATCAATCAATTCAAATGTATCAATCTGTCCATTCTTTCAGAATGTCCAATATATCAGAAAGACCAACGTATCAAAATGACCACCGTTTCAAGATTTAAAATATATTGGAATGTCCATTGCATTAAAATGTCCAATATACTTATCCGAATATTCAATGTATCATAATGTCGATCGTATCAAAATTTCCAATATATTAGAATGTCCAACGTATCAAAATGTCCAATGTATCATAATGACGATCGTATCAAAATTTCCAATGTATTAGAATGTCCAACGTATCAAAATGTCCAATGAATCAAAATGTCCAGCGAACTAAAATGCTCGATGTTTTAATATGTCCAATGTATCACAATTTCCAATATATCGCAATTTCCAACGAATCAAAATTTCCAATATATCAGAATGTCCATTGAATCAAAATTTCCAATATATCACAATGTCTTATTCCAATATATGAAAATGTTCATCATATAAAAATTTCCAATACATCAGATTGTCCAATGTATCAGAATGTCCAGCGTACCCAAATTTTCAATATACCAGAATGTCCAACGTATCAAAATGAACAATTTATCAACACATCTATTATATCGAATTGTTTAATACGTATGCCAAAATAAGTATGTAAATATAGTAGCATATGTCAAAATAAATTCAAAGTTTTGGTACATAGTCCAGCACTATCATAAGGTTACTTCAAATTAAAATCTCGAAATAGAACAATACTAAAACTAACGAAATACGGGTTCAGGTCTGCTATGGGGGGATAGTTGAGCCCCTTGACTTTAGATTACGTCAATTCTAAAAAATAGGAGAATTTTCAATTATAATTTAACCTTTTGTTTTATTATTTTCAATAATAAGCCTTTGGAATCGAGCAAGAAAAAAAAAAATTTAACCCCCCCTCAAAATTTGGTGTTTTACGTTTCAAGGTACGTAGAATCCGAAAATCGAATAAAAACATTTTCCGTCCGTCCGCCGTACGCCGTACGCTGCACTTTTCTTAGCAACACTGGACCGATTTGGTTCAAATTTGGTATATGGGCTCCATTTGGTGTCTAGTTGTGCAGCGAAGCTTTTGGTTGATGTAGGTCACTTCTAAGGGGTGAAAATTAAGGGTTGAAATTTTCAAGAGTGCCCTAGCTCGAAAACTCTCGAAATAAAGGTATCGTTTTTTCACCAATTTTAAATAGTACAGAATTTTTAAAAATTTTTGAGACCACCCGGAGCTCTGTAAGACAAACCGTTCGGTCCCTACGAGTATTTGAAGGTTTTCCTTCGATAAAACAGAATCATGAGTGTGAATCGCAAAAGAGGTCTAATCGCCGTTCAAATTTTATCTGACTAAAATGCGATCGCTGTTCATTTCTTCGATTTGTATACAGTTTTGCCTTCTGCGTAACCAGTAATCAAATTTCCATATCAAGCTTTCTATTTTTCGAATCGAGTGTGAAGCGTTTAGTTCTTTCTCATAAACTTGATTGTGAAGGTGTAGAAGCCAGTATGGTGTGGTAGGTAGTACCTACCAATAGGTAGGTGTGGTAGGTTAAAAAAAAATTGGTAGGTAAAACAATGTTTGTAGGTAAAAAACGCTGCAAATCATTGCTCACTGATCAGATCACTGATCAGCTGAGTGAGCTCCGAAGCCATTTTCAATGCTATTGAACGGAAGTGCTCTTCCAGGCGTCTCCAGCATTCGAGGAGATCTTCTTCACTCCTCACATCACTGATCAGCTGAGTGAGCTCGAAAGCCATTTTCAATCCTATTGAACGCAGGAGCTGAAATTTGAGAGGGAAGGTCAAGGGAGAATACAGATGGTGGTAGGTGCTATTGATGGAGAACCAGTGATCTATACAGAAGGATGATCTATACAGAAAATAATAAACCTTTGAGCAATGATTTGCAGCGTTTTTATCTTTTATATTCAAAATAGTATCCAATTTGCACAATTCACACTTTTTTGTTCCCAAGTAATTCAACGTTTGACATTTTCGAGTTGTTGTTTGACTAACAGATTGCGAATCCTCGCTGCAGTATGTGCGCAAGCGTTTCTTCTATCTAACTCATTTCCTGGTTGAAAAGTCGAAACCGATGACACATTTAGTAAAACAGCATTATTTAGTATTTCAAACGCGTATCGCTTGGAGGGGAAACCTCGGGACAAGCCACTGATGAGCAAACACTTCCTGAAAGGACAATAATTCAGCTGGGGAATAAAACCGACAGTTGGTTTCCCGAAGGGTGGTCCTCGATACTGACGAAGGGGTTGGACATTTATCCATCTCTCGGCCCTCATCACAAAAGTTGTTTGGTGATTCGAGGTTTGTACAGCTGCCAGCCACCGAATTCCGTGTCACAAAACGTCTTCGTTTCCAAGTCCCTATTGATGCGTCCCGTGGATTCGTCGTCAATTATGTTAAGCTTTGAAATTCGATCAAGTATCATTCATGATAAATTTGAAGTCGATTGTAAGAGTGCATTGCGTCGAAAGTTTACATATGTCTTTAAATAAATAAGAAAGAGTTCTGTTTTGTTTTGAATTGAAGTATGAGCATATCAATTGCAATAACTCGAAACTGAGTAGTAGGCAAGAAGAGTTATCCATTTTCCGTGGTGGAGCATTAAGAACTCAGTCACAAGCTTCGGTCGCTGTGGCGAGGATTTCATGGCAGACAGACAGACAGACACGGAACCAAAATTGTTCAGGAAACGTAAAACGCAAGTGGAAATTTTGATTTTGGAGAACTTTTTTTTCAACCTTGAAAAGTGAACACAAAGCTTCCGCTACCTTGGTAGACACAAACTTGGAAAAATGTACCCATTCCAGTGAAATCACAAAAAACGCTGCAAATTATTACACAAAGGTTTATTTTTTTAAATAAAGATCACTCTTCTGCAAAGAACACGGCTTTGTCATTGTTACCACCAACCAACATGAAGAAAAACATCGATCGTATTTCGGTTAGCTAAACTTTGAACGGAGATTAGGCCTCTTTTGCGATTCACACTCGTGATCCTGACTTATCGTAAGTGCAACCCTTAAATTGTCGTAAGGAGCGAACGGTTTGTCCTACAGGGCTCTGCGTGGTCTCCACAAACTCTATAAATTCTATACTACCTTAAATTGATGGAAAAACAATACCTTTATATCAAAATTTTTTGAGTTAGGGCGTTTTCAGAGTTTCAAACCTTATTTTTCGACCCTTAGAAGTGACTTACATCTACCAAATTTTTCGGGGCACAACTAGACCCCAAATAGAGCCTACATACCAAATGTCATCAAAATCGGTCAATGCTAAGTGGGGAAAGTGCGGTCGGAAAGTGTACGGCGGTCGTCCGGCCAAATCTTTATTCGATTTTCGGATTCTACTATCTATAATTTATTTCTTGGTCGTTTCCAAAGGTTCTATATAAAAAATAATAAACCAATACCTCATCGAACGGCTTTATTCAGAGAGAATTCGCAACACAAATACGGAACAGAGAAAGTGCCACGTAGGCAAGACACATATTATATGTAAACATCATCCGTTAATATGGAGTTTTCTATAGCAATACAGCAACGCTAGATTCAGCCTTGACAGACAGAAGCTATTTGAAAATCAAGGTAGAAATTAGCTGGAGTACCTCAACGTGTGTATCGCCAGTGATCAGCCATGAGATAAAGCCAGCGACAAATCATCAAACCACTTCTTGAGTTTTGAATTGTTCAAATCCAGAAATTTTCAACTTGATCGTCAATAACATGTTTTTTTATCAGGAAACGTTTCCACTGTTCAATACATTAAATAATTTGTACTCTTCTTAGGAGCCTAGTGAATCTATACGTTCACGTTACTCTATGTCAGTAATGCACACCCAAAATGGCAGTCAATTTTATTGCATGTTAATGAATTGGTTGATGTTAAAAACGGACAATTGCTTGTTGATGTTGATGTTCCACTCAAATGCAAGACCACAATAAACAGATGAACCGGGAATTTTTCTAGAAAACTATAAGATGAGCAGAAGTTAGTCATATTCTTTGAACGGCGTCCAAAGCAAATAATCATCACCCACCTAATGACTTCAGGCTCGGATGAAATATGCACACCAATATGAAGACGTTCCTCGTTATATCATACAGAAACGAGGTGGATGTCTCTGTAATTAGGGGTGGAAAAGCAAGTTTATTGTGTTTATACGTCCCTCACCACGTCTTGGAGTAATTTTAAACACCAAGTAGTCGCCGTTATGAGTTAGTCCGTTCTCAGAGTCTGGGAATGAAAATAACTCGCAGTTGAAATACGGAACAGTAAATAACTCGGACGTTGAGGAAATATAACTGGGGAGCAGGGGACCTTTTTAATTAAGAGGCAACTACTACAAGAAGGGGATTTGTATCCTGGGTATAAGTTTCAAGAAGAACCAAAGTGGCAAATCGTATATCATAACTTATTTTCGAAATCATCTCCAGGGGAAAGGTTGAGTTTAAGCTTCAGAAGCCAGAGGGGGCTTCTGGAGGTTGATTTGTAGATGGTGTCTTGAGAGGTGACAGTTGTCGGGGTGACCTCAATTATCACTCTGTTCGCTGGTATTTTCTATTCATGGGCGTAGTTATGAATGTGATGACGAGTTGTGAATAAAACTGTATTCACGACTTTGGCTGATTTGTTGGTATGACTGGTATGGAAGGCACGTATCCTGCCAGCCTTAACACTTGTAAATTACTTTGTTTCGTTGCGGAATCAGACATCTTCCTCCTATCTCCATCCTTCCTAAACCTGATGTAATTTTTGATCGAGTGCTTTCCTTGGGATTTTCATACTCATAATTCAAAATATTATCATCGAGAAAATCCACCAACCAACAGGTCACAAAGAATCCATGCATGCAAGTATTTGGTAGTCAACGTCGATGTAGTTCTGGCTATGCCGAGTGGCCTGGACCAGACGGGTCTTGGATCATCCTGGATTTTCTAGGATTGTCCAGATTAGCGTGTAGATGGTCCCTTATGAGGGCAGTGAAAAAGTAAAGTAAGCAACCATTTCAGGTTGAATTTTCGTTCGACTGCCATTCTTGGCGTCGCGGACGTCATCAGCTGTCTCCCTAAGGGGAGATCAGAATTTGTTCTGATGATTTCGCTCATGGCTTCCCAAACATCACCGCCCTGGGTTGGAACGAGAGATTGCCGATCGTCTAATAGACAGAAAACTTTCTGCTGGCGACCAGACTCGAACGCGCGTCCCCGCAAGACGGTTCTTATCCTATCACCGCAGTCGGGTACACTGTCCACTAGACCACCGACGCCCCCAACAACAAGTGAAAGGTACTTAGAGATTGGTGTTTTGAGATTAACTACTACGCATCGGATCATCTATATAATCGGGTTATGGATACGAGGAAACTATGTGCCACACCCACTTGGCATACGTTTTTTCTTATTGTTATGAGAGAGAGAGAAAAAACAGTTTATTGAACATTGTAGAACGAATAAAGGTGGACAAGGACTCCAGTAGTTGTCGAAACGTAATGGATTTGCCAAAAGTTCAAATTGAGTTGCCAAAAGTTCAAATTGGTATTGCAAAAGTTTGCCAAAAATTCAAATTGATTTATGCGAAAGGGGAATTTTTTTGCGAGCATGAATGTGTGAGTCGTTAATCTTGTAGGAGCCAAATTGCTGCTCCGTCCTCCAGTCCGAGTCCTCAGACCTATTTCCTTGGGCCTCTTAGCCTCATGGAAACCGCTCGATGGACGGAGAATTGAGTTTTCACTCGCGTCCACATCATCACTTGAGCGTAGGTCTGTGAGCTCCGTGAGGATTATGGTCTTGAGGAAACTCTTGCCAACCGTGACAATTTTCCATCCTTGAGCCAGCTGACGCCAATGGATGCGCCCGCCGGTTTTACGTCTTTACTCACCCCAGTAACAAAGGGTTTGACGCCTCTTGAGGAACTGAAAGCGGCTGCGCTGGAGACCTTACATGCCCGCTTCCCCGAGCCCGAGTGGCTGAGAGTGTACAAGGATGGGTCAGCGGTGGGGGCTACGAGTAATGGCGGTGCGGGGGTGTACTCGACGGCTGGCGCTATTGCTGCCCCCGTTGGGAGGCTGGCAAATAGCTTTGATGGGGAAATTAGAGCTGTGTTGCTGGCACTGGAAATGATCCAGACCCAGTCACATCGCAGAGTCGCTATCATCATTGATTCCCAAGCAGCTATTACCGCGCTGTCTTCTGGCACCTATACAGATTTCCTTGACGTCCTCAGCGGCAGAGAGGCTATTCAGGCCTTGCTGCGAGAGGGTGCCACTTTAGCACTGCAGTGGACCCCCTCACACTGCGATATCTGGGGAAATGACCGGGCTGATGCACTAGCCAAGGAGGGCTCCCGCATGGGAATGCCTGAGGCTCGCATTGGATACAGAGCAGCCAAAAAATGCATCCAGGACAAATTAAAGGAAAGATTGCTGGAAAACCATCGGATGGCAGCTGAGGGAAGGAGATGGGCCAGCCTTTTGGAGGAGAGGAACCGTGTCCCCGCAAATCTACCTCGACATATATCAGTGGCAGGGTTCAGGTCTATTACAGGCCACGATTATCTGAATATCCACCTCCATTGGATCCGAGTGAAGGATAACTCGGGCAGTTCCCTATGCCTCTCAACCCTGCCAATGATCTCGGACCACTTATTGGACTGTCCTCAACTCGAGGGCATTAGACAAGCTTTCACACCAGACGAGACCAACTGGTCGAAAATATCGCTTTTATATTGGGCTGCGCGAGGTCAAATGATGGCGTAAACGCCAACAACCTAGTACCTACTGGCGTTGGGTTAAAAAAAAAAAACGAGCATAGGATTTGGACCATTTATTGGCAAGGCGTAGGAGGCATTCGAGAGAGAAGCGTCATACTCTTTATGCAATGCTCCATCGCATGAAAGTATGAGTGGCGTGAAAGACCCTCTCAGATCTTCGGCTATTCTGTCGTATTTTGCATGTTTGGCTTGGGCAGCATGGCGAGAGATGGTTGGCCAGTCCATGGAAGTGTAAGAGGCTGCGTCAGCGTTTATAACGCGGGTATCAAAAAACGCAGGTCTCTCACGGTCTCACACACCATGAACCTTCATGTCTGCCACCGACCGGGGCTGCCATCAGCACTTTCACGAAGAACTCGTTCTGTGGCAACACCGTTCCATGCGAGGCTTGCTATTTTGGCGCATTCGCCCAGAACCAGGTCGTGTCCCTGTTTGATCAGGCCACCCTTCATACAATTGAGGGCGTGGTTCATATCCATGGGAATCCGTCGCACCATACTGGCAACCCTCTTGGTTCCCAACCGTACCGAATGGCTAGTGCGCCACGGAATTGGGAAGACGACAGGTCGAAGTTGTCTGCTTCAAGTGGGAGGACGCTGAGCCATTGTGATGCCTCCCTAGTCCTCCGAATGGTCCTCTGTTGCTTACTGGGTAGTGATGTCAAGAGCTCCCCGCTGGCTGCAAGCTCAGTGGTTCTTCGCTGTCTTGCCACTTCTGTTCTGTTGTTCTGTTCTGCGATTTACCTCAACAATGAATACGTTAAAGTACTCACCTGTCGAAATTGTCAATGCTACATCATCTCGTCGTTTAACAATACTGACACCTGACCTACTACGTATTACATTCAAGTACGAAATCACAAATATCACAATACGCTGCGATATCAGCGTATGAATATATATCACAGCCAGCCTGTGCTGTTTAAGCTGAAAAATACCAGGAGCTCTCAGCAAACCGTCATCAAGTTTTTCTTAAATTTTCTTTAATTAATTCAGTTTTGGCGTCGATTCTGGTGCTTTCATCCAGGTGCCTATGCGTGAGCATCAGATGACGGGTTCACAAGACAATAAGAGGGCTGTGCGGGAAAAGTACCGCGAAGTTACTCGAGCTGAGCATCTCGGCAGGTGTATTCCCTCGTATCACCACCCGAGTCTCACTTTTCACGTTCTTAAACTGGTCATTTTTTAAATTTCCTTTGATCCTTCTCTCCCACCCCCCAACTTCCTCATTTTCCATTAACCCTAAGGCCGGGGACGGGTACGAGGTTCTGAAACACCGAGTTTTTTTAAAAAATATTACGACCAGTTGTTTATTGCATGTTCAGGGGGTTCCACAGCCTGATAATTATTATTTCAATTTTTAATGATGTTAAACAGAGTCAGTTTCCTCCCTAATTTATATCTTCTAGTTCCTCAAAAAACTTGATGTTAACGACGCGTGAAATGTTTCTCCCTACGAGGAGGGCTTCACAGACTGCATTTAATCAACGAGCACTTGAGTGTTTCCAGTGATCCACTCCTGGTAACACATATGCTCGAATATGTTGAGAGTCGTACGATGAAGGGAGGTCATAAGAGTGGAATGGCGACCGGGGGAGAGCGCTCATCCGTGTAGTTGCGCTTTCGAAAATATGTAGACATTGTAGACCCAACGAAAACGCTCCTTTGAGGACTCGACGTTTGAGCTTCGGGAAGCAGAGCAGATTCTTATCTCTGGGTAATATGTCCAGATCAAAAGAAACTCCCGATGGTCAGCCCTGGAAGGCCGTTGGTCCGTCCCTTGGCCGACGGTTTTGTACCCTTCGAAACGCATCTCCAGCCCAGGGCCTCCAATTAGGAGATGTCTCCGGGACCTTCCCCTTTTTCCGGAAGCATGAAGGGAAAAGTCGGATATGTCAGATTTCCTGAGATTATAAGAGGATTTTGAGGGGAATTGGACCGGTGGGCAGAAGCGGAGAGGGGAACTTGTCCCCACTGAAAGCTGTTTAATGGTGAAGTCTGTCGTACGAGGAGCAAAAGGGAAGATTGTTCGAGGATAACGGAATGTTTACGGACGCGAAGCTGATGTTACAAGCTGTCAGCTTTGCGAATGTCGCTTCTTTAAAATCCGGTCGCAATATCGTCTATTCAGAGAGGGACCGGCTCATCTGGCAAGATAAAATACCAAAACACCCGAATTAGCGTTAGGTACGAGTAATGTAAATTTTGAAAAGGCCTAGAAGGTGAAAAAACGAAAATATGTTAAATGAGATACCCGGCAAACGATATCTGACCGTTCAGGAGTATTATGTATGGACAAAGTGCCACAGAGTTACGTGACAAAAGAATCTCTTCAGGAGTGCTCGGAGGCGTCACCCCCTGCGTCTTGCTCGGCCCATACTTGAATTTGAGCCCTTTCATCTAACCCTAGGACCGGCGTCGGGTATCAGGTGGCTCTTATTCACTATCAACCGTTTTAATTATTTGATTTAACCCTTCAGTGGTAGACCTCTTCTCATTCCGCAACTGTAGACGCGCAACGGAGCGCGGCGCTCTTTCGATACTGCCTCTGAAATAAATCAATATTTATCATATTTTGAATAGTTATCGCTCTGAAAGTGATATTCAATTCATCTTCTGGTGTATCTAAAGGTGTTCAATGAAAAACATGAAGGTAACAACAGTTTTTTATTTAACTCAGAAATACATGATGGTAAAAATAGTTTCATTTGCCATTACGTTTTTTCAACCCCAAAGAATATACTCCTGCTATGCCCATCGAATACAAGATGTTTTGGCTTATCGTTTCCAATAATGAACATTTGGAATCGACCAACAACATTTTTTTTAACCCCTCTTCAAAATTAGTTGGTTTACGTGTCAAGGTACGTAGAATCCAAAAATAGAATAAAAACGCTGAAAATTATTACACAAAGGTTTATTATTTTTCTATCGATGGCATCACATGATAACCTCGTATCTCACCCACCTGTAATTAAATTTTTAGCGATAAGAAACCATGGTTATTAGTGACGCTCAGCCCTCTTGATCAAAACCGAGGTTATCATTTAGGGCGTTAGAGAGCAGAAAATGCAATTCCCGCTAAAAATTGAATTACAGGTGGGTGGGATATGAGGTTTTCATTCAGAGAATCCAAAAAAACCCATTCTGGCCAAAAATTGAGATACGAGGTTATCATATGATGCCATCGCTATGTAGATCACTCGTCTGCAAAGAACACGGCTTTGCAATTGTTACCACCAACCAACTTGAAGAAAAACTTTTGGAATCGAGCAAGAATGTAAATCATGGTACCTATGTAGAATCTAAACTCTCTGTTCAATTTCTCCCATGCGAGGGAAAAACATTAAATCATGTTTAATGTTTTTCCCTCGCAAGGGAGAAATTAGAATATCAACATTAAAGGCATAATCGTCATCAAGTTGCCGATCACTCAGCTGATCAGTGACCACTCAGGCGCCTTCAGCATTCTCCATTGACCCTGCTTTTCAAATTTCAGCTTCCTGCGTTCAACGGGAGAGAAAATGGCCTTGGAGCTCACTCAGCTGATCAGTGACCACTCAGGCGCCTTCAGCATTCTCCATTGACCCTGCTTCTCAAATTTTAGCTTCCTGCGTTCAACAGGAGAGAAAATGGCCTTGGAGCTCACTCAGCTGGTCAGTGACCACTCAGGCACCTTCAGCATTCTCCATTGACCCTGCCTCTCAAATTTCAGCTTCCTGCGATGAATAGGAGAGAAAATGGCGTTGGAACTCATTCATCTGATCAGTGATCTGTCAGGTGCCTTCATTACTGTCCTTTGACCCACCATCTCGAATTTCACCTTCCTGCGTTGAATAGGAGAGAAAATTGTTTCTATACAATGAACATTAATTTGTGATTCACACTCATATTTCTGATTTATCACTAGTCCAAACTGAAGGACCTCCGAGGGAGCGATCTGTTGGTCCTACGGAGCTCCGTGTAGTCTCATTCGATTCTAAAAATTCCAGTCTATTTTAAATTGATGAAAAAACAAAACCTTTATATTTAAAGTTTTCGAGCTAGGACGTTTTGAAAATTTCATCCCCTAGTTTTCACCCCTTAGAAGTGAATGACAATAACCAAAAGCGTCTTGGTACAACTAGACCCCAATGGAGCCTATATAACGTGGTAACTAAGAAATCGGTCCGTGGTAACTAAGACAAAAAACGTTGCAGATTTGCGTGTCGGAATAACGTTGCAGATTTGCGTGTCGGAATTCACAGAACGACCCCCAGCCCTAAAACATTAAACATGTTAAAAGTCAATTCATGCAGCATGAATTAATGAGCGAATTTTCAAAGAAATCTTACAGTTGAAGGTATGGTTAAGAAAAGGAACAGTGGTGTTCCAATTTCTTTTAGAGTTTTTTTTACACGATTCTTGGTTCTTTTGATTTGTTATTCGAAAATAATAAACTATAATAATAAACCTAATTCAGCCCTATTAGGTACCTGAAGCACTGTTTAGTGGGAATTGTTCTTGTAGTTACACACACTTCATGTCCAAATTGATAGTTTTGAAGTATAAAAAAAATTAAATTTAACTAAAAAATTTTCTATTTAACTAGTTAAATTGAATTTTACAATTTGAACTATGAAAAAAATTGTTTTCTTTTTCGAACTCTGGTTAAGAGTGTCCAAAATGAGTGATTAATAGCTGCCTTGAGATGTCCAACATTATCTTTACTAATTGCAAAATAAATTATCTAAGAAGGAAAAAGGGGTAAACTGGCAAAGGGGTTACACATTTCAAGGACTTGTGAACGCATTTCGTTAATTATTCGGAATGAGACGGAAAGTTTCGGTTGAAGTTGTAATGATGTAAGTCGGGAAATTGAAGGTCAAGTTGAAACAAGAAAATGTATTCTGTGAACTACAGTTTTTAAATTTTTACCTTAATAGCTTTGCGTCGATTTTATCATTTTTCATTTCAACGTGCTTGATAATTCATTTAATAATTAACTAGAGAGATTAAGAGTTTCCCAGTAGCTATATAAGGGAGACCAGGGACTGAATACGACATTCGAGTTCCCACACTCAGTCGCTCTCTTACCTCCAGTCTTTCAAGCATCCGCACAGTTTGCAGTATGAAATTCCTCGTGTTTCTCGCTGTCGCCTTGGTGGCCATCTGCCTCATCGACTTCGCTTACGGCGACTGCCTTTCAACAGGCGAGGAATGTACGTACACCGGATCCTTGGGAAACTGCTGTTCAGGTTACTGCGACCAAGATATATCTGAAGACACAGGTGTGTGCACGTAAATCAATACCACACTATGGAACCACTGATGGATTCTTTCTTCTCGGACTTATGGACTGGACCTCTCATTTACTGACTTTCCTGGATAAATCAATCAGTTCTGGCGCACTCGAAGTATCTGTCAAGGAATTCAAGAAGTTTCTGCTGATGGAAGCATTCTGGTCTCGTTGATCTTCAGCAACTACCATCCAAGGAGATCTGTCTCTTTTACCACCTCCAGAGGCCTTCACCATTTCCACTGGACGCAGTTCTGCTTCAAATTTTGATTGATGGTTTTAGTGAGTTGTTAACATTAAAATTTAAGATATACGTTGAAATATTCACTACCTACATAAATAAATGGCACATATGCACCTGAGACATGCGTTCTTCAGTTCATCAATGAACCTAAAAACCGATTTGTTTATCCACTCGAACTAGGCTTCCGGCTGAATTTTCTGTTGTACGTCTCATTTTCACGTACTGGATAACTGCAGGGGCATATTGAAGCGCTACACGCTATCTCAATCCTGGGAGCGGCGCCAGGGACCTATTTGAATGTGATCGGGAGGAGCACACAGCTGATTTGTGGTTTCCGTTTCAATTCCTCTACTGATCCCCAATGAACAGGAGAGGAGTTGATTTCGTCGCTCATTCAACTGAATGGGGTGTGCGCCTGGGTCGGAAAACTGTTTATTGTTATTCTTAATCAAAACTAGACCTGATTCTAAGAATTTTGACACAACCGCGACCTTCTAGCGTGAGAAGACCTTTTTCCATGATTTTTCAAAGTTTCGAATGTTTATGACGTCACAGTGGGTTGGGAGGTCCCGCCCAGGCGAGAGGGGCGCGTGACGTCATGAACATTCGAAACTTTGAAAAATCATAGAGAAAGATCTACTCTTCCAAAAAGAGAACGGCTCGTGCCGAAGTTCTCAGGATAAGGTCTACTTTCGATTAAAAAAAAAAAAAATCAGGTGCACCCCTCATTGTCCTCCCGATCATATTCAGAGGTCTCTAAGAGAAAAGAAACGGGTTTAATCACACTGATCGCGGATCTGTCTCCCTCTCGAGACTTTTTACGTGGCAACCAAAGACGTCGTATGGGGAGTAAGTAGGAGACTCGTTAGTAGAGAGAGCGGGTTGTAGAGTCGTATGGAGAGTAAGCAGGAGACTCGTTAGTAGAGAGAGAGGGTAGTAGAGTCGTATGGGGAGTAAGCAGGAGACTCGTTAGTAGAGAGAATGGGTTGTAGAGTCGTATGGGGAGTAAGCAGGAGACTCGTTAGTAGAGAGAGCGGGTTGTAGAGTCGTATGGAGAGTAAGCAGGACACTCGTTAGTAGAGAGAGTGGGTTGTAGAGTCGTATGGGGAGTGAGCAGAAGACTCGTTAGTAGAGAGAGCGGGTTGTAGAGTCGTATGGAGAGTAAGCAGGACACTCGTTAGTAGAGAGAGTGGGTTGTAGAGTCGTATGGAGAGTAAGCAGAACACTCGTTGGTAGAGAGAGTGGGTTGTAGAGTCGTATGGGGAGTGAGCAGAAGACTCGTTAGTAGAGAGAGGGGGTTCAAGAGTCGTATGGACAGTAACCAGAACACTCGTTAGTTCAGAGAGCGGGTTGTAGAGTCGTAAGGGGAGTAAGCAGAACACTCGTCAATCGAGAGAGTGGGTTGTAGAGTCGTATGGAGAGTAAGCAGAACACTCGTTAGTAGAGAGAGTGGGTTGTAGAGTCGTATGGATAGTAAGCAGAACACTCGTTAGTTCAGAGAGCGGGTTGTAGAGTCGTATGGAGAGTAAGCAGAACACTCGTTAGTAGAGAGAGTGGGTTGTAGAGTCGTATGGAGAGTAAGCAGGAGACTCGTTAATAGAGAGAGCGGGTTGTAGAATCGTATGGGGAGTAAGCAGGAGACTCGTTAGTAGAGAGAGCGGGTTGTAGAGTAGTGGGGAGAGTAAGCAGGAGACTCGCTAGTAGAGAGAGTGGGATACATTATGAGTCGACAGAATCGTTCTGAGAGTAAGTAAAGAGTTGAAGGCTCCCTTGAGTGAGTGAGTTGCTGAGAGTCGACATAATTCAGCAGCCCTCCCCGTCGTTCCCGCTCAGTTTCCCACAGGATCGCAGAAATACATGAAAATGGAAACCACCTGTATTATCTTTCATCGCCCTCGTAAACACCTTGTTTTGGTTTGATGCCAGAACTAAGTATAGTGGCAGGTGCGTCCGTGTGCGTCCCGCAGCTACTAGTCGACTGTCGACGTGTGAGTGTGGGAGATGCGGTGCTCCCTGTTTATTCAAGGGTTAAAAGGGATGTTCTCGCTGTAGTGTGCGTGAGGCGGCCGCGTGACGTCACACCTGCGCCTCAGTGTGAGTGAACTTGTATGAGTAGGGAGAAACTAGACAGGTTATGGGCCGACGGGAGGAGACCCGGAAAACGCCTACGCGCTTCGCTCAGAGTTTAACTCGTTCGTGTGAGCGTGAAAACGACGTCCGCGTTCGTGTGCGTCTCTCAATTATACCACCCGCGAAACGATCCCTCAGCCATCTGCGCGTATCAGTATGCTAATCTCCCCCACCCCCGACCCCTCATAGACGCTTGTATTAAATCATTCAGCGATGAAATTCCGAATGTAATCCCCTTTTACTAGAGAGACACCGATAGGCGGAAAATGAAGGGAGGAGGTCGAGTTCGGGGGTTTGAAGCCTTTAAATTTGCAACAGGGGGTTTCCGTGGTGGGAGGGAGGGGGAGAACGAAGCGGTAACGGGGGAGAACGAAGCGGTAACGGGGAGAATGAAAAGCAGTAACGGGATGAACCGAACCGGAACCAAATAGCGCACTAGACAGAGAAAGAAATACGATGCAAAAAGAGACAGAAACACGCATGCAATTGAATAATTCATAAAACGGTTATTTCACGCCTCTTTTATTCCTCCCTTTTAATAAATAGAAACTCACCCTCCAATTTCATTATTTCAAAGTCGTTTAATTTCATCGTTAAATAAATACTAAATATTAATTTTCAATATTTATTGTTATCAATTTATTTCGAGAATACAAAATAAGGGTGGAAGTCCGACATGACGAAATTTTTTTTTGGTTTATTTTCAATAATCAGCCTTTGGAATCGAGCAAGAAAAAGATTTTAACACCCCCTCAAAATTGGATATTTTACGTTTCAAGGTACGTAGAATCCGAAAAACGAATAAAAAATTTTCCGTCCGTCCGCCGTACGCGGCACTTTTCTTAGCAACACTGGACCGATTTGGTTCAAATTTGGTGTATGGGCTCCATTTGGGGTCTAGTTGTGCCGCGAAGCTTTTGGTTGATGTCAGTCACTTCTAAGGGGTGAAAATTGAGGGTTGAAATTTTAAAGAGTGCCCTAGCTCGAAAACTCTCGAATTAAAGGTATCGTTTTTCACCAATTTTAAATAGCATTGAATTTTTGAAAATTTTTGAGACCACCCGGAGCTATGCAGAACAATCCGTTCGCACCCTACGAGTACTTAACCCATTTACGGCCACTGATGCGTTTTCGCATCGACTTTTTTTTAGATATTGAAAAGTGGAAAATCTTAGTAGGAGATTTTTTTCTCGTTTATGCTGTTCCTATAGTCGTCAAAAAAAAAAAAAAAAAAAATTCGTCGACATTCGGGAGCTCGATGCGACTTTGGAATTTTTTTGAAAAGGAGGCCTTTAGGCCGGAAGCATGATTATGGTGACTCGAATTCGGTCCTGGGCGATTGAGCGTTCTGGGCCACGAGTCGAATAAATCACATCGATTTGGAAGACAGAGGCCTCTTAAATCCCATTAAAATGTAAAATTCAAAAAAATTGGAGTATTTTCGCTCTCAATTGATGAGCAAATCACGCCTTATTTCGGCCGTCATCTTGTAAAAGAGTTCATCCTCCTCCGTTCATCACTTCTCTGTTATTTCCACCCTTGGCTTGAAATGGGTTAAGGGTTTCCTTTCGATAAAAAAGAAACACGAGTGTGAATCACAAAAGAGGTCTAATCTCCATTGAATTTTTAGCTAACCAAAACGCGATTACTGTTCGTTTCTTCTTACTTTTACTTTATTTTATTTAGGCGCATGCAACCTGTTCTGGTCATGGGCACCAAATACAAAAGTTAACAATTATTATTTAAATTTCATAATACAAGCGAATTTTTTTTTAGTTTTTCAAAAATTGGTATCAAGAAGGTAGGATTGTTTCCTAACAACTGTCCAAGGTCCTGCGGAAGTACTGGTGGAATGCTACAAAAAACTGGACATTCCGTTAGCAGGTGGCAAACAGTCAGTTGACATCCACAGTTGTCGCAAACAGGAGGAGGAATCCGTATCCTGGACATGAGGTAACCATGTGTCAGTCGTGTGTGACCAATTCGCAGTCTTGTCAAGATGACCTCTTCTTTTCTTGAATGCGTTATCGTTCCATCTTCATTTACTTTTGTTCTGCTCGATGTTGACCATGGTGAGACATCTTTTTTTATTGCCCAAAGCTTTTGATGTTGCATAAAACCCCAGTCCGATTTCCAAGAATTCCAAACAGAAATTCTCAAAGTGGAAATGTGGTCGGAACGGATGTATAAGGGAGAAGTTATGCTTTCCTCTGCGGCAGCTCTTGCTTGTCTGTCAGCTATCTCATTTCCAACTATTCCGTTATGGCCAGGTACTCAACAAATAATAACAAATGTTCGTTTCTTCGATTTGTATTCAGTTTTGCTTTCTGAGCAACCAGTAATCAAATTTCCATATGAAGCTCTCTATTTTTCGAATCGAATGTGAAGCGTTTAGTTCTTTCTAATAAACTTGATTGTGAAGGTGTGAAGCATTATGGTGAGTTAAGAAGTACTTACCAATAGTTGGTAGGTAAAAAATTAACGCTTCAAATCATTGCCCAAAGATTTACTATTTTCTGTATAGATCACTCCCTACCAACCGTAGGTAATTACTACCTACTAGGGCATTTTTGAAAATTTCAACCCTTTATTTCCATTTGGTTGGTGGTTGAGTTCGAAATTTTCAAAAATGCCCTAGTAGGTAGTAGGTACCTATGGTTGGTAGGGAGGGATCTATACAGAAGGTTGATCTATACAGAAAACAATAAACCTTTGGTTTATGCTGAAAGATACACACTAGGCTCTTTCCAACGATACCTTCAAATTAGAATTTACTTGGTAAATCACTTTTTTTTTTTTACTCATTTGGCGGTTTTTACATTTTAAATGACGTAAGGTCGAAAACGCGAAAAAAAAAAACTTCTAAGTGAAGAAAAAGTACGTTTTCTGTTGGAAATACCTTGTAGAATCGAACCTTGAAGTTATGCCCATCCTGAACGTAGACACCCTGTATAGAAATAATAAACCTTGGTGTAATAATTTGCATCGTTCTTTACAACAGTATAATGAAATTTTGATGAGAATGTACAACTGAAATTCTTGGTCTAGAGGAATTCTCACATTGACCTTACTGCAGTATAGATGGAATGCAGGTGTAGGGTGCAGTAATGCTTCTCATAGTCATCCACAGAACACAATGATTACGATAGTTCGGCCCTTTAAATTATTTACATCGATTAACCGTAATTATTGGTCTCCCTGAACAAAACGTCCGTCCGGCATCTTCAAATCTTCCGTGACTCCCAATCAAAACCCTCCCTGGCAGGATCGCTCATGATCACGATATCCGATCATAAAACATTTACATATCAGATTTTTTTTTTCGATTTCGCCTTCGGAAAAATCGGGAGGATAATTGTGGGAAAAAATATTTTAATCCTCCAACCCTTTTTGTGTTTCCGTATGAGAATCGAGGTTTTTTTCGGTTTGAGTCAAAGGTTACGAATGCGCCGGTCGACACGCAGGAGGTGCACGCTAGGTCTGGGAATCATCCGTACGCAGCATCGCGTCCTGTTGAGCATCTCGCGGTAAGTGGAGGCCTCAGATCAGGTAGGACTGACCCGTACAATAAAAACGGTCTTTCTTGACCTTTTTACGCGTGAAATCATCATTTCACCTTTTTTTGTGACTCCGGTAAACCGATTTTGGAACTCCTCGGTGGGTCTCACTTTAATTGTAGCTCGGATGATGCTGAACCGCAGCTTTCGAAGAACAAAAGCTGACCCGGTGGGTAATGAGAGGGTTAGAGACCAACAGTCGCTTATAAAACAGTTGGTGGAATATGGAATCAGGTTCTCGTTTTATAATCACTTCCAGCGAAGATTCCATGTTACCCAGAAGCTACAGTATTGTTAACATTCTACCTTCAAACTTGTTAATAATAAAAATGATTATGTATTGAAAGCAAAAAAAAAGGTCTATCAATTCAGTGTGAGCTCATTTTGGTTTGTTATTTTTACTAATGAACCTTTGGAATCGAAAAAAAATTGTAACCCTCCTCAAAATTTGATAGGTAGTTTACGTTTCAAGAGCTTCGTTCGTAGTGATGTCTGAGACAGTTTGTTCTAGAACAGCCCAATTAATTTGTAACCCTCTGGTGAGGGTTATTAGAAACTTTAATGACAGGTGGCTGAGTGCACTTTGTGGCTTATCAGACATTTTTTGAATTCAGTGCCTCTGATTACTCATATGAATCAACCTGTAGCCCAGTCAATTTATACGTCTAACAATGCATGCAAAAGCGGAACTACTAACGAATTTTTAATTATTTATTTATTAAAAAAAAACTATATGTCATTTTGGTTTATTATTTTCAATAATGAACCATTGGAATCAATCCAGAAAAACAAAACGCTGGAAATTATTACACGAAGGTTTATTATTTTTCTATATAGATCACTCGTCTGCAAAGAACACGGCTTTGCCATTGTTACCATCATCCAAGAAGATAAACATCGATCGCATTTCGGTCAGGTATAATTTGAACGGGGTTTAGGCATCTTTTGCGATTCTCACACATGTTTCTGATGTATCGTACGTCCAACCCTTAAATTCTCGTAGGGAGCGAACGGTTTGTCCTAAAGGGCTCCAGGTGGTCTCTAAAAATTCTATACAATCTTAAATTGATGGAAAAACAATACCTTTATATCAAAATTGTTTGAGTTAGGGCGTTTTCAAAATTTCAAAATCCATTTTTCAAGCCTTAGAAGTGACCAACATCAAGCACAATCTTCGGGGCACAACTAGACCCCAAATGGAGCCTACATACCAAATTTCATGAAAATCGGTCAATGCTAAGTGGGGAACCGCCGCGGACGGCGGACGGACGGCCAAATTTGTATTCGATTTTTGGATTCCACGTACCTTGAAACGTAAACCAACTAATTATGAGGGGGTGTTAAAACATTGTTTTTCTTGGTCGATTCCAAAGATTCATTATTGAAAATAATAAACCATAATTAATTGGTTGGTAGTGGCATTGGCGAAGCTGTGTTCTTTTCTGGCGAGTGATCTAGACAGACAAATAATAGAGAAATAATAGCGTTTTTGTTATTGTCTATTGTCATCATTTGCCATCCGTTACCAAGGCAACATAACATAAACAAAGCGTACCTTTAGCACGTCTCGTCATTTGGGACGTTCGTTAGCATCATGATTGCGCGCTCTAGGGAGACTTCCTTTGACGTTGCCCGTTGGCTGCAAAAACTCACAAGAAAGGGCCCCGTGTGCTCCATGTTTCGACTGCACAGTCTTAGGATATCAGGAGCTACTAGGAAGTCGAACCCGCCATTAATAGCAGAACAGGCGCCGTACGAACAGGCGCCACCGTAGTCCTCTCCTCACCTCTGCTCTCCTAATCAGAAACTTACAAAACGTGGGGTGAATCGGGACACCGGGATAACAAGGTGCGAACAACGAAACTAGCATGTATAGGAACAACACCTTACAAATACCACTTACAAACTAAAATAACGTCACCTGTTGTCAATTAAAACAGATTCTGCTACTGTGTTCAGATAAACGCAAAATGAGAGTGGAAATTTTGATACTAGTGGTTTTGATACCGGTTGGTTCTACCACGGATTTTTGTTGTTTTCACTTTTTAAACAAGAAAAAAATTTCAGTATCTGACAGATCGCATCTCAAAAATAGGATTGATTGATACATTGAATTATTTATTTTACCACGAGGGGGAAATTAGGGCCATTAGACCCTCTCTTGCATCCCCCCTGCCCTACACGAAGAAAGTAATACATTTCCTCTATAGAAAAATGATACATTATCATACAGGACGGTGACAACTTGAAAATCAAATCTTTCGGTAAAACCTATTGAAATTTTAAATTCCGAAAATTGCTAATAAAATTGATCATTTTTGGAAATTTTTTAAAAAGAGGTCTCCCACATGTTTTCAAGTCATGCTCTTCACCGACAATAAACGCGGAAAATACTAAGTCATACCTATTTGTATAGTTGATTATAGTATATTTGTTTAGTTGTTGATATCGATACCTTAAAGCACAAAGGGGCTACGTCCAAAAACGGAGTCTTGAGAAAAACGCAAAAGTTATGATCACCAGTGCAAAATTCCTAAAATAATGGCTATTTACACAAAACTCTTTAATTTCCTCAATAAATTTTCAAGCTATAATCGTAAAGAAGGTAATAGTTTTGTTGAATTTGAGTTTTTCTGAAATTAAAAGAAAATAAAAAATGCGGAAGATGGATGGACGCCTTTGTGCTTTAAGGTATCGATATACTTAGTTGTTGTTTACACGATTTTGGTTTATTATTTTTATATTCCTTAGGGAATCGTGCAAGAAAAAAAATCAATCTACCCCCCCTCCCCCCTCCTTTGTGGTTCACGTTTTAGGGTACGTAGATACAAGTAGAATTGAAAAAATAAAATAAAATAAATAATATTCCATTCGTCCATCATACGCGTTACTTTCCTCGGCTACCTTTGACTGATTTTGATGAAATTTCGTATTTAGGCTCCATTTGGGGTCTAAGGGGTAAAAATGGCGGTTGTATTTTTCTAAACGCCCTAGTTCGCAAACTTGACATGAATGTATAGTTTTTTCATAAATTTACAATAAAATTGAATTTTTTAAATTTTAAATTTCTAATAGAAAATCGTTCTTTTTCCGACCTTCTGAGTTACGACGCTATTTTAATGAGTTCAGGTGGCTAGAGTGTGGTATAGTCAGCGGTCATAATTGTGATCCTTGGAAAAAATCATGAAGATCATTTTTTTAATTTTTTTTTTAAGCACTATCTGAACGATTTTAGCATGGTGGGGGGGGGGGGAACTCGTTCGACATCCTGTATAATTATATATATTCAATTTTGTTGATTTATATATATATTTGGTATGTTTTGAATAAACAAAATATAATTATAATAATTATTATTATTAACGATACCAAATATTACGATGTTTTATATTATAATTGATTATGATTAAAAATAAATAAATATACTATGTTTAAAAATAAAAATTATTATTATTAGTATTAATTTTTAATTTGTACTAGCTAAATTAGTGAAATTTCAACACCGAGAAGTGAATTTTGTACCCTCGGCGGCCATGTTGTCCTTCTGCCACCTCGGATATCTTTCCCCAGCACGGTGTGATTTATTTTTTATCAATAATTAATTAACGGAGCCTGCTCTTGTATGAATTTCTATTGAAAAACAATCAGTGCTATGTGAAGAACATTTCTGAATTTTTTTGGACGTTAATTCGACATTTCCAGGTCCGGATTATTTGCCCTTTCTGGGAAAATAAAGCAGCTACGGATGAGGTAATTACAATTAGAAATCAAAATATTATTTACATAAGTACCGACTTGGGTGTTCAAAAAATGCTCGTGTCCTGATAATAATGCTCATCTCAGCGACTTTAAAAATCAATATGTGCATTTCAGTACAAAACAACACGCTCAACTTGTATTTTCTCCGAACTAAGCAAGTTACGAGTAAATTTGTGGGCAGGTTGCCAAACAACACTTTGAGAAATCCTTACTTCAGAAATATCCTTCCCGATGGGGGGCAGATATGCATCCTTTCAGCTCCTTCAATTCATCTTCTTCTTCAATTACGAATGAACAATGAGATACTCGAGGAATTGTAATAACGTTCCTCGTCGCCTTGAAAGGATAATCATCAAGTTCCACTCGACGATATTTCATCGCCTCAACACAAAAGAAATAAATTAATTTTTCCTTTTCCCCCACCTCCGCTCCAATTGCTAAGTGCCTTCGGGATTCTTTTCCAGGGCGTTTTTTTATTTTAATTGCTTTTCAAATGTAAATTAATTAATGAGGCCTCCTAAAGAGTTCAGGGTAGAGCTGAAGAGGAGGGGAGAGGTAATAATTTTGTTTCTTTTTATTACTTTCGGGGGGGGGGGGGGGGCAGGAGGCAATTAAAGCATCAGAGACTCTTTCCGGGGGAAAGTATTGGGAGGGGATCCGGAGTCGTTTTGGTCGGTCGATAAAGGCTGAACGAGGATAAATAGTTTGAAAAAACGCTGCAAATTATTACACAATGGTTTATTATTTATTGAATAAATCACCCGGCTGCATAGAACACGGCGTTTTCATTGATGCAACCTACTATCAATAACATCATTAGCCGAGAGTGCTCTGGTTACGAAGAGTCATTTGGTTGCTAAAAAATCACAACAGGAAACAACACAAAACTTCATTTAAAAACGCTGCAAATCATTGCTCAAAGGTTTATTATTTTCTGTATAGATCATCCTTCTGTATAGATCACTGGTTCTCCATCAATAGCACCTACCACCATCTGTATTCTCCCTTGACCTTCCCTCTCAAATTTCAGCTCCTGCGTTCAATAGGATTGAAAATGACTTCGGAGCTCACTCAGCTGATCAGTCATCAGAAGAGTGAAGAAGATCTCCTCGAATGCTGGAGACGCCTGGAAGAGCACTTCCATTCAATAGGATTGAAAATGGCTTTCGAGCTCACTCAGCTGATCAGTGATGTGAGGAGTGAAGAAGATCTCCTCGAATGCTGGAGACGCCTGGAAGAGCACCTCCATTCAATAGGATTGAAAATGGCTTTGGAGCTCACTCAGCTGATCAGTGATGTGAGGAGTGAAGAAGATATCCTCGAATGCTGGAGACGCCTGGAAGAGCACTTCCATTCAATAGCATTGAAAATGGCTTCGGAGCTCACTCAGCTGATCAGTGATCTGATCAGTGAGCAATGATTTGCAGCGTTTTTTACCTACAAACATTGTTTTACCTACCAATTTTTTTTTACCTACCACACCTACCTATTGGTAGGTACTACCTACCACACTATAATGGCTTCACACCTTCACAATCAAGTTTATTAGAAAGAACTAAACGCTTCACACTCGATTCGAAAAATAGAAAGCTTGATATGGAAATTTGATTACTGGTTTCGCAGAAGGCAAAACTGTATACAAATCGAAGAAATGAACAGCGATCGCATTTTAGTCAGATAAAATTTGAACGGCGATTAGACCTCTTTTGCGATTCACACTCATGATTCTGTTTTATCGAAGGAAAACCTTCAAATACTCGTAGGGACCGAACGGTTTGTCCTACAGAGCTCCGGGTGGTCTCAAAAATTTTTTAAAATTCTGTACTATTTGAAATTGGTGAAAAAACGATACCTTTATTTCGTGAGTTTTCGAGCTAGGGCACTCTTGAAAATTCCAACCCTTAATTTTCACCCCTTAGAAGTGACCTACATCAACCAAAAGCTTCGCGGCACAACTAGACCCCAAATGGAGCCCATATACCAAATTTGAACCAAATCGGTCCAGTGTTGCTAAGAAAAGTGCCGCGTACGGCGGACGGCGGACGGCGGACGGACGGAAATTTTTTTATTCGATTTTCGGATTCTACGTACCTTGAAACGTAAAACATCAAATTTTGAGGGGGGGGGTTAAAATTTTTTTTTTCTTGCTCGATTCCAAAGGCTTATTATTGAAAATAATAAACCAAAAAATATATATTGCATTTGATCTGCTGAAATTTGAACAGAGATTAGACCAATTTCTGGCGATTCTCACTCATGTTAGGTTTATTGTAAGTCAAACTCTTGAGTCCTCATAGAGAAATTATGTGTCCACTACCTTGGTAGATAGAAGACAAAATCGGTTGAGGGGTCTAAAAGTCATGAAATTGTTAGTGAATCCAAATCTGCAATAAAAAATAGGGGTTTCCATTTGATATATCAAAGCGCAATGCGCACCGTGGTCATATTTGAGATCGTTGGGAAAAATCATGAAGATTAACCACTATCTGGAAGATTTTAGGAGGGGGGGGGGGGCAACTCGTACGCCACCCCGTATAGTATTTATTTCATTTATTATGTATTATTAATAATAATGATTATTATTATAAGATTTTATAACTTAAAAACAAACAAAATATATATAAATACATATTCAGAGAACTGTAGTAGAAATAAAGAAAATAGGCACGACTTGGGAAACATAATGCAGTGTTTCTAACTTTAGTAGACGAAAATTCTGCAAATTATTACACAACGGTATATTATCTTACTGTATAGATTACCTGTTTGCATAGAACGCGACTTTTCCATTACTTAATACAAACCATCAGAAATAACATCCCTATCAGGGGTTTGTGCTACTTCACGTCACGACACATTTGTTTTCACATTGACGGTCCTGAAGTTGCTGAAAACAAATAGCAGCTGTACGAGCCATTACCTGAAATGTTTCTCTATTTTAGGGTGGCTGCAGAAGTTAGCTAGAACGGATTGCAAAAGGCCAAAATACGAAATAACACGGTTGGCGGGGGGAAGACGCAAACCCTGGGGACAAGCCTTCCCTGGCCTATGAATGTAATTATCTTGTTCCTAAAAATTTGGCACACCTTAATATCTATAATAGAGCTGTTTTTGAACAGTACCACGCCATGAAACCTCCAAAAACATGACTGGTGGGACAAGTGTGAAGTTGAGAAAGTCAAGTGAGGACTTGGCGGGAGAAAGACATTTTGGATTTGGAGAATGACATTATCGATCGATTGGTGAAAGGTGTATTGATAATCGTGTTAATTGATAATCTCAGGAACTTCAAATTATGGAAACAAACGGGTGTGTTCGTTAAAAAGGGGCTGATTGGTGAACAAGTGAGAAAAGCAGAGGGCAAAGCAGTGGTGCTAGATCGAAACGATGGTCACAGTGGCGTATTTCTACGCTATTGCTACCATATGACGTGGGAATACTGAAGGTAGGGTATAAAATTCACACCCTACCTTCAGTATTCCCACGTATTATTTAATAATACTAATACACCATTCACGGGAAAAGGAGGATATAATTGAAATAATAAGTTCTTACCGGGGCTAGGGTGAGACGGTGTTGAGAAGGAGAAAACGAGAGAGAGTCGACGTGTTTAGTCTACAAGGGCTACCGGGAGAAGAAGGAAGGTTCTACCCCCTTCCCCACATCGTCTCTTACCCTTCAAGGTCATCCGTGATAAGTTCATATCACATAGTTTAAATTGAAATTTTACCATGGAAACATAAATTTATCTGATTAAAAATCTCTGTTGTAGTTAGAGCAAGTATAATGACATAATTTGAGTTTTTTAGGACGTCCCACAGTAAGACTTGGGCGTCCTTATGCGATCGATCTGGGGTGAAGGAGGACAACACTCAACAGAAAAAAAAACCACACAGTAATCCGTTTTAGACCATTCTGAATCCGAATCTGCGCCATAGGTGTATGTCTGTGTGTGTGTGTGTATGTGTAGGTGTGTGTGTGTGTGTAACAAAATCTTGTGTACTCTGCACAGGCCTTAGTTCTCAACCGATTTTCCTGGTTCTTTTTTTGTTCGTCGCGGAAAACTATCTAGTTGTGCACTACGTCGCCGGAATTTCGAATTTTGCCTTTTAAGGGGAGGAAAGGGGGGGTTAATGCTCGAAAAACGTGCGTTTTTGGGCATAATCTTGTGTACTCTGCCCAGGCCTTAGTTCTCTAACGATTTTCGTGGTTCTTCTCTTGTTCGACGTGGAAAACCATCTAGTTGTGCACTACGGCGCCGGAATTTTGGATTTTGCTTTTTAAGAGGGGGAAAGGGGGGGTTAATGCTTAAAAAACGTGCGTTTGCGTGCATAATCTTGTAAACTCTGCCCAGGCCTCAATTTCCAACCGATTTGCGTGTTTCTTTTTTGTTTGACTCAAATAACTTCCGAGTTGTACATGATTTTACCAGAGTACCAAAATTCGCAAGGGGAGGGGGTGAGTGGGAGGATAATATTCACAAAATATCCGATTTTTCAATATTTCGGTTCCTTTACTGCTTACTAATTGTACCCAAGCTTTGAAATTGAGGAAAAATTCTCATTATACCTCCGGATTTTCATGAATTATTCTCTGTACCACCATGGAACCAATAGTGGTGCCACCATGGTGCCAGAACATGGTGCCACGATGCCATAAACCGCTTATTTCGTGTCTTTTTTTTGTGTGTTTCACCTTGAATACGGATGAGAACTTCGACGGACTGCCTACCAAAACTAACAGATGAAAGTTCAATGTTACGACGTATTTCCGCTTTGGTGCCAGACTGGTACCATTGTTGGCGTTGGGGTGGCGGTGGGGGGTGAACTCGAATTCGCATTGTTGGGTATCGTAGATCATGGATTTTAAAATGCTCTTCAGATTCGAGGCTCCCATGCCGCTAGAAATGTTAAGGTGGATAATGGTGGGGGGGGGGGGGGGTCAGTATTTCTTGCCTAAAGTAATAAATAAATTACATCGAGTGAAACAGGACGGAGAGGAGTCAATTATGGCCTAATCTAAATTCAAAACTCCGTTCGATTGTTTTCAAAAAAATTTTCCAGACAATTATTCCTTCAGAAAAATTATTTGTCTTAACAACTGGTTAAACTGATCTAATGCTCATCCAATGGGACGTCCCCTGGAATGCATGCATTACTAAACAATATGTTTTGAACTACCCGAATGGTGAGAGGGTTTCAGAATCTTTCGAGAACAGCAGTTGGCCCTTTTTGGGAAAATCACCCAGCTGCGAATCCGGGTGATGCTATTACGATTGTTTCTAAATAGTGGCGGAGAAATCCCCCAGACGCGACCGATGAAAATACAATTAGATTTGGCACAGCGCAGTAGGTTTATGATGGGGAAGTTTAATTCGCGGCTATATTTCAAAGACGGCCACCCGATCCATCACCGGCCTCTTTATTTGCTGGTAAATTTAGAGCTTTGATGCAGAATTTTCGTTCACAGACAAAACAAACCTCTCATATGTGTCTCATGAATGCGCTTGCATTCAACAATAGATCGAGTCCCCATTCATCTCAAGTGTAAAAATATTTTCAACGAAAAACAGAGCAAATTTTCCAACTTCCAAATTAATAATAATAATAATAATAATAATCAGATCTTGTTTGTACAAAGTTGGATCTGGTTAGCTGGCTTGAATATTTTCTATCATTACAATAATTGACATTCCATCATTGTTTGATGGACAAATAGAAAAGTGGCAACTTGCAACAATGTAAAGAACTTCTCTTAAGTTGTTTGGAAAGTGTTCCAAACATGTGATTCCTCACACGAAATGAAATTATGTATGTAGAATTACTAGAATTACTTATGGGAGAAATGTGACTATTATACAATAAAATACTTGAAGCATTAAAATCTAAATACTTAGAATAAAATTACGGAACACCGAATATTTCATTTCTAATCTCAGAACAGAGTTCTCCTTTATTCCATATCTCAATCTTAATTACACTCGTTACCGTGGAAACATAATTTGTTAGTGTCAAGTATCAAACAGAAGTGATAACTGTTGGAGGGTACATTACAAGGAACAAGAGCTTCAAGATCAAGTTGCCAATTTTCTGTATTGAGAAACGTCAACACGATCGAGAATCTTTCCCTGATTATCGCATTTTGGTAAAACGCTGCAAATCATTGCCCAAAGGTTTATTATTGTGAGGTGTAATAATTTGCAGCATTTTGGATTTTACGTACCTTGAAACGTAAACCAAAAAATTTTGAGGTGCTGTTAAAATTTTTTTTCTTGATTGATTCCAAAGGTTCATTATTGAAACTAATAAACCAAAAACTAGTTTCAACTAGTTCAATAATTGAATTCCTGAATTAAGAATCTACGATACATCCATGCCTCCCTTGCATATCTAGTCAGCTCTTGGCACTTGAGGCTTTAAGCTCTACTAAACACTCTTGACGAGACAGTTGGCTTCTACAGAACCATTTTGCTCGCCCTACAGGTCCCCAAGAAGTATAGTGTTTATAGAAATACTCTACTTGTTTCAGAAAACTCGGAGTACTCACACGAAAACGGTTACATTTTTGTTGAGTTTTCAGCAAATTTCACTACGATACGGTACAGGGTATGCTTTGAAAATGTTTGCAGATAGAGATACATCCCCATAAAAATTATACGAACCATAAATAAAATATATATATAAAATATATATAATACATATAAATACATATAAATCATACATATAATATTCATACTTAAAGATTATAGAACGATTTGAAATAGTTTGCATAGTTTCCATGCAGGATGAAGTTGACGAATGCTGTGATTCAGGGATGAAGTAATTTAGTTGAAATTCTTCGGTCAACCTTGAAGAACTACCAACATCCACCACCTGGGATAACTCATTAAAACCGGATTAGCCCGGCACTGGAAAATACAGACGGCAGAAATACAGAAACGTTCGTTACATCTGCGGCTCATTGTTCGACGACGTGATCGCATTATAACAGCATAAAATAAACCCCAAAGTAGTGACCCTTTTTGAATGTGCCGTTTTGAATGGTTTGAAGAGGGAGAGACCGGAATAACGTAGAAAAGAAGAAGCGAAATATCTCTTGTATTTACAATACTAATTTGACACGGGTCGGTGAGTTCGGCCATCTTTAATACATATCGTAGAGGGATCTGATTCAGTGACATCTGCCTTTGTGGGGGTTTGTACTGTGGGGAGGTCTCCCGTCGTTGTCATATTGTCGATAGAAAATGAAGCGAATAACGCTTTTTTTTGCTTCTGGCGGGAGAAGGCCTATTGTGCTGGTAAAAAGTCGAAATAATCCCAATCTGACGAGATTAGCGAGAGAGTGGACCTAACCATCTGATTCGGGGTGACAAAGTAATGGAATGCTTCTTTTTATGATTGCACCAGAAGTAGGCGACCAATTATAATCAGTAAAAAAGTAAAATTTGGAAAAAGCTAGGCTTTTTGGTTTATTATTTCAATAATAAGGTACACAATCTAAAATTCGGATAAAAAAAATTGCCATCCGTCCGCCGTACCTATGCCGTGAAGGTGAGAACAAGCCCTTGGTTTGTGATCCAACGAGCTTCAGTGTTTTCAACCTTATTTTTGGATTTTTACCGAGAATTGAAGGTGAAAACAAGCCTTAGAAGTGGTCATGTCTCTCGAGTGGACCAACAAGATTCTGTGTTTTCAAACTTACTTCTCGACTCTTTCCGGAAATTGAAGGTGAAAACAAGCCTTTGAAGTGGTCTTGTCTCTCGAGTGATCCAAGGAGTTTTGGTTTTTTCAACCTTATTTTTGGACTTTTGCCGAGAATTGAAGGTGAAAACAAGCATTTGAAGTGGTCTTGTCTCTCGAGTGAACCAACGAGTTTTGGTTTTTTCAACCTTATTTCTGGATTTTTACCGATAATTGTAGGTGAAAACATGCATTTGAAGTGGTCTTGACTCTTAAGTGATCCAGCCAGTTTCGGTGTTTTAAACCTTCTCCCTCGACTTTCTTCGGAAATTGAAGGTATAAATATTTTGCGGTCAAGAAACGCTTTTTATGTTTGCTCAATGTTTCGCATGGCGTGTGTCATAATGCGAAATATGACTGCGAAATATGTGTCTGCCTAATATTCGAATTTTTTCTGCCACAAAAAATTATAGATTATTTCTTATTATATTGAAATTACGATGAGATCTTTTGAGAATCTTCTTAGAGTAGATTACATCAAAAATGATGCCACCGTTTTTCGACAACAAACCTGACTGCTTGAAGAATTCCCATTATTCTCGTCGCATCTTCCATCTCCAAGACATCATCCTTTTCCTGTTACCTGCATAGAAGCATCCCCTAGTGGTTTTCCCCCCGAAGGATAATCCGAGAGTTCCAGTTCTTACAAAGAAGCAGTTTTCTGAGACCGACTGGCCGAAAAGCCACATTAGATCAGTAGAGCGTGCCGCAGCACACCTGTAATCTTGTATCGTTGCGACAATTTTCAACAAAGCCTCCCAAAGCACCGCTTTTTGGTTAGATGTTGATATTTTTGTGGTTTCCAGATTTCCGTATCTTTTTGTTGGTGAATGAGGCAGCTGCGAGCCCGAAGAGTAGCAAAGCTATGCCTCCAAGGTAGAGTGAACATCTGTCAGGTGTTATATATTATATAATTTTGTTTGCGAATAATTCAAGTTTGCACCACTCTAGAACATCATAAATTGAGCTCAAATAATGAGTCTTTTCATGGAAGATTTTTTTTGCGTTACTTGACCTTGCTTTTTTCATCCTAAAAATGCTCTCAACTTTCTCATTTTTCAGGCAAATTCAAATCTAATTAGATCGTTCGAAAGAGCGTTTAATTTCCAATATGATGAGCTCTTGGCCAGTTCATAGATAGATAGATAGATAGATATGAGAGTGATATGAATTCTAGTCCACGTAAAATATGATTGAGGTATGATTGACCAGACTTGTTTTTGTACTTATTCTTTATTTGCCCTTGACGTTTCTACCCAGGAACTGGGTCCTATTCATATGGTATCTACAAATAAAACAAAGAAAATGGTATAAAATGAGTAATAAACAACCGATTTTGCGGTCACAATCTTACTATATGGTGGCTTGAAAAGAAAGGGTGAATATTAATAATAATTATTGTGCTACTTATATGTCTGTCTGCAAACTGGTTAACACTTAATTTTAGGTATGAGGAATTAGTTCTACAGATAATAAATTGTGATTATACTGTAAGAAACTGGGGAAAGAATACTCTACAAAAACATTGTCTTACAAAAGCACAATAATTATTATTAATATTCACCCTTTCTTTTCAAGCTACCATCTAGTAAGATTGTAACCACAAAATCCGCTGTTTATTACTCATTTTATACCATTTTCTTTGTTTTATATGTAGATACCATATGAATAGGACCCAGTGCCTGAGTAGAAACGTCAAGGGCAAATAAAGAATAAGTACAAAAACAAGTCTAGTATTGGTCAATCATACCTCAATCATAGATAGATATTTATATTTATAGATATGATTATTTGGCGCCATTTTCTACACTTTTACAAAAAGATAAATTCATGATGCGATGCGATTTTTTTTATTTGTTATTATTTTTTTATAACTTTATTGTACTTAGTACATTACAGTTGTGCTAGTGATATGTATATAAAACTTAACGTGGAACATGAACGTGGAACTTAACGTGGAACATGAACATGAACGTGGAACTTAACGTGGAACATGAACATGGAACTTAACGTGGAACATGAACGTGGAACTTAACGTGGAACATGAACATGAACGTGGAACTTAACGTGGAACATGAACGTGGAACTTAACGTGGAACATGAACTGTGGAACATGAACATGATGCGATTTGCCCAGATTTCCTATCCAACGTTAGGCTTGGCCCGTGTTGTAGGGTAGGATCTTTGCAAAATCGCTCTATCTTGGTAAATAAATTGATATCTACGATACATTACAATGATAAGTAAATTACTAAACAATACCTACGTGATTGGACTGAAGAATGGACGCTATTTTATAATCTCTAATCCTATACATATATGCTGTTTAATATTCTCTCGCATCTAAAGCCCCCTTCTGTAACTTGCCCTTTAACACTTATAAACTTCATAAAAACTGTATTCTAGGAAAGTTTCAGGAACAATACGTTTCAGGGCTCCTAGTTTTGTTTGACCAAAGGTTTTAATAAAAATCATACTGCTTCCACTTCAGTGTTATGAGTTCAGTTTATATTGAAAATTGTTGCTCGTCGCCCTGATGAAGGGTTGAAGAGGAATTGAAAGCCAGTAATTAGAAAAGGCGTTGAGCCGCGTCGAGATGAAAGAGTCGGCTGTCGTCGACGATAGAGGCGAGGGGGTTGGATTAAATATTTGTCGATAAGAACCTGTGAGGGTTAATGTCGAAGGTTGAAAGGGGAAACGTAATATCATTAGAATCCTCACGACACATCTCTTCACTACCCCTTTCATTTCACACCGCCACGTTCAGTCTGGGTCGTCTCTTTAGAGAGTTGCTTAAGGACTCAAAAACCACAAGTGTAACTACGAATTGTATCATTTTCAGTCGTTCAATGGTCGGAGGTTTTTGAAAGAATCATAACCTCGGAAATTGTTACTCAAAACAATTTTAATGTCATATTTGGGTCCAGAATTTCAAAGCATTTTGGAATTTCATGCGTGAAAAATCACATCAGTCAAGGGGCGTCATTCTTTCGGGAAGACAGGCGGAGTCTTTCTTGGAAGTTCTCGACCACTCTTTCCAACATTGCTCTCTCAATTGCGAATTGGTCGAGAACTTGCAAGAAAGACTCCGCCTGTCTTCGCGAAAGGAGGACGCCCCCTGACTGATGTGATTTTTCACGCATGAAATTCCAAATTGCACACAATATGTTTTTGTTTTGTTTCATTACTATCATGGACAGAGAAGCTTTGTGGGTCATTTTTTTAAATCGTGATTTATTATCGCAACTGAATATCAAAATACAATCCATCTAGCAATGTTACTTATCATTTGTGCACTCCTTGTGAGCCTGTTTACAGTAAAACCCAGCCCCTTCTCATAACAGTATCTTCAAAACTGAGTTATAATTGCACTTCATGAGCACCAACTAAGTCTAGTGGTTTTTTTTTCGCTCGAGTCGCCGGAGTTCATCTTTGTTGTCCAAAAACGTAGAGCATTTCCGGGTTTTCATGATTGTGGAGGCGTTGTTCGTGCCTCCTTGAGTACCTTGCAGTATTTTCGTGGATTGCATCCATCCTCAAGTCTCGATGAATATCATCGTTCCTCATGTACCAAGGTGCACGCACTATACTTCTATAGGGAGGAATCGCGGGTCATGAAAACGGCTAGAAGACCACATTGCATTCCATGATCATGATTCATCATTGCGTTCAGGGTAGATACTAACTATACGACAACGGAATGTAGGACACTAATCAAATCGCTAATCGCTCACCATTTAGGATCGAAGAGCTTTGATCAAAATCAGTCCCTTAGATTGCTACAGTTCGAGATTAAGCTAAACTACCTTGAACGATGTCTTGATCTCTCCAAACTACAACTGGAGTTTTTAAAGCGGCCCTTAAAATTTACTGTCCAAATTAACCGGGATCCGATCGAGCGATTTGTGACTGAGGCGGAGGTAGATCGGACGATGGAGATATGACCCCCTTGCACCACCTGCCGCCCATAACACTCCCGTTTTCATCGTTTAACCCCTCGAGAGAAAAGAGTTGCTTCACAAAGTCCTTTCTCCAACCCTCGACTGGAAACACCTGAAAATTGACTCGGTCACGCCAACGGCTCTTCGAACCCAAACCGTTTTCAATTATTAGAAGGTGCGCCCCGTAATGAAAGTTTAGGGGTTTTAGGCCATTAGATAACAAGCCACGCTAACTCCCGCCATCCACCTATTTTCGAATCCCTTTCACCCCTCCCCTTTCACCTACCTTTCTCCGCTTTATTCATCGTCGGCATGAAGGCTTTATCTCGTTGATTGGCTTTTCTGGACTCTTCGGAAGGAAACAACGTGTAATGTGGCTCTGAAGCGGCTCATTACGAAAAGAAACAAACTAGATCAGATTCGAAATGAGGGGATGGCAGAATTAGACACCAAAAAAAGGTAGATCATGACTCCTTTCCCCCTTTTTTTCAACAACTAACTCGAGACCAATCGTAGATCTCCAGAATTAAAGTACCTGGTGTGCATTCAAGGCAACAGCTGGCAAATCGTTGATGGGATCTCGCAGGGAGTTCGAGTAAACACCTGATTAACTTAATTTCCTTACGAGCCGCTTCCCATCAACCTTCTTCTTACTCTTCTTTATCTGATGTTAGTGCCATCTCCACCTTTTTTTTTTAATCATTAAAAAAAATCTTCCGATTCCGGAAGCACTGATCATGGGAGGCTATGAACCACCCTAACTCACCCCTAAATCAACGAAGAACGCTAAGGAAGACAGACTCAAAATAGTGTCAAATCCCAAGGCAATTGGGCGTGAATCATTTCCCTAAACAAAATTTAGTGTACTTTGAGACACATCTTTCTTGCCTAGTACTTTGTGTGAGGCGGCTGAGACAGAGTTTTCCACCAGGTTCTAACTTAGCTGTTCTGCTCCATGACTTTCTTCTGTCACTGCTTCCTCTCCCTCGTGTATCTTTTGGTTTATTATTTTCAATAATAAGCCTTTGGAATCGAGCAAGAAAAAAAAAATTTTAACCCCCCCTCAAAATTTGATGTTTTACGTTTCAAGGTACGTAGAATACGAAAATCGAATAAAAAAAATTTCCGTCCGTCCGCCGTACGCCGTACGCCGTACGCGGCACTTTTCTTAGCAACACTGGACCGATTTGGTTCAAATTTGGTATATGGGCCTCATTTGGGGTCTAGTTGTGCCGCGAAGCTTTTGGTTGATGTAGGTCACTTCTAAGGGGTGAAAATTAAGGGTTGAAATTTTCAAGAGTGCCCTAGCTCGAAAACTCTCGAAATAAAGGTATCGTTTTTTCACCAATTTTAAATAGTATCGAATTTTTAAAAATTTTTGAGACCACCCGGAGCTCTGTAGGACAAACCGTTCGGTCCCTACGAGTACTTGAAGGTTTTCCTTCGATAAAACAGAATCATGAGTGTGAATCGCAAAAGAGGTCTAATCTCCATTCAAATTTTATCGGACTAAAATGCGATCGCTGTTCATTTCTTCGATTTGTATACAGTTTTGCCTTCTGCGTAACCAGTAATCAAATTTCCATATTAAGCTTTCTATTTTTCCAATCGAGTGTGAAGCGTTTAGTTCTTTCTAATAAACTTGATTGTGAAGGTGTGAAGCCAGTATGGTGTGGTAGGTAGTACCTAGCTGGTAGGTAAAAAAAAGTTGGTAGGTAAAAAAAATGTTGGTGGGTAAAAAACGCTGCAAATCATTGCTCAAAGGCTTCTTCACTCTTCAGATCACTGATCAGCTGAGTGAGCTCCGAAGCCATTTTCAATCCTATTGAATGGAAGTGCTCTTCCAGGCGTCTCCAGCATTCGAGGAGATCTTCTTCACTCCTCAGATCACTGATCAGCTGAGTGAGCTCCAAAGCCATTTTCAATCCCATTGAATGGAAGTGCTCTTCCAGGCGTCTCCAGCATTCGAGGAGATCTTCTTCACTCTTCAGATCACTGATCAGCTGAGCGAGCTCCAAAGCCATTTTCAATCCTATTGAATGGAAGTGCTCTTCCAGGCGTCTCCAGCATTCGAGGAGATCTTCTTCACACCTCAGATCACTGATCAGCTGAGAGAGCTCTGGAGCCATTTTCAATCCTATTGAACGCAGGAAGCTGAAATTTGAGAGGGAAGGTCAAGGGAGAATACAGATGGTGGTAGGTGCTATTGATGGAGAACCAGTGATCTATACAGAAGGGTGATCTATACAGAAAATAATAAACCTTTGAGCAATGATTTGCAGCGTTTTTTAAAATACATTTTAATCAAAATAACAAAATAATTATTAGGTATCTAGTTGAGAACGTATAACAAACCCATTTTATTTTATTTTTACACTCATTTTTACAGCATTTACTTTAACAAATTTTATAGAATTTCGAATTTTTATTAAAGAATTGAATTTATTTATAATTTACTATTACTTAAGTAATTTTGTTCTTAATTAATTAAAAAATAGAATGTCTGGAATACCTATATATTATTTTATTTTTTGAATATAAGATAATGTTAGGTGAACAATTAGAAAATACAGTGACCATCGATTAACAGGGTAAAATATTTGAAGAAAACCTGTGATTTTTTTTTGAGAAACTCCTTTCTTGTAAGTGAGATAAAAGATTGTAGTTTCCTAAACGAAAAAGGCGTAGCTCAGTTTTTCGGTTCCAAAAGCACTTAGGCCTTTAGGTAGCTATTAGACCTAGCGTTTAATGATTTCAAATTGAAAAAAGGTGGGAAAGGTGAATAACTTACTCGTTACATTGGTTGGAATTATAGTTCTCACGGTTGCCCACACGTATGTGATAAGTAAGCAGCTAGGCACTTTTCCTACTCGTGCTCACGAATTTTTTGATGATTTTATTAGTCTGTTAGACAAAACACGCATACCCATAAAATCAGTGGAGTTTTATTGGTAATGGCTCCAATGGGGAATGTGCCTAAATTTTAGATTCTGGAATTTCAAGTCAAATCCTATAATAGGGCCCAAGAATAACGTTCAACACCTGGAATACCTAAGGGGAAAAATTACCGTGGAAGAAAATGCCTAAACAAATGAAGCCTCTGTCAAAAAACACCGCAAAAATCGAGGGAGGCTGAGCACGTCACACCCCGGGGTTCCTCCTGCAAAACTGTATTCTGGCGAAGCGTGAAACAAGTCTCGGGAAATAGTGTCAGAGAATGTCAACAGGCAGAGCTGTAAGCTCCCTTATGACCAGATGAAACTATCCACTCAGATAATGTGATTCAAATATCGAAACTAACGAATATAGATACTAAATAAGAGAACATGAAGACTAATAATGCTTGATAAACTAATAGGTAGAATCGTATTGTAAAAAAGATTGAGTAATATTGCTCCTTTTGGTCACTTTCGCGTTCTCATTCTTCTTGCCAGTTTGCGGCACACTCATGAGTTCGATGACGTAAGCTGATAAATTCATGTACGCTTCCAGAGGTAGCACTGCTGTCGTAAGGGGCAGCTCGTCACATTTAAAATGTCCATCTGGGAGTTAGCTAGCCAGCCGACTGGTTTTGGAAGTTTTGGTTTTGCTTGAGTTTACGATTTTTAAAAAATAAATACATTTTAGCTTATGTAGAAAGAAAAAATAAGAAAAACTAACATCTTTTCCATTATTATTTATTTATTTATTTTTCTTTGAATGTGTCCAGCACTCAGTTTTTTTTCGACCCTGAAGCCGTAAAAAGGGAGTTATAAATCAAGCTTGATGAAAACAGCGATAGTACCCATGTCAGGGTATAATAGTTGGAGGCTATTCGTTTGAAGATATTTCTTTGATACGCATTTATGAAACTCTATCCGAGACTATCCTTGTGCAATCATGTACATTCTCATTTACCACGTATTTGTTGAAGTTGACACAAGAGAAAGGGCGAATGATGAAGTAGGTTCACACAAAAAGTTTATCCAGTATAATAACTGGAATAAATTTACTGATCAAACCGTAATTTTGTACTCGTTGGTATGTGCAATGAAAAAGAACGTCGAATCAAAAGGGGGAGAAATTATATACGATACATTTGACCCCGCATGATGCCTCCTACCAGCATCCATTGTGATGGAGATGGAATCAAGGGAACCGGCTAATGGTTACAATTACCGCTGAGGTAAGGGGTGAGGGGAGGGGTAGGGGATATTAATATGTGCTGATGATCCTTCGCCCGTGAAATCCCCTTGGGAAGATCCGTAAGGATGATTAGAGGCCGATCGGAAAAGGGGAGACAAGACTGGGGTTGGTTCGTCAGCGTCTGAATGTGTCTGTGTGTGTAAATTCCATCGTTCTGGTTCTATTGTGTGTTTGAGGATTTTTGACGCTTCTGGAGCTACCATGTGTTTTTCGTAATTTTTTTCCGAAAAAAAGTAAATTTTTTTTACATAAAAAAATAAAATAAAATAAAGCATGACGTCATGGATCAAAAGAAGCTTCTAATGACTTCCTTTATGTGTGCTTCTATTGGAAAAAATACAGCTAATTAATTTTTGAACAGGTTGTTCTACTCTAAACATGAATGCCCTCAAATTCCACAAGGCACACGTTGAAGGAAGTAAATAGAAGCTTCTTTTGAAACATGAAATCATGCTTTATTTGAAAATTAAATGTTGAATTCCAACGAGGCAAAATGCTGCACGAAATCCGTTTTTACTTCCAGCCCCTGTAATGCCATCATATTCCAACATAGCTCCATGACATGCACATGACTGTATGGACTTTTAATGCTCTTTCATTGAAGATCTTCATGAAGAAGATCTTCTCGGATGCTGGAGACGCCTGGAAGAGCACTGATCAGCTGAGTGAGCTCCGAAGCCATTTTCAATCCTATTGAACGCAGGAAGCTGAAATTTGAGAGGGAAGGTCAAGGGAGAATACAGATGGTGGTAGGTGCTATTGATGGAGAACCAGTGATCTATACAGAAGGGTGATCTATACAGGAAAGAATAAACCTTTGGGCAATGATTTGCAGCGTTTTTTTTCATAAAATGTAGCTAAACTTGACATTTTCAAGGATTTTAGAAATCATTAGGCATTTGGCTTGGGGGATATAAAAACAGAAAGATTGCCGCTGGAATCATCAAAATTGAACAATAATTGCCAGAGAAATAAAGGAAAAAATTGGGAAAACCCGTTCATTCAGTAGTTTTTCCCATTTTTCTTTGGCAATATTTCAGTTTTTTAATTCCCTAGGGCCATGCACTAATGAATTCCTAAAATCCTTTAAAATTTCAAATTTAGGTAGGTACATCTTTTTATGTTATTGCCCCTTCGATTTTGCAAAATACTAAAAACGAACGGCGACCAACTGTGACCCCCTTGAAAAACGTGCGTTGGCGGGCATAATCTTGTAAATTCTGCCCAGGCCTCAATTTCCGACCAATTTGAGTGATTATTCTTTTGATCGACGCAGAAATCTTCCTAATTGCACACTATTTCACCAGAGTATCAACATTAACAAGGGGAGTGGGTAGGTAGGGGGATAATATTCACAAAATATCCGATTTTTCACTATTTCGGTTCCTTTATTGTTTAGTAACTGTACCCTAGCTTTGAAAATGACGAACAATTCTCATTCTACTACCGGATTCTCATGAATTATTCCCTGTACCCCTCGTAGGGGGGGGGGGGGTGAACTCGAATTTGCATGTTTGGTATCATAGATCATGGATTTTAAATGCACTTCAAATTCGAGGCTCCCATGCCGCTAGAATTTTTATGGCGGAGAAGGGTGAGGGGGGTGACCACTATTTCTTGCTTAAAATACTAAATTACATTAAGTGAATCAGTTTTATCGCTTACCTACTGGTTTTCTGAGACGATCAGAAAGTTAGCGGTCTCAACCACATCAGAATCAACTATTTCCTCGAACACCAGGGTTTTCTACCTTCCTGAAGTATAAGCATTCTTACTCGTGAAGCTTCTCGTACTACCTTCATGTACAAAAATTCCAAGCAAACCAGTCGAAAGAGAGGTTTTTTGGGTTTTTGTTTTATAGATACATCAAACAGAAGAATTCATTGATATTCCGCCTTCCATTCGAAAAAGGATATTGAAGGGGTTCAAGTCAAAAGGAGAGGAAAAGCAAAACTGCTTACGGTCCAAATCATTCAACTGAACGGGTTCTTTTTCTTGAATATACGCGGGACTCCTCCCGTTGGTTTTTACAACCCCCTTCCTTTTATTCCATCCCCAAACAAGTCGAAAAAAAGAGGAATCACACCGCGTTTTACTGCAGGGAAATCAATAAGCGGAAAGAATATAAGACAAACGAAAAGTCGTTTTGAAAAGAAACGGAATTCGAGAGGAAGGGAAGGGTATTGGTTCGAGTTTGAGCGAAGGAGGAAGCAATATCATCGTGAAACAATACAGAAAACCCCGTTTATAGAGAGCCTTTCCAGAGAGCCATGGATTGATGACGACCCAGGCAATATAGTACACATCTATTATATAGAAGGAAGGGGTTTTCTTGAGTGCCGGAGTCGCGGGGGTGCCTCTTTTCGCCATTTACCAATGTTCCGGAGACTCTATATTGCGGCATTGAATTCACATTTGTTTCGAGGCTTTTTTTTCAAAGAGAAGGGGTTTTTCCCCTTAGTGCCTTTCGGAAATACCAGGGCCCATCTCTGCGTTTTATTTTCAACCCCTCCTTTCGGGCAAAGGCCTTCTCTTCCCCGACGCTGTTTTTCGGACGTGCGTTGGGAGCACACAGGATGAAAAAAATGTCGGCCGATCAACTATCCGGAATGAATTCCTTGTCTGCGGAAAAGAAGAGGGAAGAGGGTGTGTGTGGGTGGTTTTCCCTTTTTCTTTCCTCCTTGAGAAGAAAATAAAAAGACCTCGGAGGGAGGAGGGGGGATTGATGGGAAATTGGCTTTTCACTCCCGGTCGTCTGTTATAACCGAGGAAAAATCGGGAGTACGTGTTTTCTCCAAACCGAAGCCTTTTTTTTTCATCGAGTCTGAAACAATCCTAATTGAGGAAATCTCGGAGGAGAGACCTTATAGCGGAGAACGCAGAAATAAATCCGGCATTTATTTATATTTATGTATTTTATTTTGTTAAAAATGTACCAAAAGAGAAATTACTGCAAATTTCGAGTTATAGATAGATATAATAATATTATTTTATTTGAATAAGAAATCATGTTTGAGCATTAAAACAAGAGAAAAATACAAGAACAGAGGTGATCCGATTTGCTCAGATTTTTTGGCTGTTGTAGGGTGAGATCTTTGCAAAAACGCTCACTCTTGACTAAATTACAAGTAAGAAGAGTCTGCCAAGTAGGTGAGGCAGATATGTTCCTAGTATCCATAACAAGGATACTGTGGATAGTCCAACTATACGGATGACCCGATGCATAGTACTTGGATAACCTCAAAACATCAATCTCAGAGAATGATCTGAGAATTTCATCAAATTCGGATGGGGAAATACAGAAGGTAATAGCTGATAAAAAGATCTTATGTTTGCGCATGCGCAGCATCAGTCGGTGGTCACATAAACGCCAACCCACACAACCCCTGAATATTATTTCATCAAAATCGGTCGATAATTTCCTCCATTTATTTGTATTAAAAACAGCATTGGACCTAGTGTACATCCTTGTACCATCCCAAAATCATTATTTGTTTCTTCACTAGTAGTTATCAATTGAAACTATCTGTCTTCTGTTTTCAGATTCCAAGATAGGCCCTAAGATTCCTGATTTCTCCAATAGGGCGTGCGCATGGGTCGGAAAAACTGTTTATTGTTATTTCTAATTTAAGCTAGACCTCATTCTGAGAATTTTGGCACCAACCGTGACCTTCTAGCGTGAGAAGACCTTTTTCTCTGATTTTTCAAAGTTTCGAAAGTTTATGACGTCACAGTTGGCTGGGGAATCCCGCCAAGGCGGGAAGGACGCATGACGTCATAAACATTCGAAACTTTGAAAAATCATAGAAAAAGATGTACCTACTCATCTAAAAAGAGAATGGCTGGTGTCAACATTCTCAGAATGAGGTCTACTTTCGATTAACCATTAAAAATAAGTAAATAAAACCCATGCGCACACCCCATTGTAAGTAAGTATAGTAAACAACCATTTCAGTTTGGATTTTCCTCCGACTGCCAATCCTAACGTCGCGGACGTCATTAGCTGTCTTCCAAAGGGAAGATCAGAATTTGTTCTGATGATTTCGCTCATGGCTTCCCATTGCCTCACCGCCCTGGGTTAGGACAAGGGGGGCGATGAGAGCCCCAGCCGCCAAAAAACGCACGCTGTCGGCGATGAGCCTTGAACCCACGACCCCGCAGAAGTCGGTCCAAAGTCCATCGCCGAAAAACGACGCCCCAACGACCGCAGCCACACCGGACCCCGAATTGGTACATCAGAGATTCTCTAGGAATCGCGTCGAATGATTTTGCTATGTCGACCTGAATCAGTGCACATTTTCAGTTATCATTTGTTAGGTATGCTGTAAAGTAGTTGCCGAATCAATAAAATGCATCATCAATTCATAGATTCTTGCTGGAACTGAATTTAATAATTTATTTCCTTCAAGATATGGGAACAACTGGATTTTGTCAATGTTTTTTAATATTTTGAAGATGGTTCTGTTTACCAGAAATCATTCACTTATCCCCCTTCGAAGAGTAGTAGAGAGGTCATTTTCCACGAAAATTCGCTAAACGTGAATTATTTGATCTCTTTGGACTCTACTCTGGGAATTCAGGCTTCTTAACAAATATTTTCAATGGTTGATCACACAGAAAGGTGGTCCAACTATTTTGCCCTCGGGTAGGTTGACAAGGGAACAGTGCTATGAACTATGTGGTGAGAAGAGGCCTAAAGACGAGTTCCTTCCCTTTGCGGTGAAACTGGGATGATTGGGAAAGTTGAGACGAGATTTCCTACTGGAGTTCCTCATATCGGGGGCAAAAAGGACATTGTGAGGTAGGGGGGGGGGGTACAAGAAAGAGAACGATACACCAGAAGGCGAGGACGCTATGAGGGATGCTGCGGGTGGACCCTTAGGGGGCATACCGTAGATTCTCTACCCATCAAAGGCTCTGGAAAACCTACCCTGAAGGGGACGAATCTCCTTTCCCGAAACCCCTTCTTCTCCCCGTCCCTCGAAAACACTGTCCGGAGGAAGGACGCAACACCGCAAATTGGACGGTCCCGTGACACTTATTACATTTCATTGGCATTTCGTCGTCCTTTTAGGTTTCTACCCCCAACCCCTCGGACTGTAGTCTCCCATGTCAACCATCTTCTGGCAACTATGGAAACAAAACCAGGGTCTTCGGACCAGGAAGGGGGGGTCATGGTCAGTCTGTCGCAGTGGACATCCGACTCGCCCTGTCTGTCCCTTGCGGTTTTCCTGTCTGTCCTTTGAATCACTTGACACCTTTTCATAAGACGTTCCAGCCGACCCTCTTCCTACGGAGTTTATCTCCGCATTACAGCAAGTATCAATCCCAGTAAGGTGACAGGTAAAGTAATTCTGTGCGTAAATATATATTTATTTAACAATAGTTTTCGTATTACTAGAGGGTGAAAATAATTGCAAACTCAAAAATAAAAATTACTTTGATAATACGGATTCTTTCCTATAAAAAATTCTCTAATCACATTAAAAAAAAAAAAAAGGTTTATTATTGAAGATAAGTCAGGTTTTGGAGTCAATCAAGAAAAAATGTATTCAGCCCTCCACCAAATTTGTTGTTTCACCTTCCAGTGTTACGTAGAATCCAGAAATTAAAAAGAAAAACAATTGTCCGTCCGCCTAACGAAGAATTTTTTTAATCCCGTCGATTTTGATGAAATGTAGTATACGGACCTCATTTTGGGTTTAGTTGTGCCGTTAGGATTTTGGTTATTGTCAGTGAAAAACGCTGCAAATTACTACACAAAGGTTTATTATTTTTCTATATAGATCACTCGTCTGCAAAGAAAACGGCTTTGCCGTTGTTACCACCAACCATCATGAAGAAAAACATCGATCGCATTTCGGTCAGCTAAAATTTGAACGGAGATTAAGCCTCTTTTGCGATTCACACTCGTGTTTCTGATTTATCGTACATCCAAACCTTGAATTCTCGTAGGGAGCGAACGGTTTGTCCTACAGGGCTCCGCGTGGTCTCTAAAAATTCAATACTATTTTAAATTTATGGAAAAACAATACCTTTATATCAAAATGTTTCGAGTTAAGGCGTTATCAAAATTTCAACCCTCATTTTTCAACCCTTAGAAGTGACCTACATCAACCAAAATCTTCGGGGCACAACTAGACCCCAAATGGAGCCTACATACCAAATTTCATCAAAATCGGTCAATGCTAAGTGGGGAAAGTGCGAACGGCGGACGGACGGCCAAATTTTTATTCGATTTTTGGATTCTACGTGCCTTGAAACGTAAACCAACAAATTCTGAGGGGGGTTAAACTTTTTTTTTCTCGGTCGATTCCAAAGGTTCAATATTGAAAATAATAAACTGAAATTACCTTGATAATAGGGATTCTCTCCTATAAAAAATTCTCTACACACACAAAAATCAAACAAACATTTTGGTTTATTATTGAAGATAAGTCAGGCTTTGGAGTCGATCAAGAAAAAATGTCTTCAGCCCTCCCACAAATTTGTTGTTTTACCTTCCAAAGTGTTACGTAGAATCCAAAAATTAAAAAAAGAAAAAAAATTGTCCGTCTGCCTAACGCGACATTTTTTTAGTCCCGTCGATTCTGATGAAGTTTAGTAGTTACTAACCCCATTTTGGGTCTAGCTGTGCCGCTAAGATTTTGCTAAGTGAAGAATGAACGATGAGATTTTCAAAAGACCCCAACTCGAAAACTTTCAATGTAAAGTTATGATTTTTCAGTCAGTTGTAAAAAAAAAATTTTTAGAATCGAATGAGACCATCCAGAGTTCCCTCTGAGAACTGGAGGAACTCAACTTATTCACACTTGGGTGATTTGCAGAAGAGTGTCATTGCCAGAAATTGGCGAAATCTCCATTCAAATTTTCGCTGATCAAATACGATCTTAGTTCGTACCTTCGCAAGTTGAGTCACTCGGTTGTGGTTCCTTAGCAACCATGAGGGCACCTAGACTCTCGGACTAACTCATGCTACTCATTGAGTTCCAGTGGATGTTGGAATCTCGTCTCAGGTTTTCGGGTTGGCATCTTCCAGAAGTACATCGTTCCAAGAAGAAAATACGAGAAGGACTTTAATGTAGTCGAGTAGGGAAATGCTAATGCCTCGAGATTATAGTTGTGTTATGTGCAGTGAAAACGCTTAAAATGGGGCTCGGGAAATGGAAGAAACAGACAAGGAGGGGGAAAAGGCGAAGTTACCGTTTTAATATTAGACGAAACGAGACCCCGCAGCCCAGTTTGGGTGAGAGCAACAAAAGTAACTGCCACATAATATCTGCGTTTACCTGCATGTAAGTGGGAAATGCCCCTTAAAAAAGGAAGAGATGTCTCCGAGTTTTGTATTATTTTCCCCCTCAAACCGCCTCCTGGAGTATTCAAATGCTTCTTGGATGCATAATTTCGCAACTTTCCAGAGCTTGTGACAACTAATACCCGAAATGTTCTTCCATATGTAAATGCTGAATTTTAACTATTTTCAATCAAATAACAGAAATAGTTATACGGTGATACATAAAGGGTCTTACAGGATGGCAAGGGGGATAGGGCTGGCATACTAGTGATGGAATGGAGAGGGGTCCCATAAAGAATGATCGGCCTCCCCAGACGTTATTGCACCCGCACTATCTTTGATCCCCCGATTCCCTATATATTTGTCTTTTTTATTACGACTCGGCTTCCAATATCACGAAGGGCGAAGGGCTGGGGGCGGATCTCCCTTATTTTTCTATCCACGTACGGAAGGGCCGAAATATATACGAGTACATACGTGGTTCCCTCTTGGAAGGCCGTTCTTCCGAGGGCGGTTAACGTGGTTAAGGGGGAAATTCTACAGAACCTCTCGTTCGCCTTCTTCCTCATGTTATGTTTGATTTTGGTTTTCTATTCAATAATAAATCTTTAGAATCCAGCTGAAAAAAAACCCTCAAATTTTGATATTTCACGTTTTCAGGCACTTACTCAAATTTCAAGGTGATTGGGAAATTTCATATGAAAAGAAAAGAATTGTGAACCATGAAAAATATTTTAGAAGGGCCAGCGTTCGCAGCTGAATGCAGCCACTTGCAACGAAATTGACACTGTGGGATACCGCTATTTGTTTATGTCATAATTTACATAAATGAAGCGAAGCCCTAGATCATCCAACCACAGCCACAACAAACCAGGGGTCATTCTCCTGGTTTTTCCAGGGCCCCTTGGGAATTTCCCAGACCCTTATTGGAGGAACTTGTATACAGGGATTCGGGGCCTCAAGGGCCAGGGATTCGGTGGTTGGACGATCTAGAGTCAATATCTTCGACGAAAGCCTTCCTCCTTCAAAACCTTGCCAAAACCTATAATCAAAACTTGTTCAGTTTTAAGCCTTCCAAATTTCCTTACCCGATCCAAAATTCAACTTGAAGGACTGTCATAAGCATAATGACAGGCTCCAAGCGAAAATTACCAGAGACCAGCTGATGGCAGACCTGGAGTTAGCTCCCCAGATTTCAATACCAGAGGCTGTTGTCAGCAGGATGCTGGAAGGTAAAAGGAGCTGGACTGCTGTGGCATAGTACACAGAAAGCATCCTGACAAGGAAGATACTATTAGAACGAGAAAGAGAGAGGAGGGAGCATCTGGTCCGCCCCCTCACCCAGAACTGATTAAACGCCCCAGGACTCAGCCCGAAGTAATATGTTAAACGGTTCCGGGCTGAGTTCCAACATGGGAAAAAAGGAGATGTTTTTTTAGTGGGTTTGAACCTCACATAAATGGAAGACGCGGATCCTGCCAGGTATCTTACGAGATCCAACACCACCTATGAATCTTAAAGATTTTCCCACCTGCCTGCAGAAAAAAAAGGAATTCACTCAGCTCAAATTCTCCTTCCAGTAAATGTTGTAAACTTATTAACTTGACGGGCTGTCATAAGCATAGTGACAGGCACCAAGGAGGAGTTGTATTTACCTCAAACCTTAGGCAACACGGGGCAGGAATTTCCTGGTTACAACTCAAGAAAGAAGTACCTAAAGTAAGATGTACCTATTTAAATTCAAATATAGGGAAATTAAAAACGTAATTCTAAACACTAGCTCTTACAGACACCTTGAAACAAATCTTGATGGCATGCACACATGCGCAGAATGTGATACCATAAGACAACATTTATTCAACGAACTTTCAGAAATAAATACCTTTCAGTTGACAGTGTTATATGTATCAGACACCTTACAAAAAATATAATCAAATTTCTCACTGACTCCGACGATAAATTTGAAAACAATCAAGATTTAGACATTTCGGGTCTTAAAAAAGCCAATGATATACCTTTTTCTTCAATTAAAAATGTGTGCCTCTCGTCCCCACTTTCAAACTTTTTCCTTTAAGTAGTTCACGATTTTAAAAACTTCTTATTTTCATCGTCGCAAAATCAACTTCATTAAAGACTGAAATACGAATGAGATGTCATAAAACCAGAGCAAAACGAATTCAACGCAGAAAGAGAAAGAATTTCAAGGAAAATAGAGCAGTTTGTTCGTTGAGAGTAGGCCAGGGAAATGCGAGTTGTGGAGTTGTAGTTTTTAATCTTGGAATTACTAAGCGGAGGGAGGGAAACGGGATGAGAAGAGCTGTATGTGACTAAATGAAGAGACGGAAAGCTCTCTAGGAATTAAGGAAAACTCGGCGATGGGTAGGACGTAGAACTGAAATAAGGGAAAAGCGGGACAGAGGGTTGGATACTCAACATCTCCCAGGAATGGTGCGGAGACGGAGAGGGGGTATCCAATTATAACTTTAGAAACGAAATTTCTCATTTCGGTACAATTAGAAGGCCTAGGCCTTGGGGAAAGGGCTTTTCTCTCTCCGACGTTTTCGTGAGAAGAAGGGATATTATAGGAGTTGCCAGGATAGGGAGGGAGAAGGGGAAGAGATAAGGAAAACGGGTAGGAAGTGCGTTCCTTCACAAATTATACTTGTCCCACATTAATTCTACCACCTCTTACAAGTTCTCCTTTGCAATTAATTTCGCCTATCCCCGCTCGTCTTCTGCTCTTACCGAGCACCTTCCTCCATTCCTTAATGTTCACTAATCTCTTCTTCTTAGCTTTTCCACCCGTTCGTACGGGCTTTTGGGCGAAAACCCTGCCTCCTTTATGTATTAATTCCATTACTGTGTCCCTTTTAAGTCATGCTTCATTTTAAACTCCTTTTCACTCTCCATTGCCCTAATGCCCTTCCGCAGAGGATTCTCTGCATACAGGGCAAAGTTATGGTCCCATCACACTCGGGTTTATTTCTAGAGACTTTACAACGATCTGAATCTTCAACGGGAAGAGTAATCAACATCTGCAGTGTATGCTTAAGCTCTTTCTAGCTTCTATGTCTTCAACTCTCTTACTATTGGATGAGCTCTAACTTCAGGTGTTAAAGGATAACAACAGTGCATGATGAGGAAGTTGAGAGAAATTACAGATTCTGAATCGTATTTTGAACTGATTTAAATACATTAAGAAACCCTTAAGCTGCCACTTCGTACAATCGTACCCTCCTTATTGCTTCCGAGTCTACCAAGGTAGCAGAAGCTTTGTTTTCACTTTTCAAGGACGAAAAAAAAAGTTCTCCAAAATCAAAATTTCCACTCGCGTTTTGCATTTTAGACCTTTCTGAACAATTTTGGTTCCGTGTCTGTCTGTCTGTGTGTCTGTCATGAATTCCTTGTAACGAGCATAACTATACGAAGTTATTGTCCAATTTCTATGAAATTTTCAGGGATTGTGCGGGTTGGTGTGTAGACGGTCCCCTATGAAAATCATCATCCCCGGAGTGATAGAAGCGACTGCGCATGCGCAAACGTGAATTCCTTGTAACGGCCCTAACTTCTACATTTTCCATCCGATTTCAATGAAGTTTTCAGGGATGTTACAAACTAGTATTTAAATGGTCCCCTATGAAAATCATCACCTTCGGACTGATAGTAGCTACTGCGCATGCGCAAACGTGAATTTCCTTGTAACGGCCATAACTTCCACATTTTCCACCCGATTTCGATGAAATTTTCAGAGATTATATGGATTAGGTTGTAGATAGTCCCCTATGAAAATCATCATAACCGGACTGATAGAAGCGACTGCGCATGCGCAAACGTGAATTCCTTGTAACAGCCGTAACTTCAACTGTCCCCCAGGGGTCGCGGGTTCGAATCCAAGCCGAGGCTAAGTATTTTTTTTGATCCAATCACATACATCTACTCATTTAATTTTTCATCCGAATTTGATGAAATTTTCTAGGATTGTCCAGATTAGCGTGTAGATGGTCCCCTATGAGGGCAGTGGAAGGTACTTAGAGATTAACAACTATGCATCTGATCATCTGTATAATCGGGTTATGGATTCGAGGAAGCTATGTGCCACACCCACTTGGCAGACGTTTTTAACATCTCTCAAGGTGACTTAGCCCAAACGGTTCCGGATCCTTGTGTTTTATGGTTCTTCTAGAATCAGTTGGTAACATTGGTTAATCAATTAAACGTGATAAAATCATAAGATAACCAGTGCCACACCCCCTTGGGTAAATTTAAAAAATATAATTATTATACTCTTGCGATTTATTGACACCCAGATCAGGAAAATTGAGTTGATTTCTTCACTGTCGAGATGCGTAGAACATCCTGAACATCAATCGATCCAAATTATGATGATAACTTTTAAAAATTCCACCATCCAAAATTGGCGAAATTTCACTATATGCAGTATTTTATCGGTTTTCACTCAATGCAGGATATTTGAGGGGTTCGAAATATAGAGGGAGATGCTACGAGCGGAGGTGCTGTTGAGGGCTGGTGGTTCGCGGGTGATACTCGCCCTCGACAACAGATGGCGTTGACACCACTAAAAGTTACTCGGGCTGGCAACCCCCCTGATCGTAATATTTACCTCTTCGTGAGGTGGTCGCCTTTCATGTTCCGACTTTGCTTGCTGACACCCTCAATATTGTTGAGAAATGTTAATAATTAACATTCGAAATTATTTCAAAGTTTCAAAACTCGATCTAATAACGAATTCACAATTTAAATACGATAAACGCGTAATTCATTCATGTTTTGCCCCAAACATTCGCCGCTGAAATCTGACTTTTTCCCTTCAAATTAAAATTATTTAGACCTCTTGGCATGACCATTTGAGTAAATCGAAGACAAGGATTCAACTAAAATTAATAAGAACCGTAAGTCCACTATTAACTACGTTTTTATCATGCCGATGCAAATTCCCATTGATCAAGTTTGATTTATGTGGTCATGGATATATTTGAGTCCGTCTAGATCAAAGGAGAGAGGAGTTCAACACTCCTTATGTAACAGGACTGTTGTAGTGGCTACTCCATACATATTAAAAACGCTGCAAATTATTACACAATGGCTTATTATTTTTCTATATAGATCACTCGTCTACAAAATCACCAACCATCTAATATGACAAAAAAAAAAAAAAAAAAAAAATCAAAAAAAAATTCAAAAAAAAAAAAAAAAATCAAAATCACCAACGATTCGATTTTTGGATTCTACGTATACCTTGAAACGTAAACCATCAAATTTTGAGGGGGTGTTAAAATTTTTTTTCTTGGTCGATTCCAAAGGTTCATTATTGAAAATAATAAACCAAAACATCTCTAGCAACGAGTAAACATAGATGTAAAAAACCGTAACTAGGGTTGACATATCGAATGAAATATATCGATATACGATCAAATGATATATCGTCAAGGAGATATCGATACGTTCGATATATCGCATGAAATATATATATTTCGATATATCGGAAGATATAACTTGGGAAATCTTGTTGAAGTAAATACGTGAGTTCAAACATTTTAAGCTATACAAACATCATTTTGGAAGAAATTTATCGATATACTCGACATATCGGAAGATTGAAGTAAGTATTTAACCCCCTCAAAAGTTTCATGATTTACGTTACAACGTAAGCATGGCAAATCGAGTGAAATACATCGGAAGATCTTCTTGGAAAATCTTATTGAAGTACGTAGGTAGGTGTTTTGAAACGTTACTAATATCATTTTGGACGAAATACATCGATATACTCGACATATTGGAAGATCTACTTGGAAAAATGGCTGAAGTAAGTAGGTATTCAACCTGGTTTAAAAAGTTACTGGTGTGAATTATCGAAATTATCATACATAGTTGTAAAAGTGCGAAAATATCATGGTTGTCAGAGCACTAGGTCAGTAGCAAAGGGTTTTTAGGGTTGCAAATTTGGGGATAAACTCTCAGGGGTCCTAAAACATAATATGAAAAATCATAGATACCCTCGCCATAGCAATGTTCATTAATTTATAAATTGCTTCAAGTCGTATAAGTATTAGGTAGTTTTAATCTGGACACGCCTCCATTTCTTTCAGCAAAATTCGAATAATTGAGACTTGAGCGCCACTGTAAGTAGTGTGAACCATCAATTTTGAGATGAAGTCAGTAGTCTGAAATCAACCCATCACGTAGGTACCTACAAAATTTGAAATGAAATTACTTAATGTTTTACAAGTACTGACGTCCCTTCTCATTTATTCATTTTAATATTCAATTTTTACTTGTTGAAAATAAGTCTCGATATTGACTATATATTGATATTGCATATATCGATATTGACCGATAATATCGGTTCTCTATATCGATATATCAAACGTAACATATCGATATATTTCATATATTGATATATCGTTGCCATCCCTAACCATCGAAATTATCCCTATTATCGAAATTACGTTATTGTGAAGTCTGATGTCAAGTCGAGTCTGTGCACTTTATTTTATTTAGTTTAGTGCATTATTTAGGATACGATTACAACGCAAGCTTCACACTGGCGCAGTCGACTATACCTACGATAAATTTTACGTTTTGGTTTATTATTTTCAATAATGAACCTTTGGAATCGACCAAGAAAAAGAAATTTTTAACACCCCCTCAAAATTTGATGGTTTACGTTTCAAGGTACGTAGAATCCAAAAATCGAATAAAAATTTGGCCGTCCGTCCGCCGTACGCCGTACGCGGCACTTTTGCCACTTAGCATTGACCAATTTTGATGAAATTTGGTATGTAGGCTCCATTTGGGGTCTAGTTGTGCCCCGAAGCTTTTGGTTGATGTAGGTCACTCCTAAGGGTTCCAAAATCAATTTTGAAGTTTTGAAAACGTCCTAACTCAAAAAATTTTGATATAAAGGTATTGTTTTTCCTTCAATTTAAGATTCTATAGAATTTTTAGAATTTTTTGAGACCACGCGGAGCTCTGTAGGACAAACCGTTCGCTCCCTACGAATATTTAAGGGTTTATATTGATATATATATATATATATATATATATATATATATATATATATATATATATATATATATATATATATATATATGCATACTGCGTGCATCTGGCGTCCGCCCTACAGAAAGTTGCATTCAAAGTGGCGTCCGGTGCAAAGTGGCGTCCGTATACGGACGTCATTTTACACAACAGGCTCATCTTGTACAGAATGATCCATTGAGGCGTCCCCCCTTTTTTTTAAGAGGACGTCACTTTGACGGTTTTCTTCAGTTTTCGTATAGATTTAGTGCACGAAAATTCCGCTCGGACGCTGCACACGTTTCGTATATGATTTGCAAAAGTTAAACTTTACACGAAGCGGTGGAAGTGGCGTCCAGGTTGCAACCCCCGGTTCTCCCACTCCAGCAGCCATCGAACTGCGCCTACTCCCATCCAAAAGCACTGGGCATTCTCTCTCCCTTCACTGGGAAAAAGTTGACCCGTTTTTTTTTTTTCCAGATACCTTTTATAGCATCGGGAAATACTATTTTTCACATCACATATTAATTTAGAACGTCAGTGAGGGTCTTATTTCGCTCTTATCACTCGGTCCCTGTGTTGTTGGTTCTGCGACACCAAACCTTCCCAATTGGTCCTAAAGTCTCAAGTTTTGAGAATGTAGGTTGTACTGTGTACTTGTGTACTACCTACTGTCAGTATAATATAGGTACTCATAACAGAATAAATAAATGCAGTGGGTCATTTTCAAAACCGTTTATTAAATGCTTTAAATTGAAATACAATATTGAAATTGATCCTAGATTTATGAAAAAATGTATGCGATATTTTTGACGAGGTTAGGATGAAAGGGTACGCCGGCCAAAAGCATCATCAAAATCAGTTTAATATCTAAACTGCTATTTTCTTAAAAATTGGTGAATTTCTTTTTGGGTATTGAGTAATACATTTTCAAATAGTCAAAAAGATCAGGGAACAACATAGAATCTATGTTGTACAATATCTGTTGTTGTACAATATATGATATTGTATAGAATCTATACAACACCAAGCAACACCACCTAATTGACTTTTCCCAGGTTCACAGGAGACACAAAAAACTGTTTTATTGTAATAAATTATTATTACCATGCACCTTCTTGTCATATTACCACTATGAAGCCCCTCAAAAACTCATTCATATAGAAAAAATCCAAATACCTAATAATTTCATGAAAATCGGTCAATTAGGTGGTGTTGCTGTTTGAAATTTGCAATAAGGTGGTGTTGCGTGGTCAATTAGGTTGTGTTGTCTGAACGAGATTTGTAAGTTAGGGTGTGTTGTAATGTGAACATTAGGCTGAATCTTTTTCTTAATTTAAATTTAAAAAAAAATCCTTATCAGTGTATAGTTTTGGAATGTCAGAATTTAAAATAGGGGAGAATAATAAAACGGTAAACCACAATGTATCAATAAAAAATATTTTTAATTCATCTTTAAAAGAAGTATTTATCTTCAGCAAACATTTTCAACTAGAACATTAAACAATTTTGCAAACATTAGAACATACAAATAACTAGAACAAGTAGGTAACTAGATAATAACTACAAAACTAATTCAAATAAGCTTAACTAGAGCAATAAAAAATGAATAGGCTAATGCAAGTAAAATACAACTAGAACAAATGAACTAGATAATTTATACAAATAACTGGAACAATAGAAAAACGTCTGCCAAGTGGGTGTGGCACATAGCTTCCTCGTATCCATAACCCGATTGTATAGATGATCCGATGCATAGTAGTTAATCTCAAAACACCAATCTCTAAGTACCTTTCACTACCCTCATAGGGGACCATCTACACGCTAATCTGGACAATCCAAGAAAATGTCATCAAATTCGGATGAAAAATTGAGTGAGTAGATGTATGTGATTGGATCAAAAAAATTCTTAGCCTTGGCTGGGATTCGAACCCGCGACCCCTGGAGCTCAAATCAAGACTCATTCCTCTGAGCTATTAAACTTGTCATGAATAAGATTTGAGATTCTCAGAGAAGACAATCCCTCTATGAATAAATCCCTCTATGAAGAACAATTCTCTATGATTTTCATAGGGGACCATCTAAACATTACTCTGTAACATCCCTGAAAATTTCATTGAAATCGGATGGAAAATGTGGAAGTTATGGTCGTTACAAGGAAATTCACGTTTGCGCATGCGCAGTGGCTACTATCAGTCCGAAGGTGGTGATTTTCATAGGGGACCATCTAAATACTAATCTGTAACATCCCTGAAAATTTAATTGAAATCGGATTGAGATTGTGGAAGTTATGGCCGTTTCAAGGAATTCACGTTTGCGCATGCGCAGTCGCTTCTATCAGTCCGGGGATGATGATTTTCATAGGGGACTATCTACAATTTAATCCACATAATCCCTGAAAATTTCATTGAAATCGGATGGAAAATGTAGAAGTTATGGCCGTTACAAGGAATTCACGTTTGCGCATGCGCAGTCGCTTGTATCAGTCCGAGGATGATGATTTTCATAGAGGACTGTCTACACACCAACCTGCACAATCCCTGAAAATTTCATCGAAATCGGACAATAACTTCGTATAGTTATGCGCGTTACAAGGAATTGATGACAGACGGACAGACAACAGACAGACAGACACGGAACCAAAATTGTTCAGAAAGGTCTAAAACGCAAAACGCGAGTGGAAATTTTGATTTTGGAGAACTTTTTTTTTTTCGTCCTTGAAAAGTGAAAACAAAGCTTCCGCTACCTTGGTAGACTCGGAAGCAATTAGCAAAAATTATCAACTAGATTTTTTGCTTCCGAGTCTACCAAGGTAGCGGAAGCTTTGTTTTCACTTTTCAAGGACGAAAAAAAAAAGTTCTCCAAAATCAAAATTTTCACTCGCGTTTTGCGTTTTAGACCTTTCTGAACACTTTTGGTTCCGTGTCTGTCTGTCTGTGTGTCTGTCTGTCATGATTTCCTTGTAACGCGCGTAACTATACGAAGTTATTGTCCGATTTCGATGAAATTTTCAGGGATTGTGCGGGTTGGTGTGTAGACGGTCCCCTATGAAAATCATCGTCCTCGGACTGATAGAAGCGACTGCGCATGCGCAAACGTGAATTCCTTGTAACTGCCATAACTTCCACATTTTCCATCCGATTTAAATGAAATTTTTAGGGATGTTACAGATTAGTGATTAGATGGTCCCCTATGAAAATCATCACCTTCGGACTGATAGTAGTCACTACGCATGCGCAAACGTTAATTTTCTTGTAACGGCCGTAACTTCCACATTTTCCATCCGATTTCAATGAAATTTTCAGGGATGTTACAGATTAGTGTTTAGATGGTCCCCTATGAAAATCATCACCCCCGGACTGATAGTAGCCGATGCGCATGCGCGAACGTGAATTGCTTGTAACAGCCATAACTTCCACAATTTCTACCCGATTTCGATGACATTTTCAGGGATTACGCGGATTAGGTTGTAGATGGTCCCCAATGAAAATCAAGGCCTTAAAATTTACAGTAGCCTCTGCGCATGCGCAATCGTAAAATACTTGTAACAGCCGTAACAGTTGCGTCTGAGGTGAGGAGTTCAAAGCCATTCTACAAACCCCTCTGTAGATCAGTAAGCAAAGTACTGTACTCACACCCAGGAGTTCCAGGTTCGATTCCCAGTCTGACTATGAAATTTTTTGATTCCAATCACTACCGCACTGACATTTTTCGTCCGAATTTGATGAAATTTTCTAGGATTGTCCAGATTAGCGTGTAGATGGTACCCTATGACGGTAGTGAAAGGTACTTAGAGATTGGTGTTTTCAGATTAACTACTATGCATCGGATCATCTATATAATCGGGTTATGGATACGAGGAAGCTATGTGCCACACCCACTTGGCAGACGTTTTTCAGTTATACTGTCTTTCTTTTTTTCTTGGGAGGATCAATCCTCTGTTCTTTCCGAGGAAGCTGCGCTCTTTGTGTCTCTTCTTTTGGTTTATTATTTTCAATAATGAACCTTTGGAATCGACCAAGAAAAAAAAAATTTTAACACCCCCTCAAAATTTGATGGTTTACGTTTCAAGGTACGTAGAATCCAAAAATCGAATAAAAATTTTGGCCGTCCGTCCGCCGTACGCGGCACTTTTGCCACTTACCATTGACCGATTTTGATGAAATTTGGTATGTAGGCTCCATTTGGGGTCTAGTTGTGCCCCGAAGCTTTTGGTTGATGTAGGTCACTCCTAAGGGTTCCAAAATCAATTTTGAAATTTTGAAAACGCCCTAACTCAAAAAATTTCGATATAAAGGTATTGTTTTTCCTTCAATTTAAGATTCTATAGAATTTTTAGAATTTTTTGAGACCACGCGGAGCTTTATAGGACAAACCATTCGCTCCCTACGAGAACTTGAGGGGTTTCCTTCGTTTTATAACAGAAACTCCTGTAAGGAACTCTATTTTTCGAATCGAGTGTGAAGAGTTTATTTCCTCCGAATAAACTTGATTGAGAAGGTGTGAAGGTAATTATGTAGTAGGTAGGTAGCAAGTACCTATGGTTGGTAAGTAACAAATTTAAAAAAAAAATAGTGACAATGGCAAAGTTGTGATCTCCGCAGACGAGTAGAAAAAAAAACTTTTTTCTTGGAATTTTTAAAGAATTTTTTTCTTAGAACTTATTTAAAAATAAGTCAATGTGTTTCTCTGCGTTACAAACATCTGAACTCTACCATAAGAAAAAATTATATCAGTCACATGAATAGGGTCCTGTTCCAGGACGTAAACGTCGTGCTAACAATGATAGAACAATACTGAAGACTAGCTTGGCCATTTTCTCCACCTCCATTTACACCGGACTAGTCAGAAACCATGGACTGATTTGGTTGAAATTTGGTATATGGGCTCCATTGGGGGTCTAATTGTGTCTCGAAGCTTTTCATTGATATCAGTTACTTTTGAGGAGTAAAAGTTAAGGGTTGACATTTTCAAAAGTACGCTAGCTCGGGAACTCTCAAAACAAAGGTATTGTTTTTTCACCAATTGAAGATAGTATTGAATTTTTAGAAATTTTAGAGACCACGCGGAGCTTTATAGGACAAACCGTTCGCTCCCTACGAGAACTTGAGGGGTTTCCTTCGTTTTATAACAGAAACTCCTGTAAGGAACTCTATTTTTCGAATCGAGTGTGAATAGTTTATTTCCTCCGAATAAACTTGATTGAGAAGGTGTGAAGGTAATTATGTAGTAGGTAGGTAGCAAGTATCTATGGTTGGTAAGTAACAAATTTAAAAAAAAAAATAGTGACAATGGCAAAGTTGTGATCTCCGCAGACGAGTAAAAAAAAAAAACTTTTTTCTTGGAATTTTTAAAGAATTTTTTTCTTAGAACTTATTTAAAAATAAGTCAATGTGTTTCTCTGCGTTACAAACATCTGAACTCTACCATAAGAAAAAATTATATCAGTCACATGAATAGGGTCCTGTTCCAGGACGTAAACGTCGTGCTAACAATGATAGAACAATACTGAAGACTAGCTTGGCCATTTTCTCCACCTCCATTTACACCGGACTAGTCAGAAACCTACCAAAAATCTTAAATTGATGGAAACACAATACCTTTCTAAAAAACTTTTGAGATAGAGCGTTTTCAAAATTTCAACCCTTAGAAGTGACCTACAGCAACCAACATCTACGGCACACAACTAGACCCTAAAAGGCCCCTATACCAAATTTCATCAAAATCGGTCAATGCTGGGTGACGAAAGAGCCGAGTACGGCGGACGGACGGCCTAATTTTTATTCGATTTTTGAATTTCACGTACCTTGAAACGTAAACCAACAAATTTTGAGGGGGGTTAATTTTTTTTCTCGGTCGTTTCCAAAGGTTTGTTATTGAAAATAATTAACCAAAAAAAAGGCGAAAAACTCGGGGATTGAAAATAATGTGGGAGCCAGACGAGTAAAGATGTGATAATGAGAGAGGCGCAAACCTCAGAGGTAGAAGTTCAGCAATCCCCGTTCGTAGGAGGTTGATCCATAGCGCGGAAAATTCAAGTTGGGCGGGAATTACAAATTTCGTCCACTGGCCACCGTCCATGTTAGGATGACATGACGAGTTTGGTATCAATTCCTGTGTAATTTTTCACGCTGAATCCGTTAGTGATACTTACAAATGATTTTGACGGCTAGAAAGTGGATTTTTTGAAGAAGACCTCCATTCGTAGATATGGTAGTGAGTATAAAGTAACACCTTTCTTTTATTATTTTTCTGTATAGATCATTCGTCTGCAAAGATCACAATTTTACCATTGTAACTCTTTTTACCTGCTACATAATTACCTTCACACCTTCAAAATCAAGTTTTTGGAAGAAATAAACGCTTTGCATTCGATTCGAAAAATAGGGTCCTTCGTATGGAAATTTGATTACTGGTTGCTACGGAAGCAAAACTGAATACAACTCGAAGAAACGAACAGCGATCGCATTTTGGTCAGATAATAATATTATTTGATAATAGTATTAATTATTAAATTAAATTAAATTAAATTAAATATTAAATAATAATAATAATATTAATAAATATTATTTGAACGCGATTAGACCTCTTTGGTGATTCACACTCGTGATTTTGTTTTATCGAAGGAAAAACCTTAAGGTCTCGTAGGGAGCTAACGGTTTGTGCTGCAGAGCTCTGCATGGTCTCTAAAATTTTAAAAATTCTATGCTATCTTAAATTGATGGAAAAACAATACCTTTATATCGATTTTTTTGAGCTAGGGCGTTTTCAAAATGTCAACCCTTATTTTTCATCCCTTAGAAGTGAAGAAACCATGCTTACTATTGGCTGGGGCGTTAGTGATTATTCGGTTAGGAAGATTATTCGGTATTGAGAATAAAATTTGAAAAAAAAATGCTCTCCTGTAAAATTCTATTTTTTGTACTTACCTGGTTTTTCCCCACCACCAGCCAATTCATTGACCTGGAGAAGATGGGATTTTGGCAGAACTGTTGAAGAATGGACGAGAAAAATTGGAAAAATCATTGCACTCCCCGCATGTGTGTACTAGTAAAATTCGTAAATTGGTACTACGAATCCCATCATGCTCGTACATTCTTATTACAGGATCTAATTCCAAATTCGAATAATATGGAAACAATATTTTATTGATGTTAGGAAGCTATGTGCTACGCCCACAAAGGTAGTAAAATACGTAAATTGATACTACAAACCCCATCCTGCTCGTACATTTGTATTACAGGATCTAATTCCAGATTCGAAGAATGTGGAAACAATATTTTATTGATGTTGGGAAGCAATGTGCTACCCCCACAAAGGTAGTAAAATACGTAAATTGGTACTACGAACCCCATCCTGCTCGTACATTTGTATTACAGGATCTAATTCCAGATTCGAAGAATGTGGGAACAATATTTTATTGATGTTGGGAAGCTATGTGCTACGCCCACAAAGGTAGTGAAATACGTAAATAGGTACTACAAACCCCATCCTGCTCGTACATTTGTATTACAGGATCTAATTCCAGATTCGAAGAATGTGGAAACAATATTTTATTGATGTTGGGAAGCTGTGTGCTACGCCCACAAAGGTAGTGAAATACGTAAATAGGTACTACAAACCCCATCCTGCTAGTACATTTGTATTACAAGATCTAATTCCAGATTCGAATGATATGGAAACAATATTTTATTGACGTTAGGAAGCTATGTGCGACGCCCACAAAGGTAGTAAATACGTAAATTGGTACTACGAACCCCATCCTGCTGTACATTTTTATTACAGGATCTAATTCCAGATTCTAATAATCTGGGAAGAATATTTTATTGATTTTATTAATAACAACTTATTAAACAACTTGTGAGGGGGGGTTCTTTTCTACTTCTCTTTTGCTTCCTCACTACCGAAGGTTGGGAAGCTTTGTATTCGTGAAAGAAGTGAAAAAAAAAATTTCCTCCAAAATCAAAATTTCCACTTGCTTTTTGCGTTTTAGAGCTTCCCGAACAATTTTGGTTCCGTGTCTGTCTGTCTGTCGGTCTGTCTGTGGTCAATCCTTGTCCCGGGCAAAACTATACTAACCTGTGGTCCGATTTTGATGAAATTTTCAGGGATTGTGCGGGTTAGGTCCTAGACGGTCCCCTATCAATTTCAGCACCTTCGGACGAATAGGAGCGAGTGCGCATGCGCAAACGTGAATTTCCTGGAACCTCGGTTTCTCGGTTTCTAATGAACGGATTTTGCTCAAATTTGGAGGTTAGTTAGGGACTAACTTCTGAGAGACACCCTATAAGTTTCAATCAAATTGGTCAAGCAATAGCCGCTGCGCATGCGCGAACTTTAAATTTATTGTTACAACCAAAACTCCCCAACTATTCAACCAATTTCGACGAAATTTTAAGGGATTGTGTGGGTTAGGTCCTAGACGGTGGTTTATACCTACACTCTTTCGTTCTTTTATTTCAGTGGTTTATATACCACAACTATTTACAACACTATTAAAACATTAATACCTGCAACCCTATCCCGCATATTATCGCCAATATTTTGGTATTCAATAACTCTTTGAATCATAATTTTTTCGCCAACTGATTCTATTCGTCCATGTTACAATGAGTGAGGAAGCTATACTGCCCACCCAACTTGGCAGACGTTTTTTTCTATAGTGATACATTTTGCGAACCATATAGAACCATTAATTATGGATCAATGTCCCTCCCTCATTATTAAACTTCCTGGTCCTTAGGAAGGGAAGTGGGGCCTAATAAACTCGGCCCGATTTTATTTCCTATGTATGATTTTTTCTCTTGAAAATTATATTTTCCCCATTTCTCTCTTATTGGTCCTTTTTGGCAATTACCCATTATTTTTCATGTAAACAACTTGTGAGGGGGGGTTCTTTTCTACTTCTCTTCTACTTTTCTATATTGACACATTTTGCGAAACGTTCTGAGATTGAATTGGGTGAGTTCACCAATTTGGCATTCTCCCACACCCTAGAAAACGGCTGGTTCCAGCCCTCAACTCTGCGGCGCCTTGCCAGCGCTATTCACACTGCAGCGGAATTGACGTCCAGTAAGCTCGAGCTTACTGGACGTCAATTCAGCTGCTGTGTGAACGGAAGCCACTATGCGTTCATATGTACAGCGTATATGTGAAGAACTGTATATGTCATCAGCAAGCGAAATGTGAATATCTGAATCGGTTAACAAGTATCTCGGCCTTAATTAATGTTGGAATTTCAAAATTTTGTTGAAATGACCACTCCTTCAGGGGGACGTCACTTTACCACAACTATGATACGGACGTCATTTTGTACCAAGATGTAAATATATATATATATATATATATATATATATATATATATATATATATATATATATATATATAAATCAAAACACGAGTGTGAATCGCAAAAGAGGCCTAATCTCCGTTCAAATTAGAGCTGACCAAAATGCGATCGATGGTTAGTGATTTTTATTTTTTTTTTTTTATTTTTTGATTTTTTTGATTATTTTTTTTCTTTGATTTTTTTTTTCTTTTTCTCTTCATATTGGATGGTTGTATTGGATGGTTGGTGATTTTGTAGACGAGTGATCTATATAAAAATAATAAACCGTTGTGTAATAATTTGCAGCGTTTTTCGAAATGTATTAGTGTATTTTGATGTTTCCAGTGGCAGTATTTTAGTTTTTCAATCTCCAATTGGAGATGCTCCAATAAATTTCGAATGTCCTTGAAAGTTTCAAATTAAAGGAACAACTTTTGAAAGAGGTGCGTTAAACTCTGAGCGCCGGTTTTCGAGAGAAATACTTACCCAGAACGAACGGCGAACGACTGAGACCACAGGTATGAATGCGTCAAAATAGAAAAATACGAGTTTGTGGACAATATACAAATATAAGTTAGAAGAAGTAAATAAATTTTACAACGTGAATGTGACGGGCAGTCCAGTCGGGCTCGGACCCACCCACCATGGCGGCTCTCGAGGCCACCTCCTATTTCTAGGCAGGTAGCTCCAAAACGTATCAAATTGAAGTTTGATGAGATATCTCGCCGACTTCGATTCTCAAAGCCTTTGACCAGCCAGTTCCGGCAGACAACAGTTCGACACCGACAAAGCCTCTAAAGCTTCTCCGAAGGAACAGCCTCATTCGACCGACTCTTTTTTGAAATCTCTTGCCCAAAAACGTTCGTCCACCGAGTTTTGGATAAGTGGTTCGAACGGCCTCCGTTGATGTTTTCCCCGCATCGAGTATCCTCTTTTCGTCGATAAGACCCCCTATCTCCCTCTGACCTCACTTGTCGTATTCATCACTGAACACTCTCTTGGACGAATTGCGGTTAAAAGTTTCGAGGAAAAAATGTCCATCAAGGTGTTTTTTGAGGGTTGACTGACGACGAGCCGACGTCGTTTTCGATGGTTTCCGTTATCGAATGGGGACGCGATGATTCGGCTGTACTCACCCGAAGTTCTTTGTTTCTGGCACTCAGTTCCGAAGTCTTTCAGCCGATCAGAACAAAAACGTCCCTCTTCTTCCTTCCTTAGTCAATTTATCACGACTTTTCCCACATTTTATCTACAGCCTGTCATAATCAGAGACGAATAAATGACATAAATGTTAAATGACATACTAAAATGACATAAAATGACAATTTTTCGATCAAATGACATAAATTGCCAAAATTCCGAATAAATGACATAAATCGGACGTTTTCGGGCCTTTTTTTCCACCCGAACCTTAGACATACACCTGAAAGCACTGTATCCAAAGCTCCTTCACCTGACGTGCTTGAGCCACGGGCTACATCGGGTGGCAGAGACAGTACGGGACGAGTACAAGAATGTCAACAAATTGATATCATCGGTTAAGAAGGTGTTTTTAAAGGTACCTACAAGAGTGGATCTGTTTCGCAGTACCTACTCTGAAAGAAGTACCACTCCCTCCCGAACCCGTCATCACTCGATGCACATGGCTGACTGCTGTCAACTACTATGCAAAAAACTTGAATGGTATTCGTGAGGTAAGAACCAGAATTGTCCCATTTTAATTTTTATGTATTGCAAGTTTTGGTTTATTATTTCTAATAATAAGCCTACGTGATCGTATCGCAAAAAATTTTTATAACCCCCCCTCAAACTTTGTCATTTTACGTTTCAAGGTGCGTAGAATCCAAATTTGCAATGTCCGTCCGCCGTCCGCCGTTCGCCGTCCGGGCCATAAAAGGCCTTAGAATCGGTCTAAAAAACCCGATCTTTCGCACATAGACTCCATTTGGGGTCTGGTTGGTCCTAACGTCGAACTATTCCGATCGCTTAATTCGTATAGAAGTTATGGGCAAATAACCGTCCAAAAAAGAGGTTTTTGCTCAAATATGCGTGGGGTGACATTTTCCAAGTATTTTTCTTCATGTTGGATGGTTGGTGGCTTTATAGACGATTAAATAGAAAAATAATAAACCATTAAAATAATAAACGTACGATAAATCAGAAACACGAGTGTGAATCGCAAAAGAGGTCTAATCTCCGGATGGTTGGTGGCTTTATAGACGATTATATAGAAAAATAATAAACCATTAAAATAATAATAATGAAATAATAAACCATGAAAATAATAAACATGCGATAAATCAGAAACACGAGTGTGAGGCCTAATCTCCGTTCAAATTAAAGCTGACCGAAATGCCATCGATGTTTGGATGGTTGGTGGCTTTATAGACGATTATATAGAAAAATAATAAACCGTTGTGTAATAATTTGCAGCGTTTTAATCTTTACTTGAGTGGCCAAATTTCAGCTTCATTGTCCAAAGTAAACACTAAATTATCCACCACTACTTGCAGAAGTGGTTCGGCCCATTGTTGCTGAACGTTAGCTAATTGATAGTTTTTTTTTTCTCCAGGTTTTCACATTGCTTGATTCCGAAGATGCTGAATCAATTGCTCGGGCTAAGGAAGCGTTGACGGCTTCTGAATTGGAGACCCAACTACACTACATTGACAGCAATTTTAGGGCACTGCCAGACAAGATTGAATTGCTCCAGCGGCAGAACACGCTCCTCATCGAAGCAGTGGAAACCGTTGAAGAGTTCGGCTAGGAGAAGTGGGCTGGACAGTTGGGGAAGGAGGCAAAGGACAAGCTTGAGGCCGTACTCAAACGTAATCCAGCTTGGGAGGACATCCGTGCAATAGCAGCGAGGTGAAGAAGAAGGAACGTTACCTGAAGGATGAACGGCAAAAGATGTTCTGCTTATGAAATATGCTCCTGCATCCTCTGCTGATGTTGAGAGATCATTTTCAAAATTTAAAATGCTTTTCAGTGAAAAGAGAACTAATTTTACTGTTGAAAACCTAAAATCCTATATGATTTTATATTTTAATAATGATTTAAACTTGTAAATACGTAGTTCTTAAGATTCTAGAATGATTTTCCTTGTAAATTTTGTAAATTATTCATAACATTATTATTGAAATAAATCGGAATTATGCCTACAGAACGTGTTTGTTAGTTTTCCTTCCTTTTTCCCATGTTTCCCTGAACTTACTAGGATAGCCAAAACTTGAAAAATAAATTATATGAAATAATTTATAAATGACATAAAATGGCCATTTTGATAGGATAAGTGACATAAACCACTAAAATAAATGACATAAATGACATGGAATAAATTACATACATCGCAATAATAGATGACAAATGTTACTCGTATCTGGTCATAATTCACATCATTATTTATTACATACTTTAGTTTTATGTATTTTTGTTCATCTCGTCTCTTGTAAATTCCTCGTAACCTGTTGATTTGCCCGGAATTAAGTAAAACTGCTTGTGATGTTTTGTATTTATAAATTCACTAAATTCACTTGGAAATTTGAGAATGAAAACAAACATTTCCTAGGAATTTTGCATCAAATTGCACTTGATTATCTGAAGAAGGTGTCTAATGTGAATTCGGCAAGCTGGAAGCTGACATTTGAGATGGTGGGTCAAGAAAGAATGCAGAGTAAAATTATAATACAATAAAAATAAAAACAAATAGTTATAACTCTGCAGTTATTATTTTCAATGGATGCAGAAGCATGTTCCATGTGGAGATTTAGTGCTTAGGAGTGGTGATGGTGGATCCGGTCTCATAAACGGTAGTGGTAGTAGGTCCTCCCTAACTGAGGTGGTGGTCGATCAGGTCCGCCTGAATGAGGTTGTACTAACAGTAGTGGTTGATCAGGTATTCTCTACCTGAAGTAGTGGTCGATCAGGTCCTCTTGAAGTGGTGGTCGATGAGGTTATACTAACGGTAGTGGTTGATCAGGTATTCTCTACCTGAAGTAGTGGTCGATCAGGTCCTCTTGAAGTGGTGGTCGATGAGGTTATACTAACGGTAGTGGTTGATCAGGTATTCCCTAACTGATGTGGTGGTCGATCAGGTCCTCCTGAAGTGGTGGTCGATGAGGTTATACTAATGGTAGTGGTTGATCAGGTATTCTCTACCTGAAGTGGTGGTCGATCAGGTCCTCCTGAAGAGGTGGTTGATGAGGTTATACTAACGGTAGTGGTTGATAAGGTATTCTCTACCTGAAGTGGTGGTCGATCAGGTCCTCCTGAAGTGATGGCCGATGAGGTTATACTAACGGTAGTGGTTGATCAGGTATTCTCTACCTGAAGTGGTGGTCGATCAGGTACTCCTGAAGTGGTGGCCAATGAGGTTATACTAACGGTAGTGGTTAATAAGGTATTTCCTAACTGATGTGGTGGTCGATCAGGTCCTCTTGAAGTGGTGGTCGATGAGGTTAAACTAACGGTAGTGGTTGATCACGTATTCCCTAACTGATGTGGTGGTCGATCAGGTCCTCCTGAAGTGGTTTTCAATGAGGCTATACTAACGGTAGTGATCGATCAGGTGGTGGTCGATCCGGTCTCATAAACGGTAGTCGATCAGGTATTTTATACCTGAGACGATGGTCGATCAGGTCCTCCTGAAGTGGTGTTCAATGAGGTCCCACAAAAAATGGTGATTGATCAGGTGGTGGTCGATCTGGTCTCATAAACCGTAGTGATAGTAGGTCCTCCCTAACTGAGGTGGTGGTTGATCGGGTCCTCCTGAAGTGGTGGTTGATGAGGTTATACTAACAGTAGTGGTTGATCAGGTGGTGGTCGATGAGGTCACACAAACACTAGTGATTGATCAAGTGGTGGTTGATCAGGTCTCATAAACGGTAGTCGATCAGGTATTCTCTACCTGAGATGGTGGTCGATCAGTTCCTCCTGAAGTAGTGTTCAAAGAGGTCCCACAAAAAATTGTGATTGATCAGGTGGTGGTCGATCAGGTCCCACAAAGAGAGGTTTGTACGTACTCACCTGTACTGCCGACTTAACTCGGCCGACTTTTTCACGACAAAACAAAGTATTGAAAGAAACCCATTCAAAAAATTTTTTAAATTGAAAGAACAATTTTTAACTGATTTTAAGCACTGGGAACTTTGAAACGAATTCACAGATCATCTAATAATGGTAATTATTACCATTATTGAAAATTCAGTTTTACTTTTATTAAACAACATGTTGCTAGATTCAAGGCTTGAAGCCTGTAGCACCGATCAAGGGTGTCAAAAAAATAACACAAAATACATCTCGTAAATATCATAATATAACATAAAAATACAACTTACCTGCCTCGTACTACATTAAACTGATTGATCGTTCTTGAAGGTGATCCTTAGAAAAGCCTGAATAAAATATGAAATATTAAGAGCAACTGAAGATCAAGAAGTGTATTAATATTACAGATTATTTGTATGATAGAATTATTGTAATAAATATTTTAAATTGGACGGTAGATGAATGGGTTTATAATAATTATGAGGGAGTTGAGGGTATTCGAGAATCTCTGCTCGATAACTTCCCTAACTGCCCACTCGATTTTTTCCTATTCGTCGGGCATAAAGGGAATGGTCCAGCGTTGCTACTGGGAGGGTCAAGGAGCATTGCGATAGCTGGGGGGGGGGGGACGTGACCCTTTCCTCCTCACCACCCCCCCGCATCGAAAAGCGATAGAATGTGCGATAGAATGATCGAAGGGGGTGATAGAGAGGGGGGGGGGGGACAATCAGCGGAGGCGGCCGACTTCCCTTGGAATGTCAAGTGTTCTCTTACCCCTCTCGCTTCCACCCCCCGGCCGCCTCCCCTTCCTCAGGGGGCGGATCTGCCCCCGCCACCTGACCACGGTCCGGCTTCGATCGCCGCCTCCGAGCGTTGCTCATGGCAACGCCTGTCATTAAACCTATCGTCTTATCATAACCCGGCCATCTTTGTGAGGGTGGCAAGGAATCAATGAAGTACTATAACCACACGATCCCTCCTCCCTCCTGCAACCTCAACCTTTCCTCCCTCCCTCCCTCCCTCCCTCCTTCTCTCTTCCTCACCTCACTCGCATTTTCTACTGCCAACCGAAATTCTTCCTTTCTCTACTTCCTCACAGATTTTTTTTTTTTTGGTTTTTTCCCCACCAAGATAAACACGGTCTTCTTTCCTGAAAAATGAAAAAACCTGAATTCCTTTCAAAATCCAAATTTTGATTCGATTCTCACGTTTGAGACATTCAGGGCAGCCAAGGTTCCGTGTATGTCTGTCTGTGAGTCCACAAATCCTTGTAACCAGCCAAATTGAACGACGTCCAATTTCGATGAAATTACCAATGATCTTGCAGGTCGGAATGTAGATGTTCCCTCAAAAGTTATCATACCTGAGGAGGTGATCGATCAGGTCGCACAAACAGTTGCGGTCGATCAGGTCTCACAGTGGTGGTCGATCAGGTCCTTTGGACAGTGGTGATCAGGGCCTACCTGGGGAAGTGATTGATCAGGTATACAAACAGTAGTGATCAGGTGACCACCACCTAATGTGGTGGTCGATCAGGACCTACCTGAGGTCGTGGTCGATCAGGTGTACGAACAGTGGTGATCAGGTACTACCTGAGGAGATGATCGATCAGGTGTACGAACAGTGGTGATCAGGTACTACCTGAAGTGGTGGTCGATCGGGTCCTACCTGAGGTGGAGACCAATCCGGTCCAACAAACAGTGGTGGTAGTTTAGGTCCTACCTGAGTCGTGACAGATCAGATCTCACAAACAGTATTAATCGATCAGGTTCTCATGAGATGGTGGTCGATCAGGTCCCACAAACGGTGTTTGTCGATCAGGTCCTCCAGACAGCAGTGATCAGTTCCTACCTGGGGAAGTAATTGATCAGGTATACAAACAGTAGTGATCAGGTACTACCTGAGATAGTGGTCGATCAGGTCCTACGAACAGTGGTGATCAGGTACTACCTGAGGAAGTGATCAATCAGGTACTACCTGAGGTGGAGGTCGATCAGGTCCTACGAACAGTGTTGATCAGGTCCTACCTAGGGAAGTAATTGATCAGGTATACTTACAAACAGTAGTGATCAGGTACTACCTGAGATGGTGGTCGATCAGGTCCTACGAACAGTGGTGATCAGGTACTACCTGAGGAGATGATCGATCAGGTATACAAACAGTAGTGATCAGGTACTACCTGAAGTGGTGGTCGATCGGGTCCTACCTGAGGTGGAGACCAATCCGGTCCAACAAACAGTGGTGGTAGTTTAGGTCCTACCTGAGTCGTAATAGATCAGATCTCACAAACAGTATTAATCGATCAGGTTCTCATGAGATGGTGGTCGATCAGGTCCTACGAACAGTGGTGATCAGGCATAACCTGATGAAGTGATCAATCAGGTACTACCTGAGGTGGAGGTCGATCAGGTCCTACGAACAGTGGTGATCAGGTCCTACCTGAGGGGTGATCGATCCAGTCCAACAAACAGTGGTGGTAGTTTAGGTCCTACCTGAGTCGTGATAGATCAGATCTCACAAACAGTATCAATCGATCAGGTTCTCATGAGATGGTGGTCAATCAGGTCCCACAAACGATGTTTGTCGATCAGGTCCTCCGGACAGCAGTGATCAGTTCCTACCTGGGGAAGTAATTGATCAGGTATACTTACAAACAGTAGTGATCAGGTACTACCTGAGGTTGTGGTCGATCGGATCCTACCTGAGGTGGAGACCGATCAGGTGCAACAAACAGTGGTGGTCGTTTAGGTCCTACCTGAGTCGTGATTGATCAGACGTCACAAACAGTATTGATCGATCAGGTCCTCATGAGATGGTGGTCAATCAGGTCCCACAAACGGTGTTTGTTGATCAGGTCCTACTTGAGGAGATGCTCGATCAGGTCCCACAAACAGTCGTTGTCGATCAGGCGCTACGAACAGTAGTGATCAGGTACTACCTGAGGTGGTGATCGATCGGGTCCTACCTGAGGCGGTTACGAATCAGGTCCCACAAACAGTCGTCGTCGATCAGGCCCTACGAACAGTGGTGATCAGGTACTACCTGAGGTGGTGGTCGATCAGGCCCTACCTGAGGAGGTGCTTGATCAGGTCCAACAAAACAGTGGTGATTGATCACATCTCACAAACAGAGGTGATAGAACAGGTCCTACCTGAGTAGGTGGTCGATCAGGCCCTACGAACAGTAGTGATCAGGTACTACCTGAGGTGGTGGTCGATCAGATCCTACCTGAGGTGGTGCTCGATCAGGTCAACCTACAATGGTGGTCGATCAGGCCCTACGAACAGTGGTGATAAGGTACTACCTGAGGTGGTGGTCGATCAGATCCTACCTGAGGTGGTGCTCGATCAGGTCAACCTACAATGGTGGTCGATCAGGCCCTACCTGAGGAGGTGCTTGATCAGGTCCAACAAAACAGTGGTGATTGATCACATCTCACAAACAGAGGTGATAGAACAGGTCCTACCTGAGGAGGTGGTCGATCAGGTGCAACTAACAGTGTTGGTAGGTTTATATAAATGGCATAAGTAACCAACTCGCTCGTAAACAATAAAACAAGAGTGGAAGTTGTACAGAAAGTGAAAACGTTTCCATCTTTCATGGAACACGAGTCACCCCTGACGGGCAGGCTGTGCGAGGAGCAAAAACGGGGCTTAATTTACGAGGCAAACTACCCCTAATTTAAGGGATGAAGAGGGCGGACGGTCAGAAAAGGGGTTGTTTACCTTCATAGGGACAACGTCAGGTTTATAATACCGACGAAGGTTTCGTTTCCTGGTTCATTGCAGGTCGTAAAACGCTGGAAAAAAATTAAGAGATTCAACTGAGAGTGAGAGTGGAAGTTTGAAAGGCCGCTTTGTATCGCAGCTACTTTGCATGAAGGTCCACCAATGCTCTGTCTGCATTTTGAGTTCAGTCGGTGCATTCAAGAAAGTTATTTATAACCAATCTTGAGGTAAGAGCGTGGAGTAGATTGTAAAACAACGAATTTCAGGAGTATGAAAACTCTACTGCTGGAACTCATTGAAAATACGAAGTGCTTGTTACGAGTATTTTCTCAGGAACATTACCCACCCTGGCTAGTTCGTCGGTGAGCTTAATGGGCGAGGCTGAGCAATGACAAGTGCTTATTAATTTCCTAAATTCAAATTCAAACTACAAAAAAAAAAAATGGGCGCCACTCCTCGATAAAAAATTTACACCTATCCAATTGAGGAGGTATTGGAATGGTGGGGGCAGTAAGATATAGAATTCGATATATCCTGGTTAAATGCGATAAAATTATTTTTTAATACAATCTGGTGATCAATCATTTACAAAAATATTGAATACTCCCTGTTGTTTCTTATCGTTCTAGTGCCTACTTATGACTAAGGCTACTAGGTTGTAGATATGATGGCAAGAACCGGCGATTCCAGAAAAGATTGTCGCAGAGAAAGAGAAGAAATTACCAAAAAGAAAAGATCCCTGGAAGGGGAAAAGAAAATAGAGTTAGAAAATAAGTAGGAACAGACTTACTTAGTCAAGATGCGTGAAAAGGAAAACAGTAGTATGAAGAAGTAAAAATTCAGGTATATCAGCATCTCACCATGCATAGGATCTTTCAAACAAGCAGTAAGGTACAACAGCGAAGCGAAGATTATGCAATACATCAATGCAATAAATCAAGCAGAAAATACTTCCACAACTGAAAAGTAAATTACCCAAAAATAGTAGAATTTATCTTCAAAAGGCAGTCAAGTACTACATAGCACATTTGCATAGGCACTAAATAATGTTGATGAAATAATTACATTGAACAATCAATGGTTGAACTCATTCATCAGCTTAATCAACAAAGTTATTACAATTGGGTATCGAATGCTGGGTATTGGGTGCTTTTCTTCTTGAGATATGAAATGTGAGGGAGGAAATAGTCGGCTGATCTTCAGTAGTAATTTTATCAAACTTCAGTGCACTTTCGCCTTCTCGGCCTCGTCAGAACTCTGTGAGAACAACGCGTACAAACTCAAGTTACATTATGTCACTTATTAATAATAATTTAGTAATAATATCAGTAATTATAAGTTACGATGTATAGTTTTAGGGTTTGGTAAGAAAATGATAATATTGTAAAAATGTTGGTACAGAGGAACAACAACTATGGAATTTGCAAACAAACTATGCAATTTATTCAGACATGAATCTCACACACCATACACAAAACTTTAACATTTCCTCGTTGCTCTAAAGACCATATGATTGAACACCTGTTCACTAGGTAACCCTGAAATTAGTATTGGAGAACTTTCCAACACTTTCCCCATCTCTGATAAAGTCCGAATTAGGGTCTATAGTTCTTCTGAATCGAACTCCTCGCCTCGCTCGCCACATTGGATGTTCGTTATGGTCCTCAGCAGCAGCCGTAGAGCTAGTGACGCCTAATGATGACTTTGTTACGGAAGCACTTGACTTTCTGCTTAGGTCTTCAGGTACCTCACAGCATACAGGATGGCAGGTGAGTTGACACTGGCATTCTTTCCTCACAATCGACTGCCGACTGCCCCAGCTACCTTTCCCTGAAGAATTCCTGTTCTCCTTCGGTCTATCCATCGCCACCTCTTTCGAAAATTGGAGTTGTGAGGATCTGGAACCAAAGGCTGTCCCTGCTACAGGCAACTTTCCACCAGTCTCCGTATTAACATTATGAACGAACTCTGAATCCCTCCATCTTGTACAATATCTGTAGAGGTGACCTCTTCTTCCACAGGACCAGCATTTCCATCGTCTTTTAGAATGTTGCATCGCATGTGTGGGTGCTTCTCCTTTTTCCGCCGTAGTCGGAGGTAGATCACTCATAGGAGTTGGTGGTATCGGACCTTTCTCTTCACAACCCATTGTACCAGCGAGTAAAAACCGACATTCAGCTTGTCGGGCATAAAATAACGCTTGAGCAAGTGATCCTGGTGACCGGTTCAAAACATCTTCCAAGATCTTCCTACTTCGCAGTCCCACGTAAAATTGCTGGATAGCAACTGCGTTCAACGTTTCTTCAGTAGCTTGGGGGAAAGTACGATGTGCTAAAATTTCAACATCAACTGCAAAGGTTACGAGGTCTTCACTGGAACCTTGCACTCGGTTACGTAACTGACTCATGTACCGATGCTGCTGGCTTTGACCCCCGTACCATTGCTGCAGTGCTGATGCCATATCCTCGACTGATGACAGTTGGTTTCCAAGAGCACACATGAGAGAAAGAGCTTGTCCTCTCAACGACGCGACGAAGTACCCAGTTTTCTGTTCATCAGTCCAACTATTAGCTCGACATATCCAACGAAATTGAAACATGAATTCTTCGAAAGAACTCGTACCGTCAAATGTTCTCATCAAGTCGCTCACTGATTCAGTCACAAACAATGTTTCGCCCATTCCAACTTCTCTCTGTACCCCGGATTTCGTTTCCCAGTAAGTGACGCCACGCGCGAAATCCCACTTCTGACACCAGTGTAAAAATGTTGGTACAGAGGAACAACAACTATGGAATTTGCAAACAAACTATGCAATTTATTCAGACATGAATCTCACACACCATACACAAAACTTTAACATTTCCTCGTTGCTCTAAAGACCATATGATTGAACACCTGTTCACTAGGTAACCCTGAAATTAGTATTGGAGAACTTTCCAACAATATTAAATAAGAGACCTACTCATAGTAATGGTGCCTACTCAATGATAATTGGTAAAGTTTTATTTTATTTTTTCAGCTATTTTTGAGGTAGAAGGGTACCATTAGGAGCTATAAAGAGGTAATGTTAGGAGTCTTGGACGATATAGTTCTAGGTATGGTGAAAACACATATTGATACTTACTAATCACTCCATACTTAGCACGTATCAATATGCGTATCAATCCACACATCAACATATTATCCAATATTCTCAAGAAAAATAATGTTTTCGACAATGTTTATTCATTTTTCACTATCAAGAGTCCAAGCAGGGTGTTTTCTTAATGATAGAAACGTTATTTGTGCAACCAAAGAGTAATGAATCAAAAGCCTCTATACTCTCTTCATGTTTTAGCCATTATGTTGAATTTTCCGCAAGAACTGTATCGATATTCCATATTTAGAAATAACGGATCCAAAATATCGATACTCCATAATCCAAAAATATCGGATAGGGCAGTATTGATACTAAAATATCGAGTATCGGTACAAAAGTATAGATATTTTGAAATATCGATTATCGATACCCATCCCTAGGGCGGATCCACAATTTTTTCTGGAGGGGGTCACAGGGTAGAACGCTGCAAATTATTAAACAAAGGTATATTATTTTCCTATATAGATCACTCGTCTGCAAAGAACACGGCTTTGCCATTGTTACCACCAACCACATACCGACTTCATAACCAAGTTTATTTGGAAGAAGTAAACGCTTCACACCCAGTTCGAAGCTAAGCACGCAAAACTAGACACACCTTGGGTGATTCACACTCGTGTTTCTGATTTATCGTGAGTCCAACCCTCAAATTCTCGTGGGGAGCGAACGGTTTCTCCTACAGGGCTCCGCAGGGTACGATTTTGCACATGCGCAATGCGCTCCGTGATCATAATTGAGATCCTTGGGAAACAATTTTTTAAGATAAGATTCTAGCAGGGGGGGGGGGGGGGAGTTTTCGGGGACTGTACTACCTTTCTCAGGGCTCGAAGGAAGGTTTACTCAGTGAGCAACCAAGAGTCATTTTGAAGGGGGTTGGTGGAGTTGCCACCATAAGTATTGAGGATTAGATTTTATGGTATCTATTAAATGTAACAATGAATCAAACATCAGGATTGAAAAAAATGTATATTTAATAGATACCATAAAATTTAATCCTCAGTAATTATGGTGGCATCTCCACCAACGTCGAGATATATAGCACTTGAACAGATCAGAGATCATTTACTGGCCAATAAAGTACTGCATCCTAAACAATTTGGATTTCAGGAAGGCAGAAGCACCGCCTCCGTGGCCTGCTCTTTGGTGATGGGTGTTCTGGATTCTTTGGAGAGAGGTGATCGTACAGCCCTCCGTTTGTATGACCTGAAAAAGGCTTTTGATCTTGTTCCTCATAACCTATTGGTTCGAAACCTGCAGCACTATGGTTTTAGTGAGAGAGCAATGGCGTTTTGTAGGAGCTTTCTGGCGGGATGGGTGCAGACGGTCGTTTTCAATGGTGAGGATTCTCTTCCCACTTCAATTCCGTACGGAGTTATGGAAGGCAGCGTGAATGGCCCGACATATTTCCTGTTGTTCATAAATGACCTACCTTTCCAGTTCGAACGGGGCATTTATCTCTTTGCCGACGATATGACGACCCTGGCATCCGGTAGATCTAAACAGGAGCTAGACCAAGTCCTGCATTCGTCTGATGTGCAGATTCAGGGACGGTGTTGAGCAAATTGTTTACGTCTCAATTTGGAAAAGAAGCAGAACCTGGAAATCAGCCTGAACGGGAAGCTCGAAGGTACAGTGGAGTACCTAGGATTGAAAATTGACAACAGGCTCTCATGGGCCTGTCATATAGAGAAGTTAGCTACAAAACTGGCATCCTGCAATTATATGCTGCGACGGCTAAAGCAGTCTGTTTCCTTTGCTGTGTTAAAATCTGTCCTTAACGCTTATTTCATGGCTCGAGCGTCCTACTGCGTTATTGTCTGAGGAAACTCGCCTCATAGCTTCACCATTTTCAAGTTGCAGAAGGCGGCAGTAAGGATCGTCCTCAATATGGGGTCCAGCGACACGTGTAGAGGCCCTTTCAAGGAGCTCCACTGTCTCACGTTGCCCGGTCTATTGGTGTACAGTAGTTTATGTTATGTCCGGCGGAATATGGGCGGCCTGCAAAAATCGTCACACTCTCATACTCATGCTACGCGCCAGTGCAATGACTTGAGACCGCCGACGGTTCATCTGGCATCATCACTGAGGAACAATCCTACCAAGCACGGCTCCCGATTTTTTAATGCGCTGCCAGACTCGATTCGGAGACTTCCTGAGAAGCAGTTTGAAAGAAGAATAGAAAAGACACTTGTTGAGGCGGAAATATACAAAACCGAAGAGTTTTCTAAGCTGATCTGGTGATTGTTGGCGTTTAGATTTGTTACCTACTTATTATTTGTTGAACGTTATTTATTATTATCTGACGATTGTTTTACCACTTTGTAGATTACGACAATAAAAAAACCTTTTGAATTTTGAATTTTTTTGAATTTTGAACCACCTTCAAAATGACGCTTGGTATGCTCGCTGAGTAAACCTTCCTTAGAGTCCTGAAGAAGGTAATATATTAACCGAAAGCTCGGCGAAGAAGAATGTTATCATTCAGTGGCCCCCATTCCCAATCGTTTGACGTAGTTTAATTTATTGGGTCAATCTACATAGTTGCTGTACTTACAAAAAGTTGGAGAAAAATTCGGTATTATTTCGCAGACATCACCTGCCGCGAGTGGAGTCGTTGAGATGAGAATCCATGATATGAAGCGCATCGTGACTCCACGTATCAAAGGATGGAAATCAATAGCAATTAAAAAAAGTAAAATACTATTCCTTCCTGACGCTCCTGTAAAATATAGTACGATAGATAGCAATAGGATTTTTCTGAAGGGCGGGCGCTTAGGCGGCAACTTGACCGCCTTTTCACTAAAAACAATCTTGCGAAGACAAAAGCAATTAACAGCGCAACGGAACGCACAGATATTCTCTAATTACAACATAAGACACCAAATGGCAGGCAAAAGCTACGTTAGATTCCAGGGTTTCCAGTTGTGGAGAACTCAGGTATATGAGAAATTGATGTTGAACAACGACGGACACTGATGCAATAGTTGAGGCCTCCAGAGAAGCAATGCCAGGAGCGTTGTAGGTGTAGTAGCTTAGTGGATCTCATTACGAAGCTAAGAGATGAGGAAGGCTAGGAATTATGCATTGAATTCGGTCATTCAGTGGATGTTTCGTCTATTTGATAGGACGATGTTTCCTAAACTGTGATGGGGAGGATGGCAGATCAGCTGAGTGAAAGATATAGCTCATAATTCTGCTGTTGATCAAAAATCCCTAAATTTGGTGCCTAATAATCGCTGCTTTGTGAGATTTATCGAAGAAAATGTGTTGAACTCATCGATAAGAACGAAAAATCAGTTAGAAGGGTCCTTTTTTCGGTTTGGAAGGAAAAAGGGATTTTATTTCGAGAGCAACCGCCTCGTTATGGGAAGGTAAACTTCACCGTCGATATAGTGCGATAATGAGGGAAGGAGGTTTTTTGATGGTTCGTTGTCACAGATGATAGGACTCATCGTCACAGAGGGGAGACCACGGAGGCAGGTGGTGGCACTCCACAGTTCATTGTTCACGAGCCCTTGGGAATGAAATCAGTTCTCAATCATCCCTCTTCGTCGTTTCTTACACGAAACGGCTAGTGAACCAGAAATCAGTCAAAGTACTCTGTCTGATTTTATGAGGACTCTCATCAATGAAATTTAAACCCATCTTCGATTTCCCTGATTTCATGCGAAAAATGGTTCAAGTCGAGAGCTTTTACGCCGATCAAAAGTGACTTGCTACATCATAAGAATATCTTCCTTATCAAGTAAAACATGATAATTCGTTATTTTCAATAATAAACCTTTGGAATCGACCAAGAACATTTTTTTTAACACCCCCTCAAAATTTGTTAGTTTACGTTTCGATGTACGTAAAACCAAAAATCTGATAAAAATTCGATGGAATTTGGTATGTAGGCTCCATTTGGGGTCTATTTGTGCCCCGAAGATTTTGGTTGATGTAGGTCACTTCTAAGGGTTGAAAAAATAAGGTTTGAAATTTTGAAAACGCCATAACTCAAAAAATTTTGATATAAAGGTATTGTTTTTCCATCAATTTAAGAATGGAATTTTTAGAATTTTTTGAGACCGAGCGGAGCCCTGAAGGACAAACTGTTCGTTCCCTACGATAATTTAAGGGTTGGACTTACGATAAATCAGAAACACAAGTGTGAATCGCAAAAGAGGCCTAATCTCCGTTCAAATTTCAGCTGACCGAAATGCAATCGATGTTTTTCTTCATGTCGTTTGGTGGTAACAATGGCAAAGCCGTGTTCTTTGCAGACGAGTAATCTATATAGAAAAATAATAAACCTTTGTGTAATAATTCGTACAGTTTTTTGAAGAAGGCCACCTACTATCGTGAAAATCCAGAAGTTTATAGATCATGATCCCTGAATTTCTAGGAATGAGTACCATTAGAAAGTCATAATGGGGACCGAAATAATGAGAAATCGTGTATTTTGAAAATACCATTCCCTCCCGCCACTCACTTCACGTGCTAATTTCGATACTCTGTTCAAATAATGTGCAACTGGGAAGTTTTTCTGAGTCGAACAAAAAAGAAACCCGCAAGTCGGGTAAGAATGTGAACTGACCAGCTCAAATAGATTTGGCTATGGGGGGTCTCATACGGTCGCCGTTCGTTCCTCGTTCTGGGTCAGTATTTTGGAAATTGAATTGGCAAAAACTTGAGAAAGTATACGTAAATTTGAAATTTTAAAGGATTTTAGAAATTCATCAGTGCATGGCCCTAGGAAATTGAAAAAACTGAAATATTGCCAGTGGAGTCATCAGAATCGAACAATAATTGCCAGAGGAAAAATGGGAAAACCCATTAATCTAGTTATATTTTCTCATAAAATTTAGCTAAATTGAAATTTTCGAGGATTTTGAAAATTTATTAGTGAATGAATTAAATTAAGTTTGGTTTTTCCCGTTTTTCTATGACAATTATTGTTCTGTGTGAATCGCAAAAGACGCCTAATCTTCGTTCAAATTTTAGACCAAAATGCGACCGATGCTGACCGAAATGCGATCGATGTTTTTCTTCGTGTTGGTTGGTGGTAACAATGGCAAAGCCGTGTTCTTTGCAGACGAGTGATCTATAATCTATGTAGAGAAATAATAAAACCATTTGTGCAATAATTTGCAGCGTTTTTTTATTACACCGGCTATTATAGACTTTCTAGAATAATTCATTATCTCGGATTGATTGGACATTACGGGCGTTGAAAAACGGATAGTTTTCAAAAAGTTAGTAAGTTCACTTTTTAGGTTACTTTATTCCCCGTAAAATTCAACTGAAAAAATTTTATTTGGTATTAGGAAGATAAGAAATTCAATGTTCTTTCCAATGGCATCCTCAAATTGTAATGATTACAACAAATTGAAGGAGTGATTACCAATTTAATGACATAAGGTCAAAATCACGAAAAAAACTTTAAAATTAAAATAACCCGGAAAAGAAGTCTCTTAAAAAAATTTTTTTTTGTGGCAAATTAGTTGTAGAATCGACTCCTTGAAGGAGTGAGATCTGTTTTGTAGATACCCTGTATAGAAAAATATAAACCTTTGTGTAATAATTTGCAGCGTTTTAACGTGGAGAGGTTCTTGTTGACGGGAGAAGCCAGCTTTTTGGCGTTTCCAGAAATGGGTTGTCTAATAACCTCCTTGAAAATTCGCTCATTTACACATGCTGCGAGAATGAGACTTGTTTCTCTTGTTTCGTTGTTGTTTGTTTTTTATCAATCCTAGAAGATCGATTTTGTTGAAGCGGATACGTCGCCCATAACGGGGCGTAAGAGAGAAGGTAGGTACAGAGGTATTAATGTGTTCAGCTGAAATGAAAGGCCTTGTGTGTGTTGTAAAGATGTTGGGTGCGTGTGTATGACGGTGGGACAGGCGTGAAGTTACGTCTCTATCACGACCTGTCTCATAACGAAAAGTGATTTCCTTTGATGCTTTATTAATAACTCGGATAGGAGCCTGAAGGTCTTGGCTCATTGTTAATGTTGCTTTACGTGGAGGATTGTCGCAAGTCATGTTCGCCTCATTGGCCGACGAAAACCTGATTGTGATCGGCCCCCTTTCTCACTTGATCGCTCACCTCTCATTTCGCACGAGTGTCTGGCAACCAGATCGTCGACTAGTCGTAAAAGCTGGTCGGATAACCGTTTCAACTATCAAACTTATCCAAGTTTCCATACATTTATAACAAATATAAGGGGTCTGGAGTCAGGAGAGGGAGTCTTTCTTCGACAACCGCAAGAAGAAGAAGAAGAAAACATGTTTATTGAATAATACAAACAAAAATCGGTAAAACAAAACTACGAAAACATGGCAGGCATGGACGTGACGTCCGTCCTGCCGAGTGGTAACAGCCTTTTTAAGGTCGTTCTGAGCTGTTGTTACTATATTCTTTAAATTTATGATTGCCTCCACTATCCACTATTCACTCCCAATTAAATTCTTCTATGAGTTTGGATCGTTAATTCCAACATTTTTGGCACCTGAGCCACTTTAGCCAATAATTCCCACTATTCAGCAGTCGAACAATGCTTTGAGTGTCCAGCTGATCCGTTCCCAAATAGAACATCCGACACTTGGACAGCACAGCGCACAATCCCATACTACAAATAGTCCAGTCAAATTGTGTTCAAAACGGACCCTCGGAAAAAAGTTTTGGGGGGTTTCTGTTTTCTTCGATTCCTTATGTTTTTGGGGTGCTGAATCCGAATCTGAAGTTTGCTACCAAAATTTTGTGACGGATCATTGAAAAAAAATGCGAAAAAATTGATTTTTTTTTTGTTTGCCAATAACTCAAAAACTACCAACTTCGGGCGGAAAACTATTAATGCAAAATGAAAGCACGTTAAATTTGCTACAAATTGTAACTGGTACGTTTTTTGTAAGACGAACCGTTTAGGCCCCCAGCGCTGATTGAAAATATGCGTATTTTCAATCATTTCTTCCCACAGAAGCTGCTGCACGGCAACATTCTTTCAAGGATTTACGTTCAGGTGCAGCGGAGGACTATCTAGTTGAGCATCAAAAGAACCAAACGATTGGGGGTGGAAATTAACAACGAGAGGTTTGCTGCCAGTGCCAACGATTTTGAACGCTACACTCCATACTCCAGCATATTTCCTCCATTGCTCTTCGATCTGCTTATACAAAGGGAAAAAGTTATGTGAGCCCTGGAAAACAGCTCCGACGAGAAATGACGAGAAATAAGAGGTTGGATGGAAAAGCAGCCATAACTTCCCTTCTCCAACGACAACGGCAAAAATACTACTTCTGAATACATTGCATTAACAAAATTAAATATAGGTATGTTTAAATAATTACATTAATCGCAATTTAATAAGCATAATGTACTCAACTTCTAAAGTTTCTCAGCATTCTAAGTTTTTTTTTTCTTTTTAATGACGTAGATTTTTCGGATTCATAACTGATTTCTCAGTAATACATGAATGACTAAATCAGAGTTTCCAAACAGAGAAAATATGAGGTTTGATTGATTGCTGAAACAGGCATGTTTTGTTCCAGCAGAAGCGCTGGGATTCGTCAACTACACAGGCACTCGAGCCAAGGTCGCAGGGCCCGCACACAAATACTGCAGCACATGTATTCAGTCATAGATCACCTAGGTAACTACTAGAGACAGTATAATACCAATTAATACAGAATCACAATAAACAATCTTTAATTCATTATAACTAGTTAAGTACTTACTTATTACAGTTTTTGAGAGGAAAAAAAGTGATTTTCTCGGAGACAGCGAAAATACGCATATTTTCAATCAGCGCTGGGGCCTAAACGGTTCGCCTATTACCAAAAAGTACCAGCTACAATCTGTAGCAAATTTAACGTACTTAATTGCGTAATTTTTGCTCGATTCCAAAGGTTTGAATAATGAACCAAATTGCCTCAATACACTTCCTGGACGTCGAGAACCATCAAACGGTTGATAACGAATTTCACAATGGATCTCTCTCCACCAACAGAACGTTATGCCACAATGAATTCGAGGTTCCATTCGCGGTAAGAAAAAACATAAGGTGGTCGCTTGGAGGGTTATTACCGGATCAAGGAAGGATCCCTTGGGAAAACAATATCAGACTCGTAACAATATTATTTAGACTTCAATAAACTTTAATATCGGGAGAACCCCTCCCGAGCAACGGAGGGTCGTTTCATGTTCGAGGGAGCTGGTGGTCGACGAGGGGGTTGAAAACGTGGCTGCAAGTTATTTGAGAGGTCTGGTGGCGGAGGTGGCGCGGCGGTGGAGATGGTGTGATATCGGGTAAACAAATATTTTCTGTTCCCTCCTTTCGCAGGTTGAGAGGGTGTGGCGTTTCGCTCTTCAGACTAAATATTTCCTTTCTAAAAGCTTTTCCTCCCGTAATAACGATTATTGACCTTCTTTCACGTACACCTACCAAGATAATCAAGGGTTCACCGTATGATGGGCCTCAGTCGGTCTTCGTTCGTTCCTCTTTTCGAGTCAGTATTTCCCTAAATTGCAGGGACTCAAACTTTGAAAGTTGTACCTAAATGAGAAATGTTCAATTGATGTTCGGAATTCATTAGTGCACGGGTGTAGAGGATAGAAAAACTAAAAGATTGCCGCTGGAATCATCAAAATCGAATGATAATTGCCAGAGAAATATGGAAAAATCAAACTGAATAAACAGAGCCATATCACAACCTGTCTAAGGTTTTCACAACCTAAAGTAGGGCTGCTCTTTTAACAGAGCCACTACCCGGGCTATAATGGATTACGCTCAATCTTCTACAGACTGCTTCTAGAACCAGTCTAGAAAAAAGTAGACAGAGAACAAAACAAAGTACACAGTATACACAATGATTACACAAAATTATCACCGAAAACGTATACGTATTTTGGTTGCCTGAGTATGAAGGTTTGAAATGGAACCTTTCATAAAGGGAGGACAGGTACTGAGCGCCTGGGATATCAGGAGCACTTGTCTCCAGTACTCTGTGGATATTCTAGATACTCACTGCTGTCAACATACTTCATTGAAATTTCCCTCGTGTCTGTCAGACGCTTTATACACACCAAGGATTAAACACTACATCTTCAAAAATGTCACCTTCAAGGGAATTACCTTTAGAGGTCAAACAGAATAGTTCATAGCTCACTCACTTATCAAGTTTGCGTTAGTAGTGGGTAAGAAACAGCTCTAAAATCAAGAAAGAGCGGAGGAATGAACGACTTCACTCCACCCTCACTCAAAAAACGTGATGGCAATCAAAAAAAGTTACCATGAAAAACCATAATTATTGTGCCCATCTTCAAAAGTCGATAACAT